>JAJEKB010021741.1:216262-242969 GCA_022393335.1 Macrotrachela quadricornifera | reverse complement strand
TTAGATTAATTATTGATTTACTTTTACAAGATTTTAATCAAATTAATATTCTAAGAAAATATTAAAAATTATTTAATAATATTTAATCTTTGTTCTATAGATGATATATTTCCTAAAACTACAATTTCAATCAAATGAAAATAGTTTTCATGGTAATATATATATATATGTTCACAATAAAGATGATGTTATTGAATAATTTGATCAAGAATATCTTTAAGATAGTCTCTATTTTATTCTCATTGTTTGATCAGATTTTTGTAATAGCTAAATTTAATAAAATTGTTACACACTGTTTTCTCTTTGGAATTTTGTAAATATATTTTTCAAATCTTATCTTGTTCTAAGTAGAACTGCAAAATTATATGTGATAATGATTCTTGCGATTGTTTTGTAGATGTTTAACACAATTGTATCGTTAGGTTCACGTGTCGATCTTGATAAGAAACAGAGAAGATAAATTCGATCAACTGTTTTTATTATATTATATTTGACAATGATGAAAGAGAAAGTTCTTGTCGAGTACTATTATTTAATATTAAAGGAATGAAATAATACATTTTCTAGTTCAAATAATGACGCAGTTCTAGAAACTGAATTTTCTTCCATTTATAAATTATTCTTCGACTTAATCTTTCAATTTGACGATATTATATAACGTGCTTTTTGGTGAACGAAATTCAGCTTGATATTCCGGTAAATTTTTGTTTTTTAAGTTCTAACACTCCCTCTAGAATTAGAGGTGAGATGGAAAATTTTGATTGGTTTACAGATGATGAAAAGGAATTTCTATTTGTTTGAGTATCATTATTTGTTGAAAGATATTATTATATCTTGATTTGATTATTACAACATTGCCTTCTTTTATTCATATCACGTTCTTCTTTCGTTTTTTTTGGAGATATTTTCATCGAATAATATTAATTAAATTATTGAAGGATGACTTAACCCTAGATAAAGATAATATAGTCAAATATTGTAAACAAAAGATAAGAGAAGAGAATATACGTCGTATTAGTAGACTGTATGCAAGAGAAATATATTCTATGGTTAATTAAACGTACAATAAATCATTAATCTATAATTGTCTGATCAATAGTGGAACAACTACGTATATAAAAAAAAAAATCATACAACTAATATATTTAGTTCATAAATTAAATTATACAAATTTTATATTTAATATTCATCAATAATCTATTTTATGATAATAAAAATTCAATTATTATCATAATTTTATTTTTGTTATGAGTAAATAATGAAATTTATAGTTATGATAATATTTGATTGATTTTATTTGTTAAAATTTAAAATACTATACATAAATTTCCTGACAAGATAATTCATAACATAAAATTCTAAAAAATTTTAGTCTAATGATTGTTGTCTTGTATTTATTTGAATAGGAATATTTTCTTTTGCTTCTATCACTGATTCAATACGTGTATTATATCCAAATATAAGTGTTAATAATAAATATAATTGTGGTGTTAAAAGAGCTGTTAATGTAGGTAAAATTGATAATGAAAAAGCAAATGTTAACCATTGAAAATGATGTACAAGAGAAAATAAATTTCCAGTTATAAAATACCATATACAAATTAATAATGCAGGAAAACTAATCATTATAAGCATTCCAATTAAAATAATAATACGAATAAGTACAATAATATCTCGTTGATTTGATTGATTACGATTTTGTTCAGTTATTAAATTTCGTTGATGTTTTATATAATAAATAATATAAAAATAAATTGAACCAATTATTATCATTGGTACATAATATCCAACAATAGCAGCATTTAATAATCCACGAATATTAGTTAATAATATTTGACAAAAATAATATTGTGATGTATATTCATAATAATGTAATAATAATATAGGTAATACTAATATAATATCTAATAACCATTGTATTAAAACAAGTGTAAACATAAATGGTAATGTTTGTAATTTTGGATATTGATGAAAAACTACACGAAATAAACGAAAACATGCTTGAATTATATATGAATGATAAAGTGCAGAAAATAAAACATTCATTAAATAACCACGTATATAACACCACCAATTATCAAATGATACATTTTTATATAAATTACCGTATAAATTATGTGAATATTCATCTAATAATATTAATGAACAACCTATCATAGGTATATAATTATTAATAATAAGAAAAGTTGTTGTATCAAATGGATATTCATGTCGATAATAAAATAATAAGAAAAGTATTCCAATTGAAGTTAATATACATATTGATGTAAATATTAAAATAAATATATCGATTATAATATTTGTCATATCATTCATAGCTTTAATACTATATGAATAATAGAATATACATTAGAAAAATAAAATAAATATTAGAAAATAGATTACATTCTACGTTTGATAAACTAAATGAAAAAAAAAAAAGAAATTCTTTTTATCACTGTAGAATAACTTTTGTATTTAATCTTGTTGTAATTATTCAAAATAAGTGTCTACTATGATATATGAGGACAAAGCATGTCATATTTTTCTATTTATATATTAATAGAAAAGAAAAGATAATTATTAATTCCAGTATTTCTTTCATTGTCGAATATTAACTAACAAGATCTATAATAATCAAGTATATTTTCTTTATTTTTCAAATAAATAGACTTACAGTTAGAAAACTATTCTTTTTATATTCTACACAAAATTTTTATTAATAAACATTCTTTAGTTGAATCTATGTCTAATAGATTTTTATTGGAAATCAATCTCTATATGTTAAGTACGGTACTTGTATATTTATCAACAAAAAAGCAATATAACTGCGTCAAGAATAAGAGTAAAATAGAATAGCATGTGCGAAGAAGGATAGAAGAACAAAGAAATAGAATGTATATAGAAGAGCAAAGAAACAATGGAATAGCATGTGTAAGAAGGAATAAGGAAACAATGGAAATAAAAGAAAAAAAAAATACTATGCCTACGTGCTTATAAGTGAAAATAAGAGATGGCGCAATGAGCGAATAATTCACGTGAATCTATAGTATTATCTAGCATTTTATATTATGAATATGCGCAATTCTATTTGGTATTTATTTTTGGAATGACTCAAGCAATTGATGATAGACATTTGTTTAAATAAAGGTTGAAAAAACAGTTGTCAGAAAATGAAAGAACTATCTTTGTGTTTTTATATAATTAGAACAAACTATATATTAAATATGTAGTCATCGAATTGGGAATATTGATCTGTTTATACGAGCAACAGCTCAATTAATGTAAATTATCTATATGATAAAGACTTTTGGGACTGTCTCAATGATATTCATTATATAGATTAATGAATTATAAGCATGTCTTCGAAAGAAAAACACATATTGATGTATGCAAAAATTTGACATTATTTTAGAATTAATATTAGCAGTTGATCTGATGAATGTAGGGATAGATTAATAATTTTCTTAAATATTATGTAGATGACATAATAAGGAAACATGATTCTGTATAGTTACAATATATATCAAACCAATATATGATGAATATGTTGTATATAGATATTTAATTAATAATAGTATTTTTTGAAAAATTTAAATTAAATCATTTATTTTTAAGAAGTTTCTTTTTACATTATGATCAGTCATTGGACGAGTAAAAGTACATTAGAGTACTTAGAGCCATAATGAAGCGTAGCGGCACATTTAAAACATTAATATCGATGTTAGAGTATGTGATACACATCCAACATCTGTGACTTAGGGATATCTTTAGAAAAATATATATGAATAATCATTATCACGGTTAGGAATGTGACAGTTATATTCACCAGTTCTTTTGGGAAATCAATTTTTCTCAAAAAAACTGTTCGAATAACTCTGTGAGAGCTGTTGAGCTGATCTGTTACATCCATTATCAAGGTACTTTTAATTTCATTGTATTTATTAACATCAACTATTGATTAAATCCCATCATAGTCATATGTAATTATAATTATATAGAGCAAGTTGAATGCCTAATTCTCTAAAGTATTGATTGGTGTATGATACATCACAGAGAGCTTTGTTGATTTTCAATATTAAATCATACATAATCTAGTAATGTACAAGAATATGCCGATTTTCGATTAATGTATATTTTGTACTTAAAATACTGATACTGTTAGAATGTAATCAAGTAATCGAAAATACTCAGTAAAAATATTAAAAACATCAAGAATTTTACTGAGTATTCAATCACTAAGAATGATAGAAAAAATGACGTTCTTTTATCGCCTAATATTTTTTATTTTTCAAAAAAAACAAATTGTTCATTGATTTATTCATAATAATCTGGTGTATCCTCTGGATGTTCTTTTTCCATGTGTTGATTTCGAGCTTTTTTCGAATGTAAATAATCATTACATATCGGACAAAATAATTCAGATGTAATAAATAATTTATTATTATCATTGGCTTTTCGATGCATTGAAATATTAACTGATGAATCTAAATATAAATCATTACTTAAAAATGACTTATGAATATTTTTTTCATGTTCTTGTAACGTATCATTTGATGAAAAAGATATTAATGTTTGAATACTTTCTTTTTTTCCATGTTGATGAAGTTGATTGAGAATATCTTTAATTGTAATATTAGATTGATGATTGATTGATATAACAAAGAATTTCTTTTTTCCATATTTTTTCCAAATATTATTGAATATACGCTCATATGATAGATTTAAATGACATACAATAAGAATAAATGAATATTTATCAATATTTGATTGAAGAAAATCTAATATTCTTTGTTCAGCTGGAATTGATGATCTTCGAAGACGTACTTGTGGAATATGAAATAAATTATCAAATACTTTATCTCGAATTGGATCTTCTTCATTAGTAAATATATAAAATTCACAATTAGATGGAATTTTAGACAATTGTTTATTATCTTCAAATAATTTAGTTCGATTATCATCACCATCAAATAAAACAATTTTATCATACTTATTCATATTGATAGAAAGAATTTGTTGAATTTATCTATTTTAATATTAAAAAAAAAATCTATAGAAAAATTTATTTTAATAATTATGAGTAAAACTTACAGAATTGATAGTTGAAAAATTTTATAACAAATGCATGAATTTCAAAATGAATTTTTTTTTCTATTTTTATATGTTATTTTTACCCAGTTGATAAAAATACATGACGCATTCTTGAAGTTTTGGTTTCCCTTTTTCCTTTAACCTTTCCGCTCCTGGCAACACATGTATGTGTGCAAATAAATTCATCGGAAAAAGGCTGCAACAGAATATTTTTTAACCATTTAAAAAAGCTTTTTATCGTTTGTTAGATAGTACAAGAAGGTTTTTTCCACCTATTGACTATGGCAGTATATAATACATTCGTAATTTATAAAATGCAGAACGATATTTTGTTCCACTTATCTGTTTTTCGGTTCGATCTTATTAGACTAACTATGGCAAAGTCCGAACCACAAAGGATAACAGCCATCGACAAGGCTTCCTTCTTTCAGTTTAACTACGCAATATTTTCGTTCATTTCACAAACACTGCAGCTAGAACAACCTCAACAGAAATGTGTGATTTTCTTATTTCATAAACTTCGACACGATACACAATGTTTGTCCTTATCAGGGTTGCTAGATCTTCCGGATTTTGTAAATTTTTCCGGATTTTTCCGAGTTTCCGGTTTTTTATCGGATTTTGGATATCTTTTTGTTCAAATATATTTCGCTTATTTCTTAACATCCAAAACAAATCATTATCAAGTGGGTAGAGACTTAACCCTCATACTACCACTTGAGATCGTTTCGAATCCCAGACCACTTCCATTGTACTTAATTTTCATGGATAAAAATCTCCGCTTTTAGATATGCGTTAATAGATGTTAGTCTCACTCATTGATGATATTTGTTTGTTCTTTTTGAGTATTGTTAATACAATAAAATATATTGAAATACGTAGGGACATACGGGACATTGAATGATTAATAAAATTTAAAAGAAAATATTTCTTTTCTCGATCGTTGTATTTTTTTCAACATTGGGATATACGGGACATAAACGATTAATACCGACCAAAAAACGGAAGGGGTGTCTATTCTGTTGTTTTGTTCTCATGTTTATTTGTTTTACAAAAAAAGTAAATTGCTATTGATTTTCGTTTCAAGGCGCCTATAACGGAAAATAAATAAAGTACCTGAAATGAGACGCTCCCGACTACAATTCGTCCTATGTCCTATACCAGACGCCCTTACTTTTTCAATTTTATATCAATTTCGGACGAGCGTCCCTGTCACCCATCCTGACTAGTCTTTGTCTCAAAAAGTCCTCGTCTAGGACTAGTCTGGATATTAGACAACAACGTTCTGTATCAACCGACTTCAGGCCAGTCCTGGACGAGTCTTTCTCAAAAAAAGACTAGACTAGACGTGTATAATGTCACCCGTTAATCATGTGATTTAGACGGGGCTTCATGACGGCCAAACTTTCCCGACTAGTCATGATAGAGTTGAATTTGAGACAAAGACCAGGTATGACGGGTTGACGTGACTAGAAAAGAGACTAGTCATTTACCTCGTCTTTTGCTTACTTGTGACCAATTAGACGCAAGTATATGACTCTATACTTATATAAATACATCTCCTGTCTCATTTCATCATCATTCAGGGTCTTATCAAATATCAATAACAATCAAGTGAAGCGAAATGAACAATTCAAAGTAAGTTCGTTTTTTTCTTTCTTTTTCGATTTATTTCCGAAGTATGTGTTCAGCGACGATGTATACTAACGAGGGAACATCCCCAGGTGTTCAAGCTCTTTAAGTCCCATCTTTTGGCGATAGATAGACCTCAATGAGATATGATAAACCTCAAAAGGATTAATCCCCTCGCGCCTTTGTTCCCGAGTTATGGTCGCTTTACTCTATTTTTGCCTTACTACAAGGTATTTTAGAAAAATTCCATTGACGTATTTTCGACCTGAAATTTTGCCTATAGATAGGTCTCACCGGCACTAGATTGTTCTACAAGTATCAGTCCAAACGTATGTTTTCTTCACGAGATAATAAATTTCCAAGGGAGATCAGTTTTTTTCGAATGATTGATAAAATACAGGATTTTTTAACATTCGATTATCTGAAAAAGGAAACATGCGTTTGGGCTGATACTTGTAGAACAATCTAGTGCCGGTGAGACCTATCTATAGGCAAAATTTCAGGTCGAAAATACGTCAATGGAATTTTTCTAAAATACCTTGTAGTAAGGCAAAAATAGAGTAAAGCGACCATAACTCGGGAACAAAGGCGCGAGGGGATTAATCCTTTTGAGGTTTATCATATCTCATTGAGGTCTATCTATCGCCAAAAGATGGGACTTAAAGAGCTTGAACACCTGGGGATGTTCCCTCGTAAGTTTATATTCCAAGGTGATTACTACTTTAATAATACAGAGAAACTCTCGTAATAAGCGAAATGCAAACATGTCCGTAAAGACCTGTTATACATTTATGTGCGGACATGTATTGCCTTACCGGTCGGTTGTGCCCATTATGTTTCAATTATTTCAGAGTTTCTGTAAACGCGCGCAAGAGAGAGTTAAAAAAGAGGCAATTTAGGTAAGTGAAAACGATTTTTCTTTATATATCAAATAATATTTCACAATTTCTTTTTCAAAAATTCTATATTCTCTCGCACAATTTTAATATTTGGATGATTCGGAGGTAATGAAGTTTGCCAAATGTTGAGAGCATGTTCATACAACGAGAGTGCTTTCGAATACTCTCCCATGTTGTAACACATCGCACCGATGTTGTTGTAGGAAGTAGTCAATAAAGGATGATTTGTAGGAAGAGTTTTTTGATAGATTTCAAGGGCTTTCTCATAGTACCAGATGGCCTTTTCATAATCACCTTGATGATCTTTAACATATCCAAGTTGAGTATAATAAAGTGCTTTATCACTCTCATCGGATGTCTGTTCAAGTAATAATGTGTAGAGTTCTTCAGCTTTATCCAACTGTTTTATATGAAGCAACAAACTACCTATTCGTTCCCATCCTGTTCCACCAGCACTTTCTTGTATATGTTTGGTGAGTGTTCGAAGTTGTTGATCATCATCGGATGTTAGTGTAAGTTCCACTTGATAAAGTGGTTTGTTTTTATCAATTTGTGTAATTTCACCAATACGAAAGACGGTGTGCATAGAGAAGAGAATTTCTTCTTCCTTCTTGAAATAACTAAATTTTTGGATGGCAGCGTAACGAGTGGACGAAATAGAAGGATCAATAGACATTCGAAAGAAAATGCCGACCATATCAGTTTTTGTTAAAGCACCTCTGGCGAATTCGAGGGAGACTTCTTGTTTTGTACTCGTAGAAAGGAAGTTGTTAAAAGACATTAGACCACCTTTTGTTTTAGAAAGTGTTTCAAAATCTTTAGTTGAGAGACCTTGTCCTCGATAAACTGTAAATGACTCTCCTTTGTAAGAACTAATCTGTTGTTGATGTAATTGTTCAATTTGTCGATGAAGATCACGTATAAAAAAGCCCATATTAATAATGGTGTCAGCTTCTAATGTTCGCAGTGCTCGATGTAACATTTTATATGTGAAGCATTCACGTGTATACCACCAGATTGCCAATTGTGGATGATAATTATGTTCAAATTCATTAATGATTTTTAATTCATCCATATTACCATCATGAAGTTTACGGCAGTAATTTATTAAATCCTTGATGGATTGTTGATTATATTCCATTTCAAGGAGAATATCTTTGAGTATTTGTGTGTACATAAAGTTGGGCTCCAGTTGATCTAAGTCTGCACTGGAAGCCCCTTCATTCACGGTAACAAAGCTTACTGGAATGGAATCTTGTTCACATTGTTTTATCGCCATTTGCAATTCTTCACAAATGGGTATAATTGATGTATATACACCCTTAACTTTCTTCCATTGTTTCACCCATTGTTCATGATAGGATTTATTACCACAGAAAATATAAATGGCATCTAATTGTGATATATCATGAATATTAGGGACCAGATGTTGACCTAATGATCCCGATGTAACGATGAATGCTTTTTCGTTTTCAATATTGTTGAGAAACTGGATACATTGTTTCTTGATCGGTAAAAATATTCACCTGGTTAACAATACTTCTCAACTGTGCTAATGTATTTTGTGAATCTTTGTGTAGTTCATGAATATTAGCATCGACCCAAATTAATGAATAATTCTGGACAATTCGTTCAGTTGTATTGCTTGTTGTTATTGTAGCTGTGACAGTATCTTTTAGTGACGTGGAAATATTATGTTTTGATTTTTTTGCACCCATGTATGTCTAAATGATCACTTGGTTACAAATGTTATATTTTGTATAACTAGCTGTGTATTTAGGCTGAAATAGAAATCACATCATCTATTTATATAGCTAATGGCTACCTCTTAATTATTTTCACTAACGAGGAACACTATTTAGGTGGTACACTCCGATTCCAATTATTCATATATCATTTGATAGACTATAGTGAGGTAGTCAAAACCTAAAAATATTATTAGCCACTAACTCTTTCTCAAGGTGTTATAGCCATTTTACTGAAATTTTTCCTTTTGATATGTTATCTCGCAAAAATTCAAACGTCGATTTTTTGATCTGAAATCTTGTCCAAAGATAGGCCTACCTGTGACCAGAATATTTTAAAAAATTTAGCTCAAAAGAATGTTCTCCTCATGAGATATTACATTCTCAAAGAAGCATAACGTCCTCTAACATTTTCGCAAGATATGAGTAACTATAAGAATGTAATATCTCATGAGAATCCATGAATATTGCTCCCCGAACAGTTGCTCCCACGACAATTGCTTCCTGGACAATTGGTCTCCTATGACAATTGCTCCTTAATGATGTTTGCTCCCCTGTGACAGTATCGAATAAATCTCTTATGAGTTACAAGAACAATGTAAAGAGAAATGTTGAGAAATGAATTCAAAAAGTATTGTCGAAATAGACATACGAATTTAGAGATCAAGCTAATTGTAGAGATTAATTAATTAGAGGTTTAAGCTTGTTAACATGCTAGATATATTTTATTGGATTATCTGTGTTTTTGACATTTAATTAATTACTTGTAGTGTATCATAATAAGATCAAAAAAACAGTTTAAAGAAGATATAACACAGAAAAGAATACTGTCATTTGTTGCTTCTTATTTTTATCGTAATTTCCTTGATAATCTGGAGTACTTTTCTACTTCTTTTGTTCTATGTCCTCCATGTATTTGTACACCTATACTACCACCTTTTGAAGTTTCGATAAAAGTCCAGTAAAATTAGCCGTATATTTAGAATTAATTCTTGAATTTCCAGTAATCTTAAATTTTGCACGAATTTCTAATCGTTTCATTTTTTCATAACTGTACCAATTTTTGAGTCTTTAAAAATTATTTTGAACTTGTCAGCAAAAACATCATAGTTTAAGACCAAGTGAAATTGGGGAGCAAGTGTCTAGGGAGCAATTGTCCGGGGAGCAACATTCGTGTTACCATCTCATGAAGAGAACATTCTTTTGAGCTGAATTTTTTGAGATATTCTAATTACAGGTAGGCCTATCTTTGGACAAGATTTCAGATCAAAAAAATCGACGTTTAAATTTTTGCGAGATAACATATCAAAAGGAAAAATTTCAGTAAAATGGCTATAACACCTTGAGAAAGAGTTAGTGGCTAATAATATTTTTAAGTTTTGACTACCTCACTATAGTCTATCAAATGATATATGAATAATTGGAATCGGAGTGTACCACCTAAATAGTGTTCCTCGTAAGTAAAATGTTTATCTTTTATGATACTCAAATGTAAACTCCACTTAGTTTCTATTGATAATATTGAGAAAAATATCACAAGCAGCACTCATCCTACGGATTCGCTGACCTTTTTCTCATAGAAAATTTGCTACGATTATTACTTAAATTAATTCCGATTCTGCCTATATTAGATCAAAATGTAAACTAAACAATAAAAGAAATTCAATATCAATCAGGTCATCCTCGGGTATAAATACGGGGGCAATTGCTGCAGAGTGGATTATTCGATGGTCTAACTAGCTACTATTGTAATCAAGAATCTTTATATGTCAAGCTTTTGTTTTTCTAAAATAGGTTTTATCCAATCTAGGAAATTTGCCCATTTCATTATTTACTATTACTGGTTCTTCGTTAAATATATTGAAAATTTTAACAGCATTTACATAGTCTATAAGCAATAGTTTCATTTTAACCAGTTTTAGTTATGTTGAAATTAGTTATTTTGAGAACTCATTAGATTCGTATACATGTTTCTCAAGAGTAATCGATGGATTGAATACTTTAAAGAATATGTCATTTCATTTGAGTTCAAAACCTCTAGTTTTCTTTTCTAATGTTTTGAAATGTTAATAAATTTAAAAAGAAATTAAGGCTCTCATATGATTTTGAAAGATTGATTAAGGCAAGTAAAATGTGTTAGAGATGACATATTTAGATGCAAGTTTGAAAAAGTCAATTTTTTTTTGACGTTCACTGTTCAAAAAGTGATAGAATGTATCATCTATCTAAAAAGAATATTGCAGAGGAGACTGGTTCAACTGAAATTGGTCAATAGTCAATTAAATAAATAAGAATGTATGTGTTCGTCGTTTGTGTGAATTCTAGTTTATTGTAAAACAACAAGAGATGACAACAACACGTGTAGAGAGAACGAACAAATATATACATATAGCTGCGCATATATCTATATATATATGACAGGAAGAAGGAATAAACCAACATGTATATACGATGTACAGATAGAATGTATATTGGAAAAAGATGAACGAATATGTTCTGGAAAGTTATCAGGGTAGTTGCCAATATGTGATATACTAGGCATATTGGAACTTACCTACAATATGAAAACAAACAGACAGCATGTTCAGCTTGGATTTTTAGAAACCAATTAATTCCATATTGTGTTGTAGAAGAGTAGAAATAGTCTATTGAGAATTTCGAAAAATGAAATTATCTTATTAGAATTTTTCAAACATCAACAGTTTCTATTGAAATCTATCTAAATAAGATCTTGGTTGATGAAGAATTTTTTTTTTATATTTAGTAATTCAAAATGAAATTTTTCAAAACTAAATCAGTCTGATATTTGTTCTTAGTGAAGCCAGACAGTTGAATTAAAGTTCTATATAATGAAAATAAACATCATCGAATGATTGTTTTAAACTATTTTTAGCATTTTTTATTTAATTTAAGCCATTATCGATCAACTAATTTTGTTGACTATTTCTTCTAATTGTATAAATAAATATTGAAAATGATGTAGAATATTATTTTATACCGTTGAAACGAATTTTCCTCAATAAATCAAATAGTTTTGTTAAAATTTTTCAGTATTTTTTTTTATCTGAAAAATAATTCGATAAAACAATATATATTCTTTCAAGCAATTATTAATTGTCTATAATAGCAAGGTATGGGGCAATTAATCTTAGTGAAGATTAAAAATTGAAATGCGTGATACTCGTTTGTTTTTTTCCATTTGTATAAAAGATATGAAGAAAGAAGAAAAACGATTTATTTACTCATTTTTTTAATGATAAGCAGAACGTCATCATCAATCTTTTTTATTCTTGAACATTCGTTTCATCAAATAAGATAAAGAATAAAGCGTATAAATTTTTTTTATTTTAGCATTGTCTCATTTATTGACTTAATAAAATGAATAGTTATTAACGGTGATAGAACATCTACTGTTGACAAGCAATGAAATGATGTTGTATATGACGAAAAATAGCGAAAATATCATAAACTTAACTCGTATACTTAATAAAAAACATTCTCGTTTATGAAATGATAGTTCATTAGTTTTATGATTATAAAACTATAAAAAAAACAAAATGAATCTTTATTCTGCGGATGATTTTTGTAAGATAAATTTCATTTTATGTCAGATGTAAAATACTTTAGATATCAAAAAAAGTACAAAACTAAATATTTCACATGATTGATTTGATATTATTAAGATAAATACTTCCAAATTACGCAAATATTTCTGCAAAAAACGAGATTGATTTTATTTTGCAATTCGAAATAAAAAAAAACAAACTGTGCTTGATTTCATAAGTAAAATAATAAGTCCATAATATTTATTTAATAAAATGAAAATAGCTTTACGAAGATATTCTTTTATTTGCGATAAATAGAGGCGTTTCAGTTTATATTTAGAAAAAAAAAAATATTATTGTGTCATTTGACTTCATAAATTCAAAAGAAGATTTTTATACAACACATGTACATACAGATAATGCTGTTGCATTCATATATGAACACTCTCACCCTGAAAAAACGTGTCACTTCTCTGGTGAGAAAATAGAATAATTAACTATTCCATCAATAGAAGAAAAAAATAACTAAATTTTCTATTATTTATAAATAATATTAAAACAAGATCTAAATAATAATTTAATCTTAATTAATAAACTAAAAGAATGAAATTTTTATCCGAGAATAATCATATATTATATTACATAATACAACGAAAAATAATTGATAATATAAAATATCAGCAAAAAAAACAAGAAAATACTACTTGGAAGTATACAGATAAACTTTTTCGTAGTTTTTTTCAACTATCGGATAAATAACACGCAGCTTTGCTTTTAATAGTCAGAGAAGTTATTTTAAATGAGTCATTCTAAACACTCTCTATGAGCAGAACGAAAAAATATAAAACTGCACTTTCATTATCATTATGTCACGTCGTCGATATTCATACACATACACATGCATTTTCTTGTTTTTTTTTATACAAAATATAGTGAAATCAGATAGTGACTCATGTTTATTATATCTACAAAGAAAACTATTTAACATAACTGAATATAGTAATAAAATAAAATTTAATTATTAAAAATTTTAGATAAATTATGATTCATCTTAAACGACATTTTACTACTAATGAGTCTGTTGAAATAACAACAAAGAAATTACGAAGTAAGTTCTATATAATAAAATGTATATATTTATTTATTTATATTTCATTAGGAACATTTGATAATAAGTAAGAAGAATGAAATATTTGTTAGTTTATTTAATATTTTTTTTATTTAATAGAAAACTAAATAGTTGTTTTGAAGATTTATCAAATGAACTTTATTATGAAATATTTGATTATTTTGAAGGTTGTCAATTATATGAAGCATTTTCAAATCTTAATATTCGATTTCAAAATCTACTTAATTCTTCATTTATTCAACTAAAAATTTATCTTTGTCATCATTCGAAAGAAAAATTACAACATAGAACAACTAACATTATTATTCCGAATAAACATCAAATCATTTCACTCACATTACTCAGTACGAATCGACATTATAATTCCAATTATCTTCCATTTAACATCGATTCATCTTTTAATCATCTTGAATCACTTATATTAACTCAAATTAAATTAAATGAACTTATACCTATTCTTATAAATTTAATATCCTTACCTCGACTATTTTCATTAACTATTCATAATGATATTAAAATTAAATTAAAAGAAATTAGTAATATCTATCAGATTATTTTCAATTTACCTATGTTAAAATATAATAAACTTTCATTTTATTCATCTAAAATATATATTCCATTAACAGTTGCAAATAATCAACAATTTACTAAAATTGAATATTTGAATATAAGTCATTCTTGTGCTATCAATGATTTAATTAATATACTTTCATATACACCTCGACTTTCTCATTTAAATTGTAGACAAATCAATGTTTCATATAGGAATATTCTTGAAAAATCACTTATAAAAATCTCTACATTAACACACGTATCTATTGATAAATGTTATGCATTTTTTGATGATTTAGAACTTTTTATTACAAAAATCTCATCTGAATTACAAGTATTACATATTACATGCTCCATACATGTTCCATATCTTAAAGGTGATCGATGGAAACAAATTATTTCTCAATATTTATTTTCTTTACATACATTCGAGTTTAAATATGTAGAATATATTGATGATGAATTAGAAAATACACCATATTATATATTAGCTAATCAATTTAACTCATCATTTTGGATAAAACGAAATTGTCTTTTTAGAATTTATATCAATACAGACTATCGGAATAAGAATATTATTATCTATTCTATTTCTTCGTGCAAGTATAATGAAAAGAATTATTTTTTTTTTAATCATTTTATTTTATTTTTTTTAAGAAAAACTTTGACTAACTTTCATAAAGATCAAAATATTATAGAACAGAGCGTTAAATCTGATGATCAGAATACTATCGATTATCCAATAATACTTTCAGAAATTAAACAATTAACCATCACTAATTATGCTGACACCGACAATGGTGAATCATTTATCAATACAATTGGTCCCATTTTATCTAAGATAAATATCATTTGTTTAAATATTACATATGAATTTACTTTTATTGGCATTCTAATTAATCTCATTAAATATTTACCTAATCTTGATTCGTTAATAATTTCTTCTTTAGAAATGATGAATGAACGATATTTATCTGTTGAAGAAGCGAGAACTTTTCGTCAAGAATCAAATAACAACAAAATTACTAAAATAAAACTCTGTGATATCTATGAATTGGAAGAAGTTCAGTTCCTTTTTGAATTGTGCCCACAAGTACATTATTTGGAAGTGAGTTGCATAAATAATATAACTCCTGAAAGGTTTGTACGATTTATTTTAATGAAAAACATTAAATATGTCTCGCATTTATCTTCATTGTGCTTTGAAATTCCAAAAATGAATGTGAATATAATTGATAAATTAAAAAAGACGATTGATCTTAAACAACTACGTCAGAACTATACAATCAAACAAATCGATAATAAAATCTATTTACGATGGAGTTTATAATAATTTTTTTCTTCTTTTATGTTTATCTTCTTTGTTCTTCAATAAAGTTATGCTAGAGTCCAAATTAATATATTCACATTTAATGAATATTCTATAATAAGGACAAGAGAATATTGGAATTAGAAAATTAGTGATTACATTGCGATCGTTAAATTTTTCAAAGTTTTAGTAAAAGTCTTTTTAAGCAGATGAATTTTTTCAGTAGTGTAGAAATCAGCAATGGGCGAGTTAAGTCAAATTTTTGTTTCATATTATTCGGGTTTCTCTATTTTTATTAAGAACATTTACAATAATTTTTCTTTAAATGATATCTAGTTCCTAATTGTTAGGTACGAATATAGAAATAAGAGGAGCCAAATATAAAATGAAAGGACATCATTATGCTAAGTTAATCAAAAAACTAATAACAACAAGATCAACTTCTTTATTTTCATAGTTCGATTCCACGGTAAAAAGAAATCAATTTTTTATAGACAAAATGTTAAACTTAGATCGATTTATAAGCGAAATTTATTTATTAAGATTCAAATAAATGTCTTATTATACTTTAAAGGTATTGTTAGATGGCAGTCCGCGTATATGACATGATCATCTTCTTTCGAGGTCATTGGTATTTTCCTTTCATTCTTTCCATCTCTCATCGTATACATATCATATATGTGTTGAGTTTTTTTTCTTTCCTGTCCATCACATATGTTTGGATTTTTTCCTCCCACAGAAAATATGTTTCATCTTGACAAGCACTATCTTTCTTTTTATGTTACCGTTCCATATGTATTATATCTAATAGGATTTTCTTTGATTGTTCTGATTTTCTACAAATAAACAGAGGTGATGTAAGGTTACATTTGTCTCATCTTGTCATCTATATAATGATATAGAGATAACCACATAACAGTATCAAACTAGGTTATGATAGTCAAAGCAGTTATTGCTTAGGTTGAGCGTATTTTAAAAAAAAGTACAGATCTATCGTCATTGAATAAAATGTTGAGTTCAAAGTCATAACAACTTCTTTCGTGTGCAGCTGATTCACATGATGATCCAAAAGCTATCAAGTCTTAATGAAAGGATGTTGCATTCACACTCTTACTTGAGATATAAATAATGTTAAATAAATGAAAAAGATTTCGGTGATCAAACGTATTGTCACCTAACGATTATATTCAATTACACACATGTATTTATCGTTCAAAAATCAGCTGAGACAAAACAATGAATAAGAACATACATTCAGTAATATGCCTAGACGATAATTTTCGACATATGAATATCGAGATCAAAAAAAGCTCTTGAAGGATTTTTCGAATGACATGTATTCAATTAGAAAGAAAGTTATGCATAAGTGAGGATTTAATCTTACAAACGATAAATTTTTAACAGACTAAATCAAACGTTTTTTAATTATTGACTGGAATCGCACAGTCGAGTTAACGTTCTCAAATTTTCGAGTCCGAATCATGATTCGGACTCGCCCATCTCTGGTAGAAACTGTTGTATTCGACTTTTTCCATAGTCTACTACATATATATTGAATTGAGCATCTACAACTATCGACGTAGGTTCATTTAATAATGTGGCACTATTACCCGTTGCGCCTGTTGCTCCAGCAATTGTTGTTCCATTTGATTGATTAACGAAAAAAAATTGTATACGATGATTACCTGCGTCGGCCACATAAACGTTCTTCATGTAATCACATGTAACATTGAAAGGAAATGAGAGCACTGTAGATATATTACCAAAGACTCCAGTAGTACCAACGACTACTTGCATCCAATATCCAACGAACAATATTATGAGCAGCATAATTGACAATTAAAAGAATATTTGAAGATGAATCAAAATAGATACCTAAAGGATAATTCAGTTGTGTAATACCCATTCCTCGTCCATTTTTACCAGCAATCGCAGTTCCTAATGTTGAATTTGGTAAACAACTCATTACATGATGAGTGTTTTGATCTCTTATATAAAATATATTTGAACTTCAGTCATGTTCAATACTATATGAAGTGTCTAGTTGATTATCTGATGCGCCAGCGATACCTGTAAACACACTAAGTTGTAAACCATAATAATAGTCTAAGAAAATTTGATATTAAAAAATTTCACTACAGCATTAACTTATTATCTTGGTTTGATTTGTGATAGAATGAGACTACACAATGTATACATTGTTTAGCTTTGACTGAATTGATGTGTTTTTTATCTAGTAATAATATTATTTTTTTTGAGATATTCGTATATAGTATTAAAATATTTTTCTATATTTATTTGTGATTTTAATATTTGTCAAATCATGTTATTAGTTGGCTATGAGATCTTGTAATGAGCTATCCAACTCGAAGTATACTTCTTTAGGCAATAGAAAAAAAATAACGTATTTATCGTACTAAGTGCTATGAATATTATTCAAGTTAAGATAGTTTTCAGAAAATTGAAGTATCAATCTTAACCTTATTAAAATTTAATATTGTTTTAATGAAGTACTAAAATCATTATTGAGTTTGATTATGTAGAAATCCTGTTTGTAAAAGATATGTACTTATAATCCGTATTAATTTTGATTCAACTGAAACATTCTCTAATAGAGTACGCATAACATTGAATGGGTATGAATAATTCTTAATCTACTATGAACTGGATCAAGTCGTCAAAACTAGATAGTATAATATAAAAATGAATGGAAATTACAATGCAATAGATTAGTTGTTTACAACAAAAAAAGATCTTTGTAAATACTAATGATACCACAAAATCAAAGCTCATAATATTTTGACAAGGACATAAAAATTGAATACTTAACAATTTAAATGAGGATCAATATTTCTTCTTTTTTTTTACTTTTGATGTTAAACAAAACGAAGTCTTATACTCAAGATATTAATCATAAATCGAAAGAACTTTTACCGTTGCCGACGACAATTGTTCCTGAAGATTAACCGATCGATCCAAATAAGACTCGATGATTGTGTGAATCTACTATATAAATATTTCCATTTACATTAATTTTGTTATTGGAAGACTGATTTAAACAATTCAATGCTGTGTATCCTGTGTCAGTTGATGAATCTAATGTCATACTGTATGGAGTCGAATGCTGAGCAGGAATTATGCCTGCACAACCTATAATACCTGCCAAAGTGATTTCAGTTGAGTCTCAACGAAATAGAAAGATAGTAACTATCAAAATAGAAATCTTTTAGATGGAAACATGGTGATTAATTAAATCAATTTTACATGAACCGATTAAACGTCATTACTTTATCAAATGATCATTATATTATTGAGTTAAAATATGAACTCTGATCTTTCTAAATCTAGGTGAAGAAAGAGAGACAAGATTTATTTGTGGTGATAGTTGTGCTTGAAGTAGTTATGGTAATTATGACACTGGTTGTTCCGAAGATAAGCAAACTAATGAGACAAAGACCGATAATTAATGCCAAAAGTCACTTTTTCTTATACTGTCAGCAACTTTTTTCTTCTGATTTTTAGAAAAAATCAAACGGAAAGTAAACTTATGATTAGAAGTCATTCGAGAATCGTCAATTTAGTCTAGTTATTATCGTGACTAACTATTAAATGAAATAATAGTTTAAATCAATTCGTAACAATAAATATTTCACTTTGGATGTCTTTTGGATGTGATCTGAGAATGATCAACAGCGAATGATAAATCAATAGATTTTCGATGTGTTCGTGCATATTGTAATGCAGATGACGGGTAATGGAGATACAAAGCTTGTCAGTACAGTACTTTTGAGGCTAAAATGTGAAACTCTCATATATAAACTAGGAGCTAGGTTATTGTAAATTTTTAAATGTTACTACTCCACATTAATAGATATTTTTTCAGCAAAGGTTTGATGCAAGAGAATGATAATAAACCACAACAATCATTTAATATGTTGCATCAATCTCAATGGGGAGATGTTTGTAATGGAGGCCTTTCTGAAATGGAAACCTAACAATAAGATGGGAGGAGCTGTAAAACCTCGACTTTAAACTTACGCTCACTATTTTCTTGGAAAATATATAACTACGAGTTCCACAAAATTGGCCATGGGAATAATTCATAAAGAAATTAAATCCACAATAAAGCGTTGTCTATATATAGTTTTGCAGCTTTTAGATTATCTCTTATTTACATACAAATCATTATTTTGTGAGGGCATCCAAATCAATCTATAAGCAAGAAGCTGACTAACAAATGTAGATGACCTATTGCTCATGAAATATTTTGCATATCAGTATCAAATTAATCAACTGAGACGCTTCTATATTTTTCTGATCAATTCAACATGAATGATAGACAGTGAACAATATCTCACGATAAAAATTATTTCAAAAAACATTCAATTCAATAGAAGATGCTTTACCATAAAGAGTACGTAAAATAGGCTTGGTTTTTGAATTTTTCATCTGAAGATTTTCATTCTATATCTCATAACCATTCTTATACAGTCAGGCATGATTTGCTCAGTTTGTAAACGAAATTGAACTATTAATTTCAGAAGTAGACATAAACAATGGAGCGGCTAGTCGTGAATGACGTCTTGTAGGGGCACTAACGAGCAACCCGCTGTTCATTTACAAGGTTAAAACGTGCTCTTCTTGCGCACAACTTTCAATTAAATATACAAAACTTTTCGAAAGAAGTATGTCAGATGTGTTATAAGCGACTAATGTCAACACCTTATCATTGCTCTCCTAAAGTCGAAACATGTTATCAACGATGAGAAAATTGCGAGTACTTGATATATTTTTGAATTTGAGATTGATAGTTTCGCTTTTAGAAATCATAACATATGGAGAGTTTGTCCATATGGAGTTGAATATAACGTTGTATTTATTGACAATTTATTTGGCAATAATTCTCAAAATAGATAGAATTGAATGAGTCAAGGGTTAAACGAGTCGTCTTTGACGAGCGTTACTTGTATATTATATATTCACAAATAATTACGACAAAAGAACAGCAAAATCAATGTAGATCAGGTTTCATTAATGTTTATAAATTACACAATTTCAGTGATTCGAAGTTCCGAGTCTATTTTAACATTATGATATACAAATATTTATATTTTATAATTTTTCATGATGGATAGTGATTCGATTGGTATACAAAACAATTGTACACACTCCTATTCAACAGTCTACTGGAATATAATATTTTGAATATTAACATGTAATAAAAACATCATAACTATTGATTTTTGTAACTGATACTATGTTTGTCTATTTATATGAAAGTTTTTTTTTTTGAAAACACGTTCTGGTGCTATTGTCATGTTCAGGTAACATTATATTCTTTAATCATTTTTCTCTTTTTATTTGTTAGTCATCGAATTGTATAGAAATTATTTTCTATTAAAATATCATAAAGGTAATCATCTATTTATTCATTTAATAAAATGAAATAATATCACGTTTGATCAGAATACATAATAAAAGTGTCAATTAATAAACGAGTAAACTAGAAGAAAAAGATAATAAAAAAAAAGTAATAGAAGAACGAAGAATATTCTTCTTTCATTTCTTATTTTCATACATTTAACTAATCCTCATTTTATTCACAGATTGTATCGAATGCCATCGAAATATTATTTCACTCTATGGCTAATTATTCTAATGATTGTCTATGGAACATCAAGTAAATACAACTTGAACTATGACTGATACCATATGAAAAATAAGGAGAATGTCGCCCAAAAATTACTCATTTATAAATAAGTTGATTAGCTGTGTATTGTACAAACATTAGTCTTAGAATATTCGTCTATAAGACTTGAATAAAACAAATTTAAGCAATTTTTCGATTAGGTTTGCTTTAGCCTTTTCTAGAATATTCGTAATTGATTATAGAGTCAATAGTAAAATAATGGAAGTGTATTATCATGAACACTACTTAGCACAAGTCACAGTTTAAGATTTACTCTCAATTTTCGAGTTTGTTTAATATTTAAAAGAAATTAGTTTTTCTCCTTCTATTAATCCTATACAATAGAAATCAGCAACGCAATAGATATTGTACAGTAATTTCAGCACAATTTAGAGACATTATTTCTACTTTTTGCTGATTGAGATGTAAATGTTTATAACAGAAATGTCTGTAGTTATTTTCAGAAAACTCTTATTCTACAGATTAGTTTTCTGGATTAATATCTTTTGCACATATAAGAGAAACATGTTTTTTTCTTTTATGATGTTGATTTGATGACAATTGTATTGATGCATTTTTATTTTTGAAGGGGAAATAAGCCTATCACCATATGCAACATGGGATCAAAATGGTGTTACTGTGGTCGGTTCAACATATCGGCAGCCTGGATCATCTCTCTTTCTACTCAATAGATCATTAAGTATAATGATCAGCCGAAACGATGTTCTCTATGTTAGTGATACATTGAATCATCGCATTGTAGTCATCTATCTTAATTCTACTGCTAAACCATTTACTATCGGTTCTGGCCCAGGTGCAGATTCGAGACAACTCAACGTTCCGTACGATCTCTTTCTTACAAATACATGGTTGTATGTTATAGACACGGGAAATGAGCGAGTGCAAAAAATGTCACTCAATGGGTCAGATCCAATGACCGCACTTATCCTTACAGGAATTATTCAGCCCTTTTATATTTATGTTGATGATGATGCCAATATTTATTTGAGTTCTAATTCACAACATAAAGTACTACGTTTTTCTTCGAATTCAACAAATGAAACAATGGTTGCGGGTACTGGAACAAACGGATCTAATGACACCGAACTCAATCATCCATATGGAATGTTTGTCAACCATGCTGGAGCCATCTACATTGCAGACACTTATAACCATCGAATTATGAAATGGCCTTCAGGGGCTACAGCTGGCATCCGTGTGGCAGGCAATGGAAAACCTGGTAACACTCCAACACAACTCAATTGTCCTACTCAAATCATTGTTGATACAAATGAGTATATGTATATTAGTGACTCGGGCAATGCACGCATCACACGATGGGGACCTAACTCGACGTTTGGAGTGTGTATTGCTGCTTGTACAGGAGAATCTGGAATTGCTTCAAATCAGCTAGATGCGCCGCATTCTTTATCATTTGATAGCAATGGTTCTCTTTATGTCAGTGACTGGGGTAACAATCGGGTGCAAAAGTTTCAAATTTTCAAGCATCAAAGTGAGTATCTTATTCATTCGTGATTAATATTAAAGCATTGTCTTTGTTTTATTATATCATAAATGTTTACTTTTATAGAAATCCATCTAAGTAAAACGTTAGTTATGTTTCGATACAATAAGTTTTATTCGAGAAAAAAATTCTTTAACAAGCATGGTTAAGTATACTTTTGAAGTTTAAACATTGAAGATTATAAAATATATTTACTTTTCTTCATAATAATTATTTTTGATGTTGATTAAAATGTAACCTTATGAACGACATTTTATCATGAAGACCTATTTTTCTTGCAGATCGAATGCAAAATTTGATCTGACACTAGAATTTTCGTTGTTTTGTGACGATTTAGTGTGACTGCTCTTTACCAGTGACAAACAGCCTTTAGAAGTCATAGGCCTTCGCATATGTGTAACAACGGTATATTTTATGAAAACGATCTATATATGAATTGGTATAACATTCTACCTAATGGAAACACAAAATATTACATGATTAATAAGAGAATAATAATAACAGATAAAATGACTAATAAGTTTCTTGTTTTACCATAACTATGCACTATAATTGGTCTGAGAAAGCAAAATGTCTAATTTCTAACAAAGAATAATATTGTGTAAGAATTACTAGAAGAATCATTTTTTCTTTCTTTGAGTTGAAGATTGATACGGTAGACTAAGAGATATAATATTTAAGAAACATCGAATTTATTAGACAAATAAATTGTTCGATATATAAAATAAAAATGTATTATTCAAGTATCGAATGTAAGATACTGTGTCTTATGACTATCCTTACAAAGTTCTGTACAATACGTTGAAAATTAA
Organism: Macrotrachela quadricornifera; assembly: GCA_022393335.1. Classification (NCBI taxonomy): domain Eukaryota; kingdom Metazoa; phylum Rotifera; class Eurotatoria; order Philodinida; family Philodinidae; genus Macrotrachela; species Macrotrachela quadricornifera. The sequence goes on along the minus strand of JAJEKB010021741.1, from coordinate 219,059 downwards.
TTCAGATATAACATGTTTCTGAAAAAAATTTCCAACTAAACCAGATTGAGAGAATTAGATCATGTATTTGATTTGTATGAATTCAATTTTTCAAAGCATTTTTAACTACGGTTAAATTGAAAAGTTGTTATATGAGAATGTGCTGCTATGACACTAATTAGTTCATAAACTATATTTCATGTTATATTTTCTTTAATGATATAAGAGAAAAACATAATCTTCTCTTTTATTGTTAGTAAATATAAAGCCTCGTGTATCTGAATATAATGAAGGTTCTATATCAAAGAGGAGATAAAAAAAATCCACAAAGTATGATATATTTTATTTAGGTGTTTCATATAATCAGCCAAAAATTTCACCATGTGCATCATGGAATTCTGATGGCGTCACTTTTGCAAATAGCAGTACAGTTGGTCGATATCCTTACAATATTTTTGTTAATACTAATAATACAGTTTATGTTGTTGCTACAAAGCGCAATCGTGTAGTAATATGGTCTGAAGACAGTCTCATTCCAACGCAAAATATATCCGATGGCTTGAATTATTCACTCAGTCTTTTCGTCATAAATAATGGCGATGTTTACATTGATAATGGTCGCTACAACCATCGGATTGATAAATGGGCATCAAATACGACAAATAGTGTCTCTGTCACTACTGTTCACAGCAGCTGTTATAGCCTATTTATAGATAATAATAAAACTCTTTACTGTTCTCTTGATGCAAATCACACAGTTGTTAAGGTATCACTCATTAGTGGTTTAAATACACCGACAATCGTCGCAGGTAATTACACTCGTGGCTCGGGGCCGTATATGTTGCATTGGCCTAACGGACTCTTTGTCGATAAGTTTACCTTGTATGTGGCAGACAGTAGAAACGATAGGATCCAACGCTTCCAAATTGGACAATTAAATGGTACAACAGTGGTAGGAAGTGCAGCACCAGGAACTATTACACTGAATCGCCCAACTGGAGTTACACTTGATATCAATGGTTACTTGTATATTGTCGATCATCTTAACCATCGTATCGTTGCCTCAACTGCAACTGGTTTTCGATGTTTGGTTGGATGTTCAAGTGTAAGCGGTACAACAGCTAGTCAATTAAATGAACCACGTGCTCTCGCTTTTGATACATATGGTAACCTATTTGTTGTTGACTCGAACAATAGTCGTATTCAAAAGTTTCTCTTAACATCAAATTCTTGTAGTAAGTCTAATGATTTTTAACTAAAAAAATTGACACTAACAAAGTTTTATTAAAAATATTTTTTCTCTTCATTAAATCAAATCTTTTTTAATTTCCTAGCTGATTATCACAAGTGATTAAAATATTTCTAAATGTTGATTAAAAGCTCTTATAAGAGAGTACCAATTTAATGTTTACAGATCTCAATGATAGTCTAAGTAGTATTCTTTAAAATAAATATAAACAACGAATTTTAATTAAAATCATAGATATAGTAAGTATCCGAAACTATTTGTACATATTTTACTGAAATAAATGCTCTTCGTCAAAAGTTCTATAAAAACTGTATCAATAAATTCCTCTCCGTATTAGAAGCCTCCTATAAAAAGATCAATGTGAAAGATGTATTATAAGCCCGTAGGCTTTATTAGGTCCGAATGTTTTCAAAGTTTTGTAAAAATCGATCTTCCTTAAATAGGTACCAATAGCTGACATAAAGTTTATTTGTATGTAGCTCTTTTCACTTCATTGTTTTTAAGTAGTTTATTACACGGATAAGAATATCTTGTATTTCTATATTTAAGTTCAAAGAATTTGTATAAGATTAATTGAACTTATCCTCAATAAATAGTCAAGATAGTCAACACAATGATTCTCTTATACCCTTGAAAATTGCTTCTGGATGCTTCTAATATGGAGAGGAGTTTTGTATAACTGTGGAACCATCATATATGATAGAAAAATAGAGTACTCTTTTCTCTACCAGAGTATATAGAAAGAAAGTTTCTTTAAGTTTACAAAACATTATTAAAATGTCACTCTCACTACTTTTAATATGCTTTAAGTATTAAACAAACTCTGTCTAGATTGATTATAGTTGAATATAATTATGTTGATTTTAAATTTTTCTCAAATTTAAATCTTTTATGTTCGACTAATTTAAGATATCGATTCATAGCTTTAAAATTTCACCGGTTCTGTAATTCAATAATGTTTTACAGATATGATCTAGAAATAAGTCCTATTAACAATAAAAATACATGATGAAAAAATCATTTTATATAATTTAATTCATTCTATCATCATTTGTTTTTCTTAGTTGTACCTTCATCATCTTCTTTGATGGTACTTTCTTGCATGAATTCAACGAACATTGGTCTTAATTGTAATGTATCCAGTACTCGATGTAACATGCTTAAACCATGTCAAAATAATGGCACATGCAATGATACAAATGATGATAAAGGTTATAAATGTTCATGTCCATCCGGTTTTAATGGTACACAATGTGAATTTGATCATCGACCTTGTAAACCAAATACTTGTTGGAATGATGGTAGATATTTATTTTTACTTTTTATTAAAAATAAAATGTCTACTTATAGGTATATGTAATGAAACATTAGATGGAAATTTTAACTGTACATGTGCATCTGGTTGGGAAGGTACGAATTGTGAAAGAAAAATAAACTATTGTTATAATATAACATGTGAGAATAATGGTGTTTGTCGTCCATTATTACTTAATTATACATGTGAATGTCTTGCTGATTGGTATTCTGGTCGTCATTGTGAGATACGTGCTACAAAAATTATTATTTATA
>JAJEKB010021741.1:168845-215862 GCA_022393335.1 Macrotrachela quadricornifera | reverse complement strand
GCAAAATACTGTTAGGGAACCACGCGATTTTGCATATTTTTCGCTATTTTCGTTAAACAGTATTTTGGGTCTTTCTCAGTCAAACTAGATACAAACCTAGGACAATTTTATACCAAAATGATCAGCTCATTGAGCTCTACAAACCCTGAAAGTTTGAGCAGATTCTGAGAAAGTCGATGTAAACGTGGTACGTTTCCCATGGATTCACCCATAATAAACAATTCAGTGTAAGATAAAACACCTTTCTTCTTTTCTTTATCACATATCGCATTTGTATGATGTGTTAGAGTTTGAAAATGTCTAATATTGTTTCGTTTTTTTTGCTCTTCAAAATAAACTGAATAAAACACAATATCTCGTTTTTACAAACGGATGGATCATAATAAATGGGATAAAATCTTTCCCACATTTTAAGATAGTTCTTAAGATATCAAAGACTCCATTTTATGCTCATTAGATAGAGAACTTTTCGCTCTACAAAACTGTTAACTTCATTTTTCAAATAAGATTTTTTTGTCGGCGAATAATCCAAAAGATTAACAGCTACACAGTTGTCCAACTGCGATTTCCTGTTATTTTATTCGAACATCTGTTGATTTGTATAAGTTTGTCCTCATCAAGTTCGATGCTAAATGTAAAGTATTCAGCATCAATAGATAGAGAATTTTCTGCTCTACATTTTCAAGGCTCCTGGCAGTGTCGTTGAAGCGCAAAATATTCGAAACTAACATCTGACGGCATTTTGTTTTAAATGCACTTTCGAAACTCGAGTTTTCAAGGATCAGCTGTGGTCCTTGAACCGTTTATTGTTATATCATCAGATATAGAAATTATTCCTGAACAAAGTGATATAATATTTAAAATCAGCAACGAAAATTTTTTGTTTTTCTTGAATTGTGAGACATCACCAGATGCAGAATTTCACGGAGTATCTTGCAGTATATTTCCAATTTCAGTAGAGTTGTTGTTTGAAAACATTTTTAATAATTGTTTTGTTTCCTGACAGTCGCAATTGGACGGCTGAGTGGCTATTAATTTTTTCAATTATTCGCCAACAAAAACAACTTATTTGAAAAATGAAGTTGACAGTTTTGTATATTTAAAAGGTTGTTATTATCGAACTTGATTAATAAAAATAATCATATTTTATATTAGATTTGTAGGGCAAAGCAGAAGTACAAAAAATTTGCCCTGTGCCCATCTGTGATCCATAGTTTATAAAAAACATTCTACTTGAAACTATTCTAGACAAATGAGAAGCTAGAAATTAGAACTAAAATTTGATGCACTTTCCGAATATGAACTCGGAAATAATTTCCCAGACCTTGTTTGTGAGTAACGAAATAATCTTTAAAAAATTCAAAAAAATTTTTCAATAAAATTTTTTCTACATATCTGTATATTTTCAATATTGCGAATCGAAACTAAAAAATAGTATCCTTATTAATATAACCATATGTAGAATAGAAGATGCTTTATAAAACATACTATGTGAGATTTTTTGTCTTTTAGCGAGATATGTCAATTTCCGTGTTTTTTCTATATCTTCATTTTTAAAAACTCGACTTTTTTGACCAAAAATATTTCACACAGGAAGGAAATAACCTTGTTCTATTCATATGGTGCATAACATGTAATTTCACAACATATACAAAATAAATATTTTTCTTCATTCTTTAAAAAAACATTTTCTTTCATGGCTGCAACAACAACAACCTCTACCAATCTTGATCAACATCATTTTGTTCCTATTCAACCATATATTTTAAATAATTATCTATTCAAATGGTTTACAATTCATATAACTGATCAAACACTTATACAAGAACTTTCTTCATCTCATTGTCATTATGAAAAAACTTATGATATTGAAGAATATCCTTGTCGAGTCTTTTTAATAGAATTTGAAGAATCTAAAGGTATTCATGTATGATTAAATGAAAAAGAAGCTGAAATAGATAAATGTTCTGATTATATATAAAAAAAAATGTTCATCAAAACGAATGAAATCATGTTGGGTTTGTAAATGGATTGAATGGAATGATAAATGGTTAATTGATAAAAATGAAATAATTGATGAAACAATAATTAATAAACCTGATTTTTATCGATTACATGGTGATAGAGAAACAGGATTTGGTGATGGTGGTTATGCTTTTCTTACATATCCAGTATGGATTAATGAAAATTTACCAATTAAAAATTCATGTCGAGAACGACTTTTAAAAGTCTTTTATGATCTTAATGAAGAACGTCAAGATTTTCATCCACATCCATCACCTGTTGAAGATATTATTGATCCTGATTTACTTCCATATAAACCTCCATCAATATTTGATAGAGATCGTTGGATTGAGAGACGAAGAAGACAATTAAAATATGATAGTTATAACGAACATGATTTTATAAGTGATATTAAAAATGGAGAATATAATGATTTATCTGAACATGAAAAATTACGAGATACATATCAATGGTTACCATCTGAATTTATTATTGATCAAAATGGAAAAGTTGATATTAAAACACCAATTCATCATTTGCCTGTATTATCGAAATATAAACAAAGTTATGATGATATAGCAAAAATTTTTCATTCAATGTTACCAATGTTTGAACAAATGAAATTAATTAAACTTAATTCAAATGAACAACAAAAATTACAAGTTATTATTAAAGTACAAAGTTATAATTTAAAAGCAGGTAAATAAAATGGACAAAACCATATCTAAATATTTTATTTTTTTATTTTTAGGTATGAAATATTCTGGTCATTGGCATACGGAAGGTCAAACAGAAAATATTATTGCTGTTGGAGTTTATTATTTAGATGTTGATGAACAACTTGAAGGTGGTTCTTTAAAATTTCGTCCAAAATATGCATCTCGAGATTATTATGAAGAAATTGAAACTGATCATTATATATCATCTATTAAAACTGGTACAGCTATTGTATTTTCAAATTCAATTCCTCATCGTTTTCAACAAATTCGAAATTTAACACATGCAAATGGTCGTCGTCGAACATTTATAAATTTTTTTACTGTTGATCCTGAACAACCAATTAATATTTCATTAAATGAAATCATTTATGTTCCAAAAGATTTTATTATTCAAATATTACAAAAATGGAATGATAATGGTTTACCTGAGATTATTATTAATAAAATTTTAAAAATGTTAAATTTATTATTAATATGGCAAACAAAAGATTTTGCTAAAGGCTTTCGAGCTCGTGTTAGACGTTCAATGTTAGATGAAAAATCTGGTTGGGGTTGGATTTTTTGGGGAAATTGTGGAACAACGGAATTTGTTCGAGCTTTATCTGCATGGATACCAAGAAATAGACAAGACACAGGAGATCAATTACATCATACAGAATCTGATTAACAATTATATTTAATAAAATATATTTAGAGTTCAGTTCTTATTATCATTTTGTAAAAAATAAACTACTTCAATCGATCTAGAAATTATTCATATTCATAGTTTCTAAGATATGACAGATTTTTGAGCAAAGTGACAAAATCTATGTGGTGAGGAAACAGAAGAAATATGTTCAGTCCTCTTTTTGATTATGGTATTTATTAGTTTTGAAATCTTGTGTAAATCTCTAGTTAGCTCCTTAAAACTATCAAGTTTTCAAAGTATTCATAGAAAATAATTTATATTTTTAGCTTTAATAGAATTATTTACCAACAATATCTTTGAAAGTAAAAAAATGATATTCATCAAATATACTCATTGAATTCTTTAAAATTGCTATAATTACAAAATTGTTTGAAAACCATGAATCAGTTATCAAAACAATCTGAACTCTTACTTTCTTTTCTTTTTCTGTATCGTAAATATAAGAAACTTCATCAACATAACGTGGCAAATTGCAAAAAAAATCAACGACATTTTTTCTCTTCTGTTTCTTTCATATTTACTATTTCCAACACAATAAATAAGCAAACGAGTAGGTATGTTATAGTAATAAATTTGTAAGAGAAGAAATTATATATACTATACGACTTCAGTTTTTTTCTGAAAAAGATGACTCTTTCTGTTTCCATTGTACGACAGTCTAAAATGACTTTTATTAGTATATATTAACGTTTAGAAGGCTTTTAAAGTACGATAATCTTCAAAACAATCTATCACACAAAATCTGACGCTATATAATTATCCTAGTGGTAACATGTATCGACATAATTTTTCTATTGCTGTTGTTGGAACTAGAGATAGAAAATTATCTCCAATAATCGGACGACTATCTGAAAGTTCTGACTGAACTATCTTTTAAGCAATTATCTAATCAATTCATGTAGAAAGAGAAACAAATGTGCCAGAGTATACGAGAACAAAATAAGAATGTGAGAAGCAGACATGTCAGAACGTAAGAGAAAGCACATACACACATAGCAATGCAAGACAATGATGCAATAATCTTTCCAAGATAAGGAAAAAAGAGAAGAGTCTTTTCGATCGGATCTAAATAATATTATAATGATAGTAATATCTGTAAAAGGTTAATACACAATATTTATTATAATTTTCTATAAAGTTTGCCCAAAGGTTTATCGGAGGTCAAAGAACTTGAATCTGACATCAGTTTTTTTGTGAACCGTTTCTTCAAGTCTTTTTTTTGGTATTTTGTCTACGAGAAAATCAACAATATTGTTAGAATTTGACGAATGATTGTGAGCGGTGAGGAATGCTAGTCTTGGATTAGCTCTTTGGATTCTATTGTGATTGTACGTGGGTCTTTTACCCTTCAATACTGAAAAGAAACGCTCTTCGTATATTTTTTTCAAACAATCATCTAGGGTAATCAAGTGGACATCGTATTACATGTAATAGAAAGTCAACTCATTTGTTGGCTTCGAAAGGAAATAAAAAATGGAAAGATGAGATTCGAAAGAGTCTCAGGTAACTTGAATGGTTTTTCGAAGGAACTTAATAAATGTCTCTTTAAGAATGAGTCCGGCCGATTATCAGTTTCTAAAAATGAAGGAAAGAATAAGATTTGTGCTGCAGACCACACTGTTGCATAAAGTTTCAATATCTTCGATTACGAACCGATCTACTATAAATGAGTTAATTTTTTGGTGTGAAAATAGGAAAGTTGATTATCTACTAATTTGTGGGGTGTAGTTTTTGTTATTGATATCTGTTACCAACCAAATTTGTCTGGATTCACAAACTTTTTGAGGCCCTTAAATGCTAAAGATTTCCTGAAGTCTTCAGTATTTTGGTTCTCCTGCCTGAAATATTAGGAATTTAAAAAAAAGATACATTTTAGAATTGGGTCCTGCTAACTACGGTAAAAGTTTCAGCCCAAATGGATGAAATCTGTGGATTTGCAAGGGAGAAACCTTCAGGTCATTTATGAGCCTTGGGGTCTCCAGAAGTTCAATTCACGAATGATCCTGCTTCGGCTAGTACTATTATCAATTACTGCAATATTTAAAAAATCCGACTTGATTAAAATCACCTACACCTACTGAATATATACTGGCGCTTTTATCGTGGAGATAAGTGACTATCACTGTTAAAATGATCTATTCCAAATGAATAAGAATGAGATCGATGAATATTAGTTTCAAATGTTATCTGTTTGGCAAATGTATCTTTACTAGAAAGTAGACTATACTTATCCTAATGATAAATAGATCACTAGATCAATATTTCACACCAAAAGAAATTATACATTTGCTACCCTTCTAGCGATTTCTTGTCGTATTATTAGTATTCGTAAAGGTACAAAGGCATAATTCGTGAATCTTTTTCCATGCCTTTGATAGATTAAGTTTCAAATTCAAGATAAGTGTTATTCATAAACTATTTATTGCTAACTAAGGAATTATATGGATGAAGCAATTGTCATTGATCTTACACAATAGTGTTCAATATGATGAGTAGTACCCGTCTGAAACATATAAGATTCAGGAATACCAAAACCTTCATGTCCAATGAGTGTATAATTTTCTTGAATAAAACCAAATGAAATTCCACAATTAATCAAAGATCCAACAGCTTTCAATGACAATTTTGATGGTCGATTAGATGTTAAATCACCAATAATACCAATACCTTAGAAAAAGCAAAACGTAGAATATCATAAGTTTCTCCTTAAATTTGAAATTCTCTTTACCAATTGATAATTGATTAAAACCTTTACAATGTGCACCTGTATGATTCCACCCTCTACCTTCAAATATATAACCATTACCACCAACTAAAAAATTATAACCAATATCATCCCATCCTTTTGTATTCATATGAAATTTTTGCCAATGTAAAACTTGTACTATACATGAATTTACAGTTGTACATTGTGGACCAGTTGTATGATGAATGGCTACATGAGGAACAGGTGGTGCTAAAATTGTATAATTATTTTTTGGTTTAGCTGCATTCCAAACCAATCGATTGACAATCATTGGACAAATACCTAGAAAATAGGTTAGTAAATACTTTGATATATTCGATGCAATATATCTAACCTTTGATCAGTTTTGGTTCTCTAGATGATGGCTCATCAGTAGGTTTAAATTTCATATAGAGACTTACACCTAGAATCAAACTCAAAAATATAAGACATCCAATACTACCATAAAAATATTTTGATTTGACAAGAGATTTTTTTCGTCTTGACCGATATTGTTTATTTGTTAATGATGAATCTAAACATCCTCAAATATCTAATTCTTTTCTTCTCTACCATAATATAATTTACTTTTTTGTTCTCTATTATTTAATAATTTTTGATCTTCACATTCTTCTAGTTCAATTTCTACTAATACAGGTGGTGACATTGTTGGATCATTTTCAATTCTATCTTTAATTTGAAAAACTGAAAATGGTAATATCAATACTTCTTTTTCATCTTTAATAGTCGAAAGATTTTCAATATCAATAGCTGTTTGATTTTGTTTCGTTGTATATTTTAATAGAACTGATATATTTGCTAAATTTTCTTGATCATTTTCAGCAAATACTTGAGCAACTGAACGATTTTTCGATGTTGAAACAAATGAACGATTTAATATATAATTGCCAATACTATAACGTTTTAAATCATTCTCTGTCATTAATAATCCACGATAAGTAACACCTTTATATACATATTGATGTATATCAGGATGATTAATTAAGAGTGTAACAATATGAACCAAACAATTAATTAAACGATATTTTGTTGATAATGAAGAATAAGTTGATATATCAAAAAAATCTAAGATATATAAAGCTAAATGTTTATTTAATACTCGATGAAAATTATTGGTTAATGTGTAAGCTTTAATAAAATATCTTAAATAACTTTTTTGTTCAATAGCTTGTTTAAAACAAGAGGCTAATTTATCTGTCACATCTTTAGAAAAATGTTCTTCTTCAACTAAATATTCATTAACATAATATTCAATGATTTCAAATAATAATTTAGTGATTAAATGATGTTTATTATCATATGTTTTATAGAAATCAATTTGATCACGAAATTGATCACGTTTACGAAGTAAATTATCACCAATTGATGACCATTCAATATAATCATAATCTTGAATATCTTGATTAGAATTATATAGATTCGAATTTTTCAAAAATAAATTTTTTATTTCATCTATTGTTGATTGAGCATAGGGTATATTTTTCAGTGATTTTATTGCATTATCTGTGAATAATACTTGAATAATTTCATTATAACCAAAAATATTTGCTAGATGTAATATGACATTACCATTAGAACCTTTTCGATGTATTGTTTTAATAGTATTATACAAATTAAGATACTGTTTATGTTGATCCGTTTGACGAAAGTCGAATAATTTCGAACTAACTGCAATCGCTTGTTCGCTCGTATCTGTCATCTAAACGATAAAGAAATAATCTGACTATAGACTAGATGTTTAATGTCTTTTTAATCAAAAGAATATAGCAAAGTAGTCGACCCTGTATTGCTGGTGATAATTTTACGAATGATAAAATAATAGAATCATGATGTTTTTGTATGTTAGTATTTATTTTACAACGATGTATTGAAACATTGAATTACATAGATAAGGAAGAAAATTCAATTAAAATCACGATGGTTTTGTTTTTTCGATAAAAAAAAGATCAGATTCTTCTGTCTCTTCCTTTTTTTTGAATCGTAAAAATGATAGATTATTTTTATTGATCCGAAGAATAATTTCATCCTTTCGAGACAATTCGATTTTGATAGAAAATAGATTTAGTGTGTTGATTTTTATGTATATTCATCTACGATAAATATACTCGTTGGCCTTTTTAATGTTTGCAGCCATTTACTCTTCTTTTGTTATTCATGTTTACTTTCTTTTTCGTATGTATTAAGCAGTAGAAACGAGATATTTTTTTTTTAATTTTGCATTCTTTTCGTAACATTATCTTTGATTCTTAGCTCTCATGTCTACCAGAATCCTTGTAGTTTTAAGCTGATTTACATGTCGTCTGAAGAAATTCGCATATTCCGAGGAAGTTACTATACATGCCTCAGATGATCTGTAAAATGGTATCAAAAGGTGACATTTGAATTGATATTTGAAACGGCAATAGCTAATATCTATTTGATTTGTCAAGAGAATTGTGACACAAGCCGTAGAATCATCCTGAAGTTTCGTAAAAGTATGATGCGATCTTTACTCCTTGGTATGCCATTCGATGAGCTGAAACCTACTCCTAGACAACAATCAACAAATCATCTGAAGTGCGAACTCTAAAAAGGAAGGAAATGCACGCAATGTTTGAAGACACTGTACTAGATGTTATGAGAAAAACAGGAAACAGCAATCAAAAGAAGCGTGCCATATAATAATAAAGAAAATAAAAACTTTCTGTTCTGATTGTGCTGACGAGGAACATGACTCTAGAAATAAAGCTTTTTTAGAAAAATGTAAAAAAGTTCGTTTTTTGATTGCAACTTAATATTTTTCAAGATTTCTCAGCGAAAACTTAATCAAAACTCAAATCCAAGGAGATATTTAGAATTTATTCATCGAGCTCTATCCAATGATGTATGTTTCAAAAAAATTAATTGATGCGTAAACTTTTCGAATTCCTCGAATCTGATAAAGCCTGATTTATCATACGAAGAGATTTTCTCATACACTTTTCAAAGAATTATTGTTTATTATTATTAAGAGTTTTTATCATTCTTCTAAGATCCAATATAAACATCGGCACTATTTGGCAGACCACTATCACCTTTTAAGTAAAAGATAATTGTATAATTCGCACCGATAGTAGTGGAAAAATATTGATAGAGATAATCAGCAGCACCCGTCGATCCATCTTTCCAATAGTAAGAACCTGAATTTGTATAGAACCAATTATTTTGTACAAACCCGTCATTTGTCGCACTATTCGGATTGCATGATGACCAGCCAGTCAAATCACCAGTCTCAAAATCACCATTTATCAGCAGTTCTGTACTTGTGCCAACTTTTTTCACTGATAATGTATCTAATGACCAGTTGTTTACATCCATACGAAATGATAATGTTAGACGAGTCGATGTGGTGAGAGCCGTATAAATGTAGCTATACTTCGTATAACTTTGACTTGGAGCGTTTATCAAATGAAGTAGTGTTGTTGCACCTGTTAAACTTGATATACAAGTGAATATGGTTGCTGTAGTTGTCGTCGCTGTTGTCGATGTGGCTGAAAAATGAAAATAAAAGAATGTAAAATCTCTGATTTTTTTTCATGTTTTAGCCGTTATTAGCTCTGTTGCGACATGAACATACAGCTGGTTGATGTTGTTGTTGTAGCACTTGTCGTACTAGTTGATGTTGCTGTTGTTGTCGTAATACTTGTCGTGCTAGTTGAAGTTGTTGTTGTTGTCGTAGCACTGGTTGTACTTGTTGATGTTGTTGTTGAAGTACTTGTCGTACTAGTTGATGTTGTCGTACTTGTACTTGTTGATGAAGCTGAAATGCAGAAATAGAACTAAGTACTACTGTCTACCAAACACGCTCGCAATGAAAGACCTGAGTATAAATGTAGAGAAAAGAAAAGGGAAATATGACGCAACATTTTAGAAATATCTCACTTTTTCGAGATTAGAATTCGTAGTATCTTGCTATTTTCATCTGTTGTCTCAAATCTATTGGTAAATAAAATGCTTGTATCTTATAGAGATTATTAAATTTTGTTTAGACGTTTTAAGTTGCAGACTTAATCTGAACCAAGTTTATCATTTTCTGATACAATAGAAGTCTATTTAGTCCGATTTGAGTACAAGACGAACAATACACAGAATTGGATAGATTATCCGTTTGTTTCTCATTACTAGACTATGGCGTAGATGATACATTTATTTTCTATCAACGTGCAAATGCGTCTTTCTCATGAATTGAAAGATCCATATGCATACATACTAAGTAAAGATGGCCGTCCGACAACTATGGAATAGAAATCAACTGTGCAATAATATCATTCTGTTAGGTTTCTTATTATTATAGAGTTATACCTAGTTTAGAAACTAAATCATATGCATTTTTATTAATTTTACAGAAATTCTTTTGTGTTCGTATTAAGATTCAGCAAGTATTGAAGACAGATAAAAGTGACATAAAGAATTCGCTACCTAATTTATTTGATAGTATGAGAATGATAAAGAGCTAAAAGTTAAGCTCGAGTCTCCGAAAAACCGTTACAACTATTCTAAAACTGTTTCCACAAATGAAAAATTTCAATTTATCAGTTTTTAAATGTTCCTATATTTTTAAACTGTTGAAATCCCGACTACAATACAAAAAACATTAGTCACAAAAGAAGTTCATCTTTAAATCTTTGATATTCAAAACACGATATGGATCTGATTAGTCACTATTCTGTAAGCAGGAAACAGAGATTAATCAATAAACGAATTGTTTCAAAAGAAATTCAAACTCTAATCTAAGATATTTTACTTATTCCTAGGGACTCTTATATTAAAAAAATGTACATACTGGTAGTTGACGTTGTAGCACTAGTACTTGTCGTTTCTGTCGATGTTGTCGTAGTTGTTACTGTTGTTGATGTAACGCTAGTTGTTGCTAAAATAAAAAAATATATAATCAAAATATAAATGAAATTAAAGCAACAGTTAGTAGCATTCTGAAATTACTGACTGTGATAGCTATTAGCCTTACTATGCTTGCGTTCGTTCTCTCTTTTGGTTAAATAATACTTCCACGCATTTGTAATGATTTTGTTCTCTCTTGGCTTCTGTGTTCGATACAGACTTGATATGTGAAGGTGTATGAGAGAGAACCATTGTTTTTTTTTTGATTCAAACAATTTTTTCTTGTTGTGTGAGACGAAAGCCCGAAAGAATACATATATCATCATTATCACACCAAGTTCTGCTTTTTACTTTCTTAGATAGAAAAAAAAACTTGAAGCATTTGAATAAAATAAGGCGAAAATTTATCATTTTTTTCAGATATTCTTTTTTTGATTCTTTTATCGACTACTAGTCATTAGTTTTCTAGTTTCAATGTTTTGATTTCGTAGAAGCAAAAATGAAAAAGAAAGGCAAATTCTTGTTTACTTGTTGAAGTATCAGTCGATGTTGTAGACGCGCCTGAAAAAAGTATTTTAAATTATAGAGACACTTAAAATCGGAAGTAGTTTATTACATACTTGAAAGTTCCGTAGTTGTCGTTTTTTGTGTGCCTAGAAATTTGAAAATTTCATGTTAAGATTAGTGACATAATCAGAAAAAATATTACAAAGGAAACGATCTCCATTGAAGAATTTTTCCAACAAATGAAAAATTTCTTATGTGATTAGAGATGCCTAAAGGCCACGCACATCGAAGATAAGAGATAACAAAGATCTATAAAAAGCACAAGTTGTGTGGGGAAAGCGGTCAACTAATAAAATTTTTCTATCGGTTTCAATTATGACGAAGTTTACAATAAAAACAGCAGTTTGCGTAAGGCAATCGTAAAACTGGCAGTAACAACTGCCAATTCATATAAAAATTTTATCAACAGCAATCTCAACAAAAAACTTGAATAATGTATCATTTATTTATAAAATTCGTGCGCTTTCAAGATACATGTCTACATGAGTTTTGGAGAGAAATATTGCCACGTAAAATCGAGAAATTTTTTCAATATTTTTTACTTTTGATCTCAAAGACGACAAAGCTAGCAACGATTATTCTAAAAGAAAAGCTTTTAAAAAAAAAGAAAAATATTGTTGATGAAGTTCTTTATCAAGTATCCATAAGAAAAATGGAGTTTCTTTTAGTGCAAAATTCAGTTTTTTATTCAATAATGGCTGTTTCCAGGGAACTAATAGTTTTTACCTAATTTCGGTTTCATAAAAACCCAAAAATTTGTTTCAGTAGACCTGCCGTTTCAACCCTTTTATTGTCAAAGACGACTACGTTTATAATAGTTGTTGAAAAATGAAATCGCTACCGTTTTTTGTTGAAGAATTTATGGGAAAGGGACATTATATGTTCACGTCTCTCACCATTCTCTTCATTAGTTACGCTAGTTGTTAAGATGATACAATATTTTGTCTCAACTAACCTGTTCTTAACCATAACGCTAATACTATCGCTAGAACAATTCCAGCGACTAGCGAACCAATTATTAACCCACGAAAAAACGTTTTACATCCTGGTAAACAGATATTACCGCCAATACGTCTAAATAAACAAAACATAGTGGAAAAGAGTTATGCTCATTAATGTTACTAAAATTACCTAAAAAAATTTCTTTTATCTCTTGATAGAGATTTATCTTGTAGTTTTACCATCATTGATTGTTCTCTTTCCTCTGACTTTTCAGATGAAATTTTTCTCTTTAATCGTGCTGACCATATACTTTTTCTTAAATCAAATGTTGACGATGAATTAGCAACTGTAGTTTGAAGTGACATAGCTGATGTGTTACAACTGTTGTGATCTGTATCACTGTTGCAGCTAGTAGCGTTTTGAGTGATATACTGAGTCATCAGGTAACCACCTTGACTTTTGTTATCCTGAAAAGACAATCTTTCATCGCGGAATATTTAACAAGTTCGAACATACCATGGATCCTATACTTCTATTATGTTTTATTTGAATGTGAATCGTATTACCAGCTACAGAATTACAATTTTCTTTTCTCTATTGAATCTTGTGCGGCTTTACAAGAATTAAATTATGTTTCTTCTTTAATACAATTAAAAAAAAACAAGCACCCAAGTATTCTTATTGTTGAATAATTAAATGAATGTATATAAAAATAAATTATCTACTGTTTTTCAATTATAGAAAGAGTGCAAGTTTCAATTCGAGCTTTCTACACCTTCTCCATTATAGATGAGCTTACGTGCAAACACTTTTATGTAATTCTGTTTGTATTCAATTACTTGCTTCTTTTGTACTGTCTTGACCAAAGAAAATAGTGAAAAGAAAAATTCATTGTTGAAATGTATTTTTTCATTGAATGTATTGATTCTTTGTATTGTAAGACAGAGGTGTGCAAGGTATCGAATATTGATGCTCTGCAGAATCCGTCCCGTCAATTTCCATCGAAAATTTTTCGTAACAATTCGTGCCTTGTCCTGCTTGTCCTTGTGTAGGCCAGCTGTCTTTATGACCCCATCCACTCCGTCAATTCCACAACGGGCCTGCCTCATACCCGTGGAACTCAAAAAAGTATTTTATTCATTTTTTTAGTTTATTTTCAATAGTTTATTTGACATACTTAATCAACATGTTACAAAAAATATTTGAGCTAAAGTTTATGCATATATCTTCAACTTCCTGAAGACAGGAGATGTATACGTAACAGTGTCGGTGTGACATCCCATTATTATCTATATAATGATGTCATCTACTCTCTTTGCAATGAATATATTATTTCATAGTTTTAAAAGATTTCATTTGTTTCAAAAATAATCTCGTCCTCAACGAAAGTCCAAGCAGGTCTAGTTTTTATAGGCCTGGTCAGCCTATCACAGTCTGTGTGATTATTTACATACTAACATTATCTTCCTGATGGAAAAACGAAGCTTTCTATTGAAAATCTCGAAAAATATGACAGGCAGACCCAGTGGTCCGTTTGGATCTCTAGTTGCAACAGTGATATGACAATGATGGCTCTTATATATATTATTGCGACACTGCAGCAGCACCATAGAATTTCTTTTCTATTGTCATGGTACAGCCACTGTAGATTCTCAGTCGCAATACAGATCGAATGACTTCAAGAAACTTCAGAAGATTCCAAAAAATTGCAAGTTCGAAATCTCTGATGGTTTCTTCTTTGTACGCATATATTTAATTTGCTGAAAAAAATATTTTTAAAATAGGAATACTCGTTTTAATTACTGTCTTAATACTATAAGTTACACTAATCACAATACAAAACACACACGCATACATCAATCATACAGAACATTGATCAAAGTTAGATAAATGAAAAGAGAGAGGATATAATAGAAAGAGGGAGAAAATGAAGTGTTACAACAGCCAGTAGATATGAAGCTATGTTGTGGTAATTCCGTTATTTCCTAACAATAGTAATAGTATCAAACATGCTTATTTACAGTCAACATAAAAACAAACACTTATCATCAAGTAACATTTGAAGTTATTTATCTCAAAAGAAATAACATGTTACTAATGAATAAGGTGTTATAAAAAAAAATTTCGATTTTTTTATTCGTAATACATAGTAGTCTTTCTGAAATATTGTTATATGGATTGATGTCTCATTCGTCCATACTTAGCTACTGCCCGAATCCACATGCCAATAGGAGCGCACACTCGCGAAGCACGTGCTATCTTCTCTGGTTGCATTTCGTCTTGTTCCAAGTAGGATGCAAGATGTGTCAATTGTTCTTCTTTCACATGATCCTTATCGAAATTGATCAATGTTTCAATAAAACGAGGATTACCAAGCATTCTTCGTGCTGTGATCCACTCGAATTTATTGTTGATCTTGTCAGATTGAAGCAAGACACCCAACACTTCAAATACGATCAGGATGGGCCGGGGCGGCTTGTCAATATCACGCAAAAGCATTAGATCTGTCCTTCGGATTTGCTTGATACCCTCTTCGGCAGCTATAGAAGAGAGCTTCATTAGACTGATGAGCAAAAATAAAGATTGCTACACACCCTGCAAGTCGGCTAAAACATCGTTTTCAGATAGTGCTGCCATCGTTCTGCAATGACTACAATAAATAATAGAAGCAACAATGCAAGTTTTTTTTATTATTTATACACAAAATGGTCGATAAGAACGTAAAAAGAAAAAAAATAAAAGAATTTCACATTTGAGTGGCAATTTCATATGATGACTAACATACAAAGGAACCACAGTTTAGTCATACAACAGTCATGAATCATCAGTATAAGTAGGTAGAAATATATTTTCATCTGTTTAACTCATTTTTTGTTGCAAAATGACCGCATTTTCTTGAATGTGTGTTTCTTGTTACACTCAGAAGTGCTTAATATATTATGAGTGAAGGAATGGAGAAAAGAAGTTAGATTAATAAAGTAGAAAAAAAAAGTATAAGAAGCAATAGCTAATGATGGGAAATAATACAATGCTGAACAAAACGAGAGATAGAGAGAAAGTGCAAAGAGGTAAAATATGCTAGTTTATATACAAATTATATTGAAACATATATGTAGACGAATGCATAATACTTGATAATTGTAAATAAAGAAATGAAGAAATAAAAGGGAAGGAGACTGAGAAATACTATCTAATAGTGATATTATTTGCAATCTTAAAATTTACGAAATTAGTTCCACTCTCATGAACCAGTTTCAAAAGATTCTGGGACACGATCGCCAGACTTCTTAACAATAATAGAGTTGTGTTTACGGTTTAAATTCATACTGACATAGATGGAGAGAGCTTTTGTTAAGTACCACTAATGACCTCAAAAAAAAACTTTTACTTTTTCATGTCTAAAAGAAAAAACAATATACTTAACAAAGAATCTTTCGAAGCATGTCTTTATGAAAGTAAAACTTGGATATTCCTCACCTATTGATAAAAGAATCAGCTCGTTTGCTCGAGCCGTAATAGAAACACTGAGTTTTCGACAAAGTGACTTTTCATCACTCTATATAGCATGGGCTAAAAGTCACGTAACCAAAAAAATCATAAAGACATACCTAGAAAAATTCTTTGTTCAGTATATTGTTTTTTCTTTCCACCTGTGAAAAAGTAAATTTCATGGATATAAAACTCGTGTATTTCTCTATCATTGATAAAAAGATCAAATCGTTTACTGAAGTCTCAATGGAGACATCTTTTTTTTTCGGTAAAATAACTTTTGCCTCATCCTGTATTATCTTTTTTTATAATGAAATATCTTCAAAAATAAACAGAAAGCCACCGGAGTATTGAATACTAACATTTTAACGTAACACTCATTAATTTGCAGAAAAACTGCCCTTTCTGATTAATTTTTGATTTTAAATTTTTTTTATTCACCCATCGTGGTTGAGACTAATATCTCTAAAGATTCGATTCGATACATACCTAGTTTCAAACATTGCATGATATAGAAAATAAAAAAAGTAAAAAATGCATATTTATTTCATTTAATTCTTTTATTGAAATTTGTATCGAAAAACGACGTTATTTTCTTCAAACAAACTTTTATTTGATAGTTAATTAAATATATTGAGTAAAGAATGCCATCGCATCTACAGAGCTTTTGCTTTCATAAACTATGTATAAGAGAAAAGAACAAAGAAACAAAATACTACGGATTTCCTATATTACAGGATCATTTAATTTGTATTTTTTGTTACTTCTACAAAATGAAACAAATGATATGGCTTGAGATTTGTTTTATTTATTTTATAAAATATAAAGAAAATTCTGTTACTAATGATCAAGTCAAGATAGAAAAGTCTTAAAAAAAACTACGATCCATCTTTAGAGTTTCTGAGGAACGAGTAAAATACATTTTCAGTTTTGAGACAAATGCAGATGAAGTTTCTCTTGTTAACATCGTCATTCTGATTTTGTCACTATTTAAAATAAGAAAATATTACTGTTTTACATATAATATAATATTAAATAAGAGAGATAGTAAGAATAATTAAATGAGAAAAAAGCAATATCATAAAATAATGACATAAAATTTATGTTGACAAAAAAAAACGACAAATTTAATTAATGAATATGTGGAAAAACTAAGCGATTTTTCATCACAAGATTTCATCTTTTAATTAATTCATGTTTAAAAAAGAAAAAATAAAACTTACATTCAAATACATTTAGTAAAAAAAAATTTTCTTATTGAATATTCATTAATTGCAAATGTTTTGAAATCTATGTTATTTCCATTGATCTCATAATTAAAGATAAAAAATGAAAAAGTCAAATATTCGAAATATTTTAAAAACTTTTTAACGTATATATTCGTATTGAATTAAAACTGAATATTAAATGTAAAGTAACTTACATTATTCTCAAAAAAAAATATCGACAAAATATAAAATAATTTTTCTTTTTAATTAAAATTGCGTTCTCTATTGTCTCGTAAACTGCTGTTATATTATGGAATTGACTGTCTTCTCACTGACTAAAAACATGTAAAATAGAAATAGTAATATTATTCTAAGCAAAATTATTAAGTCAAAAAAGATCAATTTTTGATATGTCAAGTGTTGTTTTAAAGATAAAAATTTGAATTGAAAGTCTTTGAAATTTCGTTGACAGAAAATAACAGTGATGCTAATGTCTTTTGGTGATTTTAATCAACAATAAATGCTTGAATTATTGATTTGAAATCCTTATTAATCCACGAATAAGAATATCGTTTTTAGAATATAATTAATTATCTTTCTATTTCTACATCTTATGTTTTAGAATGTATATTAATATAAATCGAAATCTGAATGCTGTTATGTAGTGTAACAATGCTATTCTTTGAAAATAAAAAAAATAGGTATTTAAATTTGCAGGAATCGAAACTGTGTGACTATCCTTCCCTTTCTAGGCCAAACAGACATAATTTTTATGAAATATATTATTATAAATCAGAGAAGTTCAGCAAAAATATTTCGTTTCTCATATGAAAATGATTTGAAAAAAAATTCCATTGTAGATTAGAATCTGATTATATTATATAATTATATTCTAAATAAAAATTATATGAATTCATTTTTATGTTTTTTATCCCAATGATATTCTTTTATATTATAAAAGATATGAAGATATAAATATGTTTACCAATCATTATTTTTCTACTGCCATACATTCTTGACTGAACGTTACGAAAAAATAAAATCAATTAATTATTATTTGTATATCAGGATGTCGTAGTGATTTTTTTTCATAAAATATCCACTCTTCATTACTCAGAAAGCTTGTCAACAACTAGGTTTTTTCAATTCAGTAATGTTATGGTCATTCTGTTGCTTCTTTAACGTCAACAACTAAGATATCCAGATGATTGCTTAAGCATGTCTTACTTCAAAATAACAACCCATTCCAAGATTGTCTCTTTTTAAATTTTTTTTTCATCACTTTCATTGTGTCTCTTGCATTTTCTTTCTCGAAGGTTCTCTCTTTTTTACTCTCTTTTGAATATTCTCTCTCTCTTTATGCATCCTCTAAATACGTTGATATTACACTAAAAATGTTCATTCGCATTTTACATCCGCGTCTTCAAAGTTAGTCGTTTTCATCTGAGTTTGTTTGATTGAACACGATATTACGATTGCTCATGTGGTTCACAACTTTAGCTACTACCTTACGTAATTTTAATCTTTTTCGGTCAACTAGACCATTCGATCGTAATGATGAACATCAAGTTAAAAATGAGCTTATTTCTACACGACTATTTGTGTGTTTGTTATTTATATTACTTTTGATTCTTCTCATATACACATCCCAAGTACAAGTGACGCAAACAATAGCTGTTGATTCACCAACACTCTTACTTTATTCATCTCTTTATCAACGTTATGCTCAAACTCTTACATGTCCTTGTAGTAAAATAGCTATTCAACAACAAGAATTTATTTCACTAGTTCCTACATTTCATCAGGTATGTACAAGTGATTTTATCACAACTAAGTGGTTTTCTTACATCAATGCAGCCAGTGATGTTTATGTTTCATCGGATTTTCGGTATACTGGAGGTTTACTTTTTCAAATTCTTGCCTCATTTTGTCGTCTTTCTGATGAAGCTATTAAAGATAGTTTGCCTGGATTTTATTCAACACATTTCGTAACAGTTAATATGATAGATGCAGATTTATTTTACGAGCAATGCAAATCTTTGATTGATTTGTATATTTCTACAACTGCTAACACATTTGCCAATTCATTCGACTTTGTCCGTAACACGGATTTTATAAATGGTTTTATTTCTGGTTTATTCACTAACTATTACTTTTTACTTAGTAGTTATAGTACCTCTTTACCGGGATATACGATCTTTTCTTATCCTCAATCGTATGGTACACCTAATACATGTTACTGTGAAGTTACACCATCTTGTGTTGCCTTCGCAGCAATCCAAAATAAGAATAGTAGTGAGATTGCATTTGTGATTCCAGGAATCTATACGGGTTGTTTTTTGGTGGAAGCAATGCGTCAATCAAATCTACAATGCTTATACAACCAAACATGTCTTAATCAGCTACAATACTATTTACAATCTCCTGTATTTTTTAATGCCACGGCACTGAGTAGCTCAAAGACAAGTCGTTATAACACATTGACAAATATTAGTCAATTATTAGATAATCTTATGATAGAATCATGGTATCAAAATATTTCTTATTCTTCTTATTATCACCGGTGTCAACCAAAACAATGCACATACACTAAAGTCGGAAAAAATAGCATTGTGGTTATCTTTACTATATTGATCGGTCTCATTGGTGGTCTCTATAAAATTCTCTTCTTTATAGTGCCAATTGTAGTCAAACTAATTCGATATCGACAAGATCCAATAAGATTAAATACCAATCATGTACAGATAAGTAAGTTAACGTATATCATAATCTTACGAGGGAGTCTGTTCAACTGTCGGACGCTGTTTGAGCTCATCTTTTGGCTATTAGTAGGACTCAGTGAGATTAGGAGAATCTTAGATGGATTTGAGATCATGCTCTACTGACCGGAAGTTATGATTATTTTACTGAATTTTTGACCTGTTCATAGACATTAACTAGAACGTCAAACTAAGAGATTTTGATCTGAAGTTTTATCCAAAATTAGGTCTAAGAATCCTGAATATATTCTAAAAAATATCAACTCAAACAAACGATCCTTTGTTGAAATATTGAGTTTTTAACAAATTGATCGCTTTTCATACACTTCTCCCAAAGTTCGAGTTTAGATAGAAGTTCAATATTTCGACAAAAGATCGTTTGTTTGAGCTAACATTTTCAGGATATATTGAGAATTCTTAAACCTACTTTTGTATAAAATTTCAAATGGAAATCTCTTAGTTTGACATTCTAGTAAATGCCTATGAATAGGCCAAGATTTCAGTAAAATGGTCATAACTCTTAATCAATAGACCATGAGCCCGATACTCTCTACAATAGGGCTTGAGAACTTATGGTTATCCTCATATAATAGGAGAGGAGCACCTAAGTGTATCTTCGTATAAGAGAACTTGAAAATTCAAGAGTGTCCTCATACAATACTAATACTATGAACACCGGCACTCATCAATACCATTTTGGTATTGGTAGTGATAGTATTGTGTTATTACATACCTAACTAAAAATCGATAATGAATCTGAACGACAGTGGCTCAGATCAAAACAAACTAAGACCGAGAGAAGCGAGTTCCGAGAGACTCGTGCTCGGTACATTCCTACCTTGGGAACTTCCGTTTATAGCTTTATTTAACCGTTGGTCTGGCACAGAGACACACGCAGACAAACATCGAACATTACACATGTAGACTAACTGCAAAATTTCAGACTTACAAGTATTATGCTTTGTTGTTGTCCATCATTTCTTTTATGTTAGTGTCATGTCTTTTTCCGTATGATATATAACGGGTAACTTATAATAAATGACAGAACTTTGCACTTCATATTTTAGTCTTCAAAAAGATGTTCTTACAGAAAAAAACACAAAGTATAGTACAAGTCACAGCGTAAGAAGTTCTAATATTTGCAGTGTAAAACTTATGTTAATTGTGTACTTTTTCTTTCAAAAAGAAATAAATGCAACCGTGAAATAAGCTGTCTTATGTAAATTGTGAAGCTTTTCACATTGCACCTTGTAACATGTTTTATTTTTTGTTTAACAGAAGATATGAGGTAGAGTAAAAATGAAATAAGAAAAAACGAATTCATCTTTTACCAAAAAAATATTGTTTTCATAGCGTCGAAACTTGATTGCGCACATATCTTCTATTATATCTTTCTTTTTTAATAAAATATATCTAGGAATCAAAAAACGAAAATGCAAAGTTTTTCTATTTATGATTAGTCATTCGTTAGCATATTGAGTGCACTTAACATAAAAGAAGTGAAGACCCACAGCAAAGTAACTAATCATTATAACAGAATACTTGAAGTTAAACTAAGACTATTAGAAGAGTCAAGTGGAAAAATTTTTGTAGTGTGTGACGTAGCATATAATATATTCTAACTATACCAAAAGCAAAGTCTTATGTTAGAGGAGTTAGCTCTTTCACTCTTATCTAGATTCAGTATAAATGCATCATCAATCGAAAATATTTGGCGTTAACAAATGATTTTATGATTCATTATAACTTTGTTTATTTTCATATATTTGTGTCGAAATCTTCCATACAGTTTTTTTATAAACTTATCAGATACAGTTATGTTTTAACTGAATGTGTATAGATTTTATTTGAACAATATAAATCTTTGTTGTTCATATTATGTTACATGTTAATGTGGAAGTTACATATTTTTAGACGAAATGGCTAATAATCATAACTGTTGTCACAAACTACAATTATTTACTACAAAAATACTGAAATCCATTCGGTCATTGAATTTATTTTCATCTTCACCACCATCTATCGATGAATACCACTTAAAAACTGAACAAATCTCAACATTACTCTATATTATTTTGTTAATTATTTGTTTTCTCGTTTTACTCACATATAAGACGAAGGAGAATGTTATACAGACGATTACTATCAAAAATCCATCGTTCAATGAATATCAAATTTTATATGAAAAACAGCATGAAAGACTTTCATGTCCATGCTCAACAATCACAACTAAGTATCAAGATTTTTTGCATATCAAGCCAATATTTCATCAATTATGTACAAGCCATTTTATAACTAACAAATGGATAGAAACCACTATTCGATTACCGGGTCTAATGTTTATTAATGATTTCCGTCGAAAGTATAAAGCAGTCTTTCGGACGATGGCTTCGTTCTGTTCGCTTGCTAATAGAACCGTTTCGAATGCATTAACATCTTTCAATTCTACTCAAATGATTTCAGCTGAACTATTATTTGAAAATTTATTTCATGAGAAAACAATACAATTGGTTGCTGATTTTATTCAAACAGCGAATAATATTTTTTCTACCAATGTAGAATTCATACGTACAAGTGTACAAACTAATCAAATAATGAGTGGTCTTAATACGAATTTTATTGCCTACTTTTTGGGTTCATACCCATCATTCAGCGTTACTAGTTATTTTGTGGGTTATGGTACATGTTCCTGCTCAATCTCACCTACATGTTCAATGGATGCTATGATATATTCTTACAATAGCACAGGTATCTATACAGTATTTTCCATACCAGGATTCGTTACAGGATGTTATATTGATGAATCCGTGCGACAATCGACACTTGAATGTCTTTTCAATCAATCATGTGTCGATACTTTGATATTCTATCTAAATTTTACTGAACCACTCAATATACATGCCCTTAATTCAAACATTATTAGTATCTATAATATATCTGATCCAATTGACAATCTTGTGACAAACTTAATGATAGAACAATGGCTTTGGAATGATTCATTCAAGATTTACTATGAAAGTTGTCGTCCATCTACATGCTTCTATAAATTGAACACAAGAACACCAATTAGTATTATTTTTACAACACTAATAGGTTTACTTGGTGGATTAGTAAAAATCTTTCGGATTATTGTACCACGATTTGTACAATTTGCACGACGTAGGCGTCAGCCCAAAACACCACAACTAAGTAAGTTCTTGAACAAAAAAAGTTTTTCTCTGAATTTAGTAAGAATAAAATTTGTAGAATTTTCATTAATGATAAAAATATCAAGTAGATATGCGTATATTGGTGCTAGCTTGAACAGTCTACAGACAAATTCAAACAAACAATTTTAATTAATTTTAAGTAAAGTTAGACACATTTAACTATTATTGATAAATTAAAAAAATGACTAAAAATACGTTACATTCTTTTATTAGGAGTATTGTATCTGTTTTAATATTGTACGATTTCTTTTGATTCAACAGGTATACGTATGCATATTACAAACATTTATCGAAAAGGAATCGATGCTCTTCGCAACATGAATCTATTTCAATCAAATACGCCATCAGATAATCAACAAGAGCAACTAAAAAATGAACTAATTTCTACTCGATTATATATATTCTTGTTATTCATATCACTTGCAATTCTGATCATTTATACATCTCAAGTACAAGTGACACAAACAGTCACAGTTAATTCACCAACACTTCTGCTATATTTGTCTCTCTACCAACACTATATTCAAACGCTTACATGTCCTTGTACTAATATAGCTATTCCTCAACAAGAATTTATCTCATTAGTTCCAATATTTCACCCGATTTGTACGAGTGATTTTGTTCATCCTCGCTGGTCAATTGGTTTACAAAATTCATACAGAAATTATTATGTATATAATCGAGATTTTCGATTTCGAGGATTTAGCATGTTTACAACACTTGGTTTACTTTGTTCTTTGGCTAATAAAAGCATAAATAATAATCTGGTCAAGTTGAAGTCAAGTACATTTATATCAACTAATGTTTTACCAGAGCATATATTTATTCCACAAGTAAATGCTAGTATTGATTTATTCATTAATTCTATAGAAAATGATTTTATTCGCACATTTCGTATTATACGTGATACTACACATGGAAATGGTCTTGTTTCAATTTCATTATCAAGTCTCAGCTTTCGTCTTGTGGATTATATTGGTAATGGTAGTAATGCATTTCCTGGATCAATTACTCTTCGATTTAAAAAGTATGACAATCAAACATGTTCATGTCAGGATACACCGACTTGCAAGGAACAAGCTTATGTTTATACGCTTGATGGACAAGATATTCCGGTGCATTTAGTGCCAGGCTTCTTTATTGGATGTTATATATTTGAGGGACTGTTACAATCAAATCTCATATGTCTCTTCAATCAGTCATGTATTAATCAATTGCGTCAAGCCGTTGGCTTTATTGATAATTTCACAACTTCAGCGCTTGATCTTTCAAAGTTACACCAACATAAATCGGATACTATTATTGAAAGTATAATGGAACAGATACTGATTGAACAATGGACACGTAATATTTCTTATACTAATTATTTTACACAGTGCCGCCCAATCTATTGCCAATATACATACTCAGAAAAATACAATATTGTGTATACAATTACAACAATAATTGCTTTAATCGGTGGACTTACGACTATTCTTCAAATTGTAATACCTCGTTTGGTCATGTCTATCCAATGGTTGATTAAGAAACGAAAACAACAACATAATAGAGTAAATCCTGTATCTTGAATTTAAAACAAAAATAAAGTCTTATTTTAAAACTTACTAAATAATGCTTTTTCTTTTTCATCATTAGTACTCTATTATATAAAATTCTTTCATGATCGTATCTTTTATGTGCTACAGCTCTTCGTATAACCGTATATACTTAAGCTATGTATGCTCTCTAATATTCTAGCATTTATATTTATTCGTTATGTTGTACTTTCATACTATACTCATTTTATATCGTGTTAATTTATATTAAATAAATTAATATTAATCATAGATTGTTTGTAACTCTGATAATATTTAGTCACGAAATTACATTTCAAGAATTTGAAGCATATTTCCATCGAAAACGTTGATTGTCATCGTAGTTATGTTTCTTTGTATATATAAATACTATTGGCTATTTCAGAGTAAAGTGATCATAGATATTTTTTGAATAACTTTAAAGTAATAAAAGAGAAAAAACTCGAGGTTTTATCATTATTTTGAGTCGATATTGTTCTATATTTTTATAGTGACATGATTTAATAACTTCTGTTTTTTCTTGTTTATTTTTATTAAAAATACTATAAAACATCACATATTAAATTTATTCTGATGATTGTAAATCAATACAATGAATTAGTTCTTTTATTAATATTATCGTAGGAAAAACTTCTAAATTCAAATTGATCAAGCGAAAAAAAAATTCGAATTATTCATATAACTTGACTATAATAACCATTCATTATCTGTACTAAAGATGCTATAACTATTGCTGTCATAATCATTTAGTTCTACTTCGATCTCTTTGTATATCGATATAGAATTACTCTCTCATTGTCTGAAAATCAATTTAAAAATAATTTGATTTAAGAAAAATCAACATTTAATTCAGTCACATAACGAATCGCATTACTTCTACTATAGAATTATACTACATGAAATTATTCCAAGATATCGTATTACATCGTAGGTTATCAATTAAACTAATTTAAAGTACTGCTTGATAATCATTAAAAAAAATTTAATATGTGATGTTTAATAGCGTTTCTAATAAGAATAAAAAAAAGAAGACAACTAAGACATTATAGAAGAAAATATTTAGTTAACTACTTAGATTCTAAAAAAAAACATTGATGAATATAAAATGTTTCTTTGCTTTACATAGAATGAAAGAATTCAAATATCAATTGACTAGTATCATGTTGATAAATAAAATGAATATTCTGAAATTCTTATTCAGAACATTTGAAAGAATCTGAAAACTAAATTTTTATTCGATTAATTTCGTCTCGAAAAAATTTCTAGAGTTGACATAGTCCTATCTTTATTGAATATGTCTATGACTCTGAGTCATAATCACATTCGTGAAATTGGATAGGATTAATTTCAGAGTGTAACTAACTCCACAATATTTAACATCATGAACTAAGATACATTCTCTCTTAAAGCACAAATTAAATATTTTATAATGCTTCAAATCTGAAACATTAAAAGAAAATTATAAAATATTTAAGTTGTACTTTGAAAAAGCCTACAAAATCAATGTTTAAGTTAGTAATCAAGCAATTATGCAATATGATTAGAACAGAAAAAAGATAATAGACCATGCAGACTACCATTTAAATAATGTAGAAGTATGGAATTGTTGATTTTTAATCTAGCATACTGTTTAACGTAAAAATGAAAACAAAATGAAAAATTTCACTATGTGTTCATTTCCCATGATAAAAGTGTTTGAACTATGAAAAATATCTTGCTAATTCAGGCATATGATGAGAATATTGATTTCAATCTTTTCAATATTGATGAGTATGATCGTCTAATGTCTTATTTTAAGAAAGAAAAAAAACCGTTAAATGTTTTTTCTTCTGTTATCTACTCTCTTGTTCGTCACCTTCTTGTCCCTGAATACCATCGATAAAGTAGTTATCTACGTTCTTCTACTAACACATACCAATTTTTTTTTCTTGTTGATATGAGAAATATTCTCTCACTCGTTTCTTTTCAACTAGGTAGATTAGATCCCTATATACGTCTTCTTTAAAAGTGGTAAACTCTTTTGATAAACAGTTCGCTGTTGATAATCATCTACAGTGTCTAGAATGTTTTAATATTGTAAATATTATCTTTTTCTGATCAAATAATTTCAGAAATAACCGCTATTGCTTTTTCTTTTAAGTATATACTGATGATAGAAAATATAGTTTTTTTTTCAAAATTTAGATCTTTTAAAAATTTTCTAGAAACGTTACATATCTCTCGTTTTTTATAATTTAGATTTAAAAATACAAAAAAATTCTAGAAGCTGTGTTTTGTTAATTTTTCAATTTTGAGTACCAGATACAATAGTCCAATATTGTGGCCTTACAAATAATTAGAAAAAATCTATTTTTCTCTTCTTAATTATGGCCACTATCTCTTTCATCCTATCAGCATTTTGTATACTACTTCTACTTAGTTCCATTCACACATTATTACCATGTGCCTCATCACGACCACGCCATGTTCGTATCGACCATCACGATGTCGATACTCGTTCCGATATTGTTGTTCAGACACCAATATTTTCCTGGTCGATTGATAATGAAGAGTATCCATGTAACGGTACTTTACTACGTGGCATTCATCAGACAGCATATCAGTTAACCATAGCTCGAAAACTTAGCTTCTATTTTCCGACACAGAAATTTGCAATCATTTATGACTCAGGACGCGTCGTATCAAATGTGTCTACTAACGTTCTCTACAATGGTCCAACCTTGACATCCGACACCCGATATATATATTCTATTCGATACTGGTCATCTACTGGCGCAGTTAGTCAACTGGCAACTGGTCAATTTCGAACTGCTTTGTTTGATCCGAAAAATGAATTGACGGCAAATTGGATAGGTTCACGTCAGATTAATATGAACGAATTGAGACGTGAATTTCATATTCCACAAAATGTTCTATCTGCTACCGTATTTATGAGTGGAATGGGTTATGGTATTTTATATGTGAATGGTGTAAACGTCGATCCATCACGTCGATTTGATCCTGGATGGACCACGTATACACAACGTGTCCTATATGTTTCGTATGATATAACTCGATTTCTTATAGGTCAATCTACGAACTGCATTGGTGTACAATTAGGACTTGGATTTTATACAAATGAACAATGGGGTGGCGGAGTTCCTGCACCCGTACCAGAAGTATTTGGTCCACCACCACGATTGCTTTTACAACTTAATATAGTTCTTAGTGATCATACAACAATGAATATTACCACAGATACGACATGGCTTGGTCGTGAAGGTGCGCATCGTAAAGATAGTATATATATGGGCACATTCTATGATACTCGTGCCGAACGATATAACTGGTCAACAACTGGTTTTAATGATCCTTATAGTTTGTGGCTTAATGCATCTATAATCGAGTCACCATTGTCTTCGCCAACCGGTCAATTAACATATCAATCTATGGATCCAATACGAATTAGTCCATACGCACTACATATTGCTACATCAGCATCACAGACTGGTTACAAGTCAATGCCACCAGGAGTTACTGGTGGTAATGTAATGGATCATGGTGTATTTGTTGCAACACCATTACCAGCTCAACAAGTACCCACGTATGACGTGTCACAAAATATTGCTGGCTATTGTACATTAACAATTACGGGCAGAAAAGGAATGACTGTCTCAACACGACATGCAGAATTATTAAATAAACCAGGTGTAGATGGAATTCAGTATCAAGGACTCAATTCTGCCAATTATCAAATAATAACTGCATCCGATGATTTTATCATTCAAGGTACTCCGCATGAAATATTGGAACCTTTATTCACTTATCATGGCTTTCGTTACATTTCAGTATATGCTAATTATATTACTATTGAATCAGTTGTTTGTGCTGCGATACATAGTGAAACAACGTTGATTGGTAATTTTTCTTCTTCATCACTTGTACTCAATCAGATTCAACATAATATTCTGTGGTCTCAATTAAGCAATATTATGTCAATTATAACAGATTGTAGTCAACGACAAGAACGACGTGGATGGCTTGGTGATGCATCGTTATCAGTTGATGCAGCATTATTCAATTTTGATTTGTATGGATTGTATGTCAGTTCTCTATGGAATATCGCCGATGTTCAACATGAGGATGGATCAATTCCTGATACAGCACCATATTCTGTTGGTGGGTATGTAGCAGACCCATCATGGGCACATGCTTATCCAGAGATTACTTGGCGTATTTATCAGCATTATAATGATAGTACAGTCGTAAGACAACATTATATTGGGATTCAAAGATGGGTGGATTATTTAACTAGTCGTGCACAACAGAGTGGTTTAGCAAATATGTATTTTGCTTATGGTGATTGGGAAACACCAGCTCATTATCCTGTGACAAATAGTTCATTAGTCTCTGCATTTTCATATCTTAGTGATGTACAAACAATGATTATTCTCTCAAAAGTTCTCAGTAATCAGACAAATATTGATAAGTACAGCAAATTGTATGATCAGTTGGCAATAGAATTTCATACGGCATTTTATAATCCAAAAGTAAATGGATATGCAGAAGGATATCAAACAGCAAACACATTAGCATTGAAATTACCTAATGTTGTACCCTCAAATCTTCGTGCATCAGTTGTTAAAGCACTTGTTGATAATATTATTGCAAATGACAATCATTTAACAACTGGTATTGTCGGTACGGCTGCACTATTTCCTGTTTTAACCGAGGCTGGTTATCATGATTTGGCAGTAACAGTAGCGACTCAAACAACGTATCCATCTTTCGGTTACATGTTCAATAATGATGTACAGAATGCCACGACAAACTGGGAAACATTTCACGCTTTAATAAAAGGTTTTGGTGGTACTGACAGCCTCAATCATCATATGTTTAATAGTATCGGTGCTTGGTTCTATCGATACTTAGCCGGAATACAATTAAATGGTTTTATCGAAGATCTTATTATTCATCCACGACTTAGTACACTTCTAATAAATGTGGAAGCTGAAGTACACACAATCAAAGGGCCAATTCTCGTTTCATGGCAAAGACATACAGATAACAATACAGTCACTTATGACGTAACTATACCAAACTCACTTCGTTCCATTATTACATTTGAACCAATACGACCAATGTCTCATTGCATATCAATCGAAGAAAGTGGTACGTTAATATGGCATCAATCAAAATTACTGTTTGAAACACATGTTAGCGGCATTGTATGGCTCGGTCGTGATTCGATCATAGAAGGTGCAATG
The DNA here is from genome assembly GCA_022393335.1 of Macrotrachela quadricornifera. Lineage (NCBI taxonomy): Eukaryota > Metazoa > Rotifera > Eurotatoria > Philodinida > Philodinidae > Macrotrachela > Macrotrachela quadricornifera. Next base: position 185,854 of record JAJEKB010021741.1, on the reverse strand, counting down.
AAAGCTCAAATAGAAAGTGGTTCATATCATTGGAAAGTGCAATGGAGTTAATCATAAACCAGACAAACTAGTTTCACAGACATATACGTAAACAAACTACAGTAATTTGATAAAAAGATTTTAAGTTATTATATTTCATTAGAAAATATGTTTGTATTAATAACAGTATATTTGACTAATAATAAAGTTTCCCATTAAAAAAATTGTCTTTGTATGTTTACTTTTTGAGTTTTGTTAGGTATATGATGTCAAGAGAAGATATTTATGAAGATTAGAAATAACAACGGCAATGTTCAAAAAGGCGGTCGATGGAAAAAAATTGAGAAAAATAATCAAAATATATCGCATAATTTTTCACGAATAACATGAATATTATTCCATCCATGAAGAGTAGCAGATACTGAACTGCTAAGAAATCTATAGAAAAATAGTTCGATCAATAAAAATAATTAATATTGCAGTATTGTACAATTTTTTATTTCTTATAATGTAAAGAATATGATAAATTCTTTTTCTTTTTGTTAATTAACTTTCAATCTTCCTTTTATAATAATAGATGATAACAACGGATGTTGAACGGAATCAACAATATAATCTGTATTCTTCTAAAAATCTTTCGCAAAAACATTCGAAACTAATAGAAATACACGTTGTTTCTTGATGTTTTTCTTCTACAGACATTGTTTTGAATTTTCACATTATATCGAATAAAAATATATAATCTATAATTTTTTTTTCACATTTATCAATCTTGTTAAAATTTTATTATTTGTCATTGTTCGAATATTGCTACGCGTTTAGAATTAATCTGCATGATTGTTATAATATCGATAAACTATTTAAGAATGATGTAACACACTTTCAGTTGTTTAAAAATAATATCTAATTAAAAAACATTAAATACTAATATTTCTTCAGTAATACTTATCTAAACTATTTCATGTTATTGCTTATACAGTAATTCATTCTTATTCTCATCTAAAATTTATTTTATTTTATTTTTTCTTTAAATCAGATTCATTTTCAGTCTTTCTTGTACGTTTTATATCGATGTCTTTAGAACGATGTAATAGGACATGTAAATCTTTCATTATCCATTTTTATCTAAATACACTCATACATACTTATCAAAAGATAAAAAATAAGCATTTGATATTATTTAATTCTTATGAGTGAATACATGAGAAACGAACCACCTTTCTATACACGAAATTAAAATGTGTTGCATATGTCGCGTTTTACGATACATTTTTCGACACGTATTTCTTCCTTTTTTCAACACACGAATTATTAGTATTTTTTTTAGTTTAATTCGAAGTAGTGGTACCTATTCGTGTACTTGAAGACGACCATCTGATCATCCAGAGATCCTCAGATCTCCATAGAGTTGCTCCGAGTCGGTCCATTCTTTACCAGCTAGCGACCTCTCGAGATATTTTGAAATGATAAGTGGTCGCAAAATAACTAAAAAAGATAAACGAAGGAGTATAAACTTAGTACATCAAATCAACTCGGTTATATCGATCGTCACACGTGAGACAAAACGGTAAATGAACAGTTGACAAATCGTTTGCGACACATAAATACGACACATTTTATTTTAGTGTGTAGAAAAGTGTCTTTTTAGCACCTTTTTTTGTGCAATGTGTAGCATTGAACTAAAAAATATCTTTAACACAAAAAATTGGAAACTTGATCATTTCTTCGTTGAGATCTAGTCGCATCTTTCGGTACATGTCTATGACACGTAAATTATCCATGTCAACAAAGCAAAGAGGATAAATATTCTTAGAATAAATTTTCATAGGAACATGATAAAGAGCAGATGAAAATGCATCGAATCATATAAGACAATGACTTTCTAGCTGGTCGTTTGATTCTACTTGTGATAATATAGTTTAAACAATGGAACGAAAATGCATCACTTTTTGTGGTGTTTTTTAAAACTAACCGCGGTGAATAGTTTCAAAAATCATTGTCTTATATAATTAGATGAGTTTTTATCTGCTCTTTTCAATGGTGAACACCATAACTCTCTATCATGTTTCTACCAAAAGTTATTCAAGAAATACCGATTCACATCTCTCTGTCTGAACGGATGTTAGTCATTCTGTGTATCCTTCTAATACAGTAAAACCTCTCTATAGTGAACGCCAACGAGACCGACGAAAAGTGTTCATTATATAGAAGTTATAACTAGACTGAACTCATACATGTATGCAATGCATAATGGGTGAAAGAGTGATGAGTACAACATATTTTTCCAGTAAGAATTTAGTTTTATTAGTGCATCTAATGAATGAAAGTAATTTTTCATTCATTATAAATATTTATTCAATTCCATTGAAACATTAACCAAAATCGTGTACAGAATTTACTACCGTGGGATTCACTGCCGTAAACAATTTTTATAAGGCGCGCCTTGTTTCAAAAAAGAATTAATTAAAATAATCCGCTTCCCAACCCCTCTGCTCTTATTAAGGATGTAAGCGATTTGCAAAAAGGAGAAACATATTGAATAATTGTTGAATTCTTATTTTAGTGCGAAACCGTATGTTTTATAACAGAAAAAAAATTTTGAATCTTATTTTGTTTTATACGATACAGTTTTCTCGTAAAAAATGAATTTTTATATTTGAGTAATGAATTGCTTTTTTAATGTTATTCGATAAAAAAAATGAAATAAATTGACTCTTATTATGTGGATATATGCATGTTTATTGTATGAATTTTACTGTACTAAATGAATGAAAGCGTTTTATTAATTTATCAAATTTAATACTTTATGATAAATCTCTTCTTTCGAAATTCAACGCAAAAAATTGATGTAGTGAATCTATTTTGCGATCGATTCTCAATTCAAAAATATAGTATTTGTTATAAAAAAATATTGTATTTAAAATTATATAATTCAATATCAATTGTTTATATGAATAAAAAAAAACAAATTATAAAGAAAAAGAATTGGATCGAAGTAAAATAAGTTTTCATGAATTGATTGATCAATTTTATGCAAGATTATACTGTAATATGTTGATCAATATAATTTGAGAAATGAATGCATGTATTATGTTACATAAAATGATTTTAAAAAAAGCTATATGTTAGAAGAAAAAAATGTCAAGTAAAATCTGTACAAGTTATAAGAGTTTATATTTATGGAAAACAGATTAGATAGGATATTAATATTCTTGAAACAAATTCTTTAATAAAAATGATTGTATATCATAACATAGTAAGAAAAAAAATACTAATGTGAATGCTGAATTCTTTATTTCAGTTTGAAATTGTTCGATTATTAACAAGATGTTCTTAAATCTTTTAAATAAAAAAAAATGTATATTCGATCTTACCGTTTGTTTACATATATGCCTTTGCATACGTATTTTATTAGGCATTTAGTAGTTTGTCTCTCTCTCTCTCTCTCTTTTCTTTTTAGATTAATTGATAAATATACTTTTAATGTTTCTACTTCGCTATAGAGTTATAGAAATCTATGATTAACTATTAATAAAATGAAAACTGATATATTTACTGATTAATAAAAAAAATTAAATATATAAAAAGAGAATATTGTGTTACAGATGATGTTCAGCAACAGATTGGTTATTTTCAGAAATTTGAGATGATATTGAAAATTTTCGTTATGTTTAGAAATTTTTCTCTACAAAATATTTGTTTTCTTTTCTGTTTTTTTTAAAGCCTTCAGTATTACTGTATTAGCATCTTTGTTTCTTATAAATAAAATAATTTTATGCATTTGAGACAACTTAATGTTCCTCTATTAAGTTCACTACTCGGTAAATGCTATACAATGTATAACAATGTTCATTGATTATTCTATGTAATTTATAAGCTGGTTTTAGGAATAAAAAAGACTAGCGATAAAAATAAAATATACATTAATATTTAAAAACAAAAGAATCTATTTTATATAAGTAATATTAAAATAAAAGAAGTCTATATCTATTTTTCGTATGTAAAATATAATAATTTTATTAGTAATATTCGATCCTATTAAAGTCTTTCAGATGTAGAAGTATGAGTTTTGCACGATTTCGGAATTTCAACGGACCTAAAAAATGATAAAAATATGATGTCAAGAAGACTTATAAGTTGATCAAGATAAGGTTTATATTGCAATGACATTATGAAATAGTCTAGTAAATTAGTATAGAACAATATCATACATGCTTCTTTTAACAGGCTCGTATGATTGATCAAAGCATAACTAGCCTTAAAATAAGAATGAACTACGTTAAGGTTTCATGGTTTGTTGGTATATTTATTTAAATAACTTAATAAAATAGGGCATTATTTATTTAAAATGAAATTATTCTCTGTTTTAGCTAATCAAGCACTTATTACAATAGCTATTAGACAATTTTCTATCGTTCCATGACAGCATCATAATATATGTTAATATTGAACAGTCAACATATATCTATTATGGTAATATGAATTCAATTAAACATTCGAAATATATATATATATATAGAAATAAAAAACTATTTAGTCTATTGTACTATGTAAATATTTAAAAAATAAAAAAGATACTGTGAGTTCTCTCTCTAGCTAAACTCTGTTTGGAAGAGGAAAGAAGAGAGTACACTCACTGATGAATGTATATCCAAACGTCTAATAAAAACGAATCAATATAAAAGCAGACTGCACACACATATAAGAAAGAGAAACAGAGAAAGAATGGTATCAAAGATAACATTCTTTCTCGAAAGCAGAGCACGAACACAGAAGCACGAAACACTATACGAATGGAAAGAAGAAAGAATGTCTGTAAGAGTGATGCATAGCAAGGGAGAAAGAGAAACAGTAACGAGGACACTCGTCGTCGCTAACAGATACATATATAATTCTTGATAAAATCAGCAAAAAATAATAAAATCTGAATATATTATTAGAAAGATAAAGATTATTAACTTAAATAAATACTAATTCATTCAATAGCAGCTTTCCTCCTTGACGGTACATTAATAAAAACACCGAGCAAAAAAACTTAATATTAACTATATAATTACTTATTGTTTTTTTGTCAATAATTGTAATCTTGTTTATCCTCCATATAAAAAATTTCTTTCTTTTTTTTTAAATACATTTTATCTATTTTTTATAATTTTGTTATTATTATAACCTGCATGATGCTCACATTCCAACTCTATTATAATATATATTTATACATTTTTTTCATAAAATTAAAAATTTCAATTTATCAGTTCGTCAATATTATGAATTTTTCTAATTAACAGTAACGAATCAATTTCATAAATTGCGCGCTTCTCTTATGTCTCGTAAACATAACTACTGATCTTTGTATCAATAGTTTTTATGCTTAAAAAAATTATTAAAAATTTAAAATACAAATTTCACATGTGTACAATTAATGATTATTAATGGAAATTGGTAAGTTATATGATTTATAGTTAAGATAAGTTAATGATTACAAGATACCACTAAGACAAATGAGTAATATAATATAATACTAATATTTCATTTGCTAAAGTTACGAACCTTCTAAATTGCTTGATTCAATACATTTAATAGCAAATCATCCGAGAGATATTAGAACTGAAAATCCCTTTCTTAAGTAACCCTGAGCAAATACACAAACTATAGTTACACTTCAGTGGACTTTTACAAGCGTTTGACATGAAAAATAAACTTTTAACATTGCAAACAAAAATATATTCTATTGTGATCATTATATTTATCTAACTTGATTATATAATTTGTTATAAAAGAAAATCTATTTGTAAGTAAATGTTTACACGGCAGTAAATCATGTAAACCAATTGAACATTTCTTTTTTTGTTTCTTGTCGATCAAAATTTATATAATCTTTTTCTTTTTGTATTGAAATAAATTGAAGCAATATTAATTTCCTAATTAGAGTTTTTTTATCGTCTTTTATTTTCACTATTTTACAAGAATTTATAAAAATATAGAATATAAAAACATCTTTTCTTTTTTCTATTTTCCCATAGAAATACTTTGTGTTTTCAAATATAAATTTGAAGCACATGGTATTTGTCATGTGAATATGATATATAGATATTTAAATCATTGTGCATTCTTTTTCTTCTATTTAAGAAGAAAACATTCCATCATGTATCGTATTCACTAATATGCATAGATCCAAGCCCACACTCTTTCTTTCTTTCTTTGTTTCTGCTTTTTTTCTGTTTCCTTTCCATACTTTGAATACCATGTGGTAATATACAAAAAGAATACAATCCAAATGTCAATTGTTATTTTTTTTTAAATCGATCAAAATCTTTTGATATCTTTTTAACTGAGCATTGATTTAAGTTTCGATCAATAGAAATTTTCTTTGTTTTATTAAAATGACCTAAATGTGAATTTTTCGAATTTTTTAAAAATTTAAATTTCTTAAAAGTCTTTTACAGTATGTTGGATGCTGTTGATGTTCATACAAATATTGTTTGTCTCGTTGAGATATATATCCATATTAATTTTCAAAATGATCCCACTTACAGGAACGGAATTGCGCTATCTTAATATTTTGAAGAAAAATTCTTTTGTTAACAATCATCTTGCAGCAAATCATGAACATGATGCTTCATTGAGCAACTTACCATACTAAAAAACTCTTCATGTATAATGTACACATGCGACAATATAAGCGACACTTTACAAAGATTGGAATGTATTAAAATACTTTAATGCTTTAACAGATTGAATACGATAGAATCATTCATTTTTCTTTTTGTTTTATTTTATTCTATATTTCACATACAGATTTTAATAATATTTCAGATTATTAAATTGTTATGTGAAACTATTGATTTTTAAATTGATTTTCATTATTTCAATTCATTATTATTTTATCATAGTGAAAATATAAATGAAACGAAGTGATTATTAATTTAAATGAAAGTTATAAGAATAATAATGATATTAAGAAAAATACAAGATATTTATTTTTGGAATATCTCTCTTTTTCTCTCTCTTTGGTGGTCGTCTATTTTACATTCTATATATGTATTTCTGGCACAGAAAGTCATAAGAAGTTTGTGTTTAGAGAAGCCTCTCATTTAGCTTTAATTCTATATATTTCTTTTATTTTTATTTCAGATATCAACTATTTTCACTTACTCCTTAAACTACTATCATACTGATCATCGCCAATTATTCTTCATGATCCACAAAAACCATAAAAAAATTCTCAATCCGTATTGTTCTAATTATAATCTTGACATTTGTTTACAACTAAATTAATATATTAATCACATAAATATACAAAACAATAGAATAAGTTCTTTTACTTACCATTCTAGTCGTCTTCAATTACTTATATTTAATTTACAATACTATTCAATCAATATTATTGATTTTTTCAAAATGAACATCGTCGTTTATTCTTATACATACATTAAACACTTACCGAACATCAGATTGACTATGATATAGTCCTTTATCATACAAATTGGCTATCGACAGCAGAATCCATACATCTCTGTGTGCGTCTACTTCTGATAACCAATCAAACTCAAATGAGTACAAGAATAGAGCAGAGTCACCTACGCTCTCTTTCTCTTCTCTCTCTCTCTATTTTGTTCTCATTCATCCTCGGAATCATCTTCCTACTCACTCGAATTCGGCACGTCGTCAGGACAAAATACAAATTGCGCACTTCGAATTGTAGCGAATTTTAAATTATCTAATAAATCAGGCCACTGTTCCTACGCAATTGCATTAAGTCACATCCAATTTGAACTCTGATAATATTCAAAAAACGAATCATGATATGGGGGTTTTTCTCCAGAAAAATAACATTCCATAAAGATTACACTCACGAAATCGTGGGCAACGAAATTTTATGACACAATAGATATTTCTATTTTTCCCCTTGCCCTCATTTACAAACAAACATCAATTCACAAGAAAAACGTCAAGTAAGCTACTTTTCTTAATCTCTTTTTATATTATTTTGTTTCAATAAGATATCTTTCTTTTTATTATATACTATTGTAGTTCAACATCGATCATGGCTTCCAATACATCTACACCATCATCATCGTTAACCTCAACAACAATTATTGATGTGGAACGCGACCACAAGAACAGAGAAAAATATGAAAAACTATTTGAAGAACAATGTGTATTTGTACCTGAAGAATATTATCCTCGTTTAGTTCAAACAAGATTAATGAGTCAATTGATTAAATTAATTAAAAATGAAACAAAAAAGCATCAACATATTAAACAATTATTTAACAAATTCCACATTACAATACCTGCATGTTATTATAATAGAATAGTGGACCATGACTTACTTAATCCACTTCTATAAATTTTAAATGATGTAAAACAAGAAAAAGAAGAAGCAAGATCACAATTATTAAATAAAATACGTGAATTTAAACGTACATATGAAGAAGATGATCACATTGATAATTTCTCTACAGGTAAACGAAAAAGACAGAAAATCGTACAAGATACAATTTCAAAAAATTATAAATCTTCATCAGAATCTTTAAACAAAGATTCTGAAGATTTTTATTCTTCACAAGATGAATAATTAAATCAAATGCTTATTTACAAGTAAAAACAAAATCAATGGTAAGCTATATTAAATTTTCCACTCTTTTCATCACTTTTAATTTTTCATAGCAGCTATAATTCTGATCTTGTACAATATGGCTCATTATTAATTTGGCTTTCTAAAAAAATGGAAAATTAATTTTTGTTTTTTTTTTAAATTTTAGTGTCATATTTTCATGGACAATTTTTTTTTCAGTTCAATAAAAACTATTTGATCCTTTAATGAACTCTCTTTTATTTCAAATGATTAATATAATATCTCTTCATTTTAGTTCTAGATGTACTAATCAAACACAATCACTTTTTCTAATTATCTTTAATCAGATTAAATAAAAAAAATATTTATCAGTAAGTTATATTTGAATTTTACAAGGCAATTTATAAAATTTTATTTTTCTTAGTGCCATCAAGCAAAAATAACAAAATTAATCGAGAACGACGAAATAATGTATTGGGTAACAATCTCCCAGCATTTGTTTCATTAAACAATTATGAAACATATTTTATCAACGCTTCCACTAATATTGAAGCATTGCATCAAGTGATTTATCGTGCAAAAAATACTCGATGTTTTTCACTCGATACTGAAGCGGATAAATTTACAAGGAAGCCAGCTTTAATACAAGTAGAGTTGATAAATGAAGCACAATCAACAGTTCTTTTGGTAGAAGTTTGTCATCTACCAAAAAAACAGAATTCAATAAGGTTTGGCCTAATATAAAGAAGTTTTAAATTTATTCTTCAAGCCCAAAACACTATTTATGGCTGGGGTCATCCAAAGAATGAGGGTTATGACTTTATTCAATATAATATATTCACAATTGATGCAACGGATCGACCAGATATGGTTGATTTACAACAAAAGTTTAAAGAATGGCATGAAGGCACATATGGCATTAATCCAGTGGGCAAACATCTATGGGTATTACAATCTGCCATTGCTACAACTTTTGGACAATTTTCGGACAAAAATAAACATTACAGATTTGGGGCCGTGGATTATATCGTCCCAATAAACAAGCGTATAATGCCCATCTTACTGCCATAATTCAATATGCCATTAATGATTGTCTTGCGGTGACAAAATTGGCTTATATTATGGGCGAAGATATTGATAGTAAGATAATAAATTTATCTATATAGATTCGAAAATTTTCTTTTCTTTTTTTTTCTTTAAGTTTGATCATTTATCGACAGTCACCGGCTAGTCTTTATTGTTTTCGGATATAAATTTTAGTTTGTTATTTTTTTAATAATCTTCTACAGTTATACTGCTTTTTGTTTTTAATTCAAAATAATTCTATTTGTTTTCTTTTTTATTTCAGATATAGAAAAAAAAATTTGTTATGCAAACAAACAAACGTACTCATTTATCTTCATTGGAACCAACTACAAATAATCAAATAAAGAAATATTCTAAATATAAGAAACAAATGACATATCGATGGCAATCTACTAATTGGTTTGGTTTACGTTCATTTCAATCTACTAAACCAATACGCATCTATTATATTCATCCTTTAACACAAATTAATGATATCCTACCAGTTTTATCACAAGTGGAACAAAACATAGTATGCACAATTCATTGTGACGATCAATACAAATACAAAAGAGATTATTTTACTCAAATTGAATTAGCAGATATTCATGCACTTGAATCGATTGTATTATGTTTTGAAACATCTCATTTATCCACATTAAATACAGAATTATGTTTACTAGTTAAAAGCTTATTAAAAATGATTTTTATTCCGTGAATTAAATTCTATACTTGGAATATGAACAAATTAAGTTTAATGTTCTTAGTTCATTATAAATGCCTCCCATCAGCTACATTAAATAATTTAAATATTATTCAATTTCAAGAATCATTTAAACATTGGTATAATAAAACGTTTCCATATGATGAAAATTGCCTAATTCCATCATATGATTATGATGATTCATTCAATTGTATATGTTCACATCGTCCATATAAAAACACAAATGATACACGGACAATTAAAAGGATCAATTAATCTGAATGTTGTAGAAGATTGAACAAATATTGTTAGTTATTGTTTAGTACTGACAAAGTTAACCACAATAATTCTACTCGATTGGAATGCAGAACAAGTGCTTCAATGCAAAAGATTTCATCAAGGTATAATTCTACCTTTTATTTGTTTTAACAATATGATCAATTATTTCTTAATTTTTTCTTTGTAGTATCATCTGTGCTCGACAATTGACTTTCTTTCTTTTATTCACAATTGATTTTTTTCTTTTCTTTTAGTCTTTTTTTTCTTATCATTTACTTTTTTGTTCTATTTTAGATATATGTATACAGCAATCCATATGATTGATTCAAATCAAGAAGTAAATAAAGTTTTTCCAAGTTTAAAATAATCTTTTATTTTTTTTTGTATTATAGTTTAAAGAACTTATTGAACAATTTAGTAATATAGATGAAAAGAAAAATAATAGTAATTATTTAAGCCATAAAAAAAATTAACCAGTAGCAATGTTCAATCCAAAAAATCACCTGTATTAACAAGAAAAAGAAATTTATACAGATCAACTATGGAAATATCACCAATAAAGAAACTCAAAGCAGATATAGAAAATCTCTCAACTGATCAAATGCCGATCTATTCTCTTTCTCGTAGAGAAAAGTCTTAGAAACATAAATTGTTTGCTAGATTGCTTGCTTGTATGTCCACACAAGGTCAAAAAAACATTGTATTAACAAGTAACGCTTGTCTGAAGACTCGCTCAGCTCTGTCTCGTAGAAATCGTGTTTCTAAACGATCGTCATGCTATTCATTTATAAAATTAAAAAAACCAAAGCCAGATTCAAGTTCCTCGACCTCAACTGCCTTTAACCAAACTTCATGAAAAACAAATGCTTTTTGTTAAAAATTTGTCGTTTGTTTGAAACATTGATCTAAAAAAAATTTGAAAAACTAACATTAAATTTGGATTCCTCGACCCCGATTACCCTTCGGTCAAATTTTACAGAAAATATTAATACAATGTTTTTTTGTCCTTGTGCGGACATACAAGCAAGCAATCAAGCAAACAATTTATGTTTCTGAGACTCTTCTCTAAGAGAAAGAGAATAAACTTATTGAAATTATAGTTATATCAAAATCGAATATCTATTCAGAAAAAAATATTTCTCAATTGTCAATTTTATCATGAGTTGTATTGCAAGTATAATAGAATCAAAAACTATATTCAATACTCGAGAATAGCTTATTTTAATTGGATTTACATTAAAACAAATTTTTTTCTTTCATTTTCGTCTCATTCGACAACTTGAATCGCAGAACTTCGTTAATAAAGGGTGTTTAGAAAGTTTCGATCCCTCCCTAGTAAATCACGAATACCTATATCAGAGTCATATGATGGTATTGATCAAATTATGTCCTTTTGTAGAGAGAGAAAAGACCTATCATCTGAAAAAAAAGACAACTTGAAATACATAAATTTATTATAGAGTTATGATCATTTTATTAGTTTCGGGTGACAATTTTTACTTTTGCGTTTTTTGCAAAAACAGAAATATTCTCGTTATATTTGAGTGATTTAACTTGATCGAGATATTGATTTTTATATGACTAGATAGAGTTCGACAAGCTCTACCAAAATATGGCTCTTCAAAAACTTTCGATCCTCTTTTGAATACAAAATAATAAAAATCTGGTGAATCATGTGTTATTATGTGTACATAACATTCAATAAGTTTCATAGATCGACTGTTCCGTCTATTATTTTATGAGTTGAGATGCTCTGTCACGTACGGTAAATGAATATATCCTTTTTCAGCTTCAGAAATAGACTAAATAATCGATTGACCATAGATATTGAGGATTAAGCACACTTTCTTTAATACACCATACAAAAGATTTTTACTAGTTTTTCTACCTGTCTTCGAATTTTGTATCAGAAACAGGATCAACAAAATTGTTGATATTCATATTCTTGTAAGACTTGATGAACTCTTCAATTCTACAAAAAAATTTCAGAAAACTATTCCAGCTCTGATGTCACAAGAATATTTCTGTTTTTGCAAAAAAACGCAAAAGTAAAAATTATCACTCGAAACTAATAAAATGACCATAACTCTATAATAAATTTATGTATCTCAAATTATCTTTTTTTTAGATGACAGGTCTTTTCTCTCTACAAAATGACATAATTTGATCAATACCATCATATGACTCTGATATAGGTATTCGTGATTTATTAGGAAGGGGTCAAAACTTTGTGAACACCCTTTATTCGCTCTAAGAATATTATTTGTAGAATTTTGATCAATGAATAAAAAAAAAATAGAGAAAAACTCGATTTACTCTTAATGGGCTCAAAGAGACATTACTCTATTTTACATTATTCGATATGAAATATTAACTTTGATTTTCGTATTTTACTTTCAAATCATATTGGAAAACGTAAAAAATAAACATATTAATTTAAAACATGAAATTAAATTAAGTAAATTAAAAAAACTAAAATCTAAAAATATCTTTCTTTTCCGACGGAAAAATTGCAAAAATATTCAATTTTGAATAAGAATTTATAATAATTGTGGAAATGTTTATGTACACATATATGCACATAAACACTTCCTTAATTTAAATAGGTCAATTTATAGAATGGAGTTGAGTTAGCTTTTGTATCATCGTTTAAAATATAGTTACATTGATAATGGGTACACACTTCAATGATCTAACCATATATAAAAGATTTTCAATAAGTGAACTAATCATAGATACTACTCATGTTTTATTAATTTATTAAAATCTACAAAACATAGCTGAATTATTTCGTGTCATAAGTACATTTTAGACTTTAACTAATAAAACAAGTAGATGAAAAATATTGTTATCTATTCAATGAGATGATGCACTACATATTTTCGTTCACAAAAGTAGATTTGTTAGTGGCCTTTTCGATTCGTGCAGCTGCCACTGGAAAAAGGTTGAGAGCATTTGTGCCTATATTTTGTATTTGCTCCTGTGACAGTCCATTAAAAGCTAATAGTTCTTTTCGATTTGCTTCTAACGTTTCTTCTGTGGAACAAGGCACACCGCTATCGGAACCGTAAACGATATGATCACACGTCGTCATTGTTAATGCTGGAGCAAGTGACGAAGCTCTGCCAGTAGCTGCAGTATCTAAATAGAGTGAACTGAGTTGTTGTTTCATTTCGTCTTTTGTGAGATGATTTGGATTTGGTACCCATACTTCAGTTCCAAGAGCAATGAGTCTACCAGAGAGTGCAGGCAATGCTGCACCGCAATGAGCAACGATCAGCTTCACATTAGTAAATCTTCTAAATATACCTGCATACAACATATCAACGATAGTTCGCGTTGTTTCGAAAGTAACTTCCAATAATGGACAAGGACGACCAAGTGATGGCGGTGCATACGCATCTGGATGAATAAAAACCACAGAACGACGACGATCTAGTTCAACCCAAACAGTTTCAAGACTTGGGTCGCTAAGATAGACTCCATTGTAGTGGCATGTCACTGCATATCCATCAGCATGCAATTCACTGTCTGCTCGTTCAATTTCGGCCAGTGCTGCTTGAGGATCATCTGTTGGTAATGCAGCAAGAAGACCAAATCTTGATGGATATTGAGACACAAGTGATGCACCATAGTCATTCGAAGCACGAAGTTTATCTAAAGTCTTCGGTATATTGCTAAGCAGTTGCATCTGTATACCAGCACGATTCATATAGTCGAGTGTATTCTCTAAACTCCATTTGTACGGTTCTGGTATCAGAATTAATCCTTCACGCATAGACTTCCAGCGAGCCTCATACTCTTCAATAGTAGAAGGTGGTGTAAAATGTGCATGCACGTCTATCCATTGCTGAGACATGACTCTTTAGTTATAAGCAAGTGTAGACGAAAATGCTTTTTAAAGATAAATATTGAAAAAAGAATGTAAAAGAAACGAAATGCACGATGGAGACAAAATGTGTTGATATGATGATAAAAAAAAAAACCAAGCGCATACTATGGGGGCCAACTGATTTCCCCCTTGTCATCTTTCTGTGTTTTTATCACTATACACCACTTGTTATTTTTTAAATTATTTTTATCAAGAACAATGCTTGGAACGTGGTGCATATTGCAGTACATGCAATATACTACAAGATGCACCATGTTCCGAGCATTGTTCTTAATAAAAATAGTTTAAAAAATAACAAGTGGTGTATAGTGATAAAAATACAGAAAAATGACAGGGGGGAAATTAATTGGCCCCTGTAGTATGATGCGTTATAGCGATTTCCAAGAAATTGGTTGTATTTTGGATATCAAATGAATTTTCAGAAATTGAATTTGCTCATCGAACAGATTGAACAGTGCAATGAAATATGATTTCCATAATAGGCATAATGGCATATGATGGGTTTGGAGAATATCCCCGGAAACTCGATTAAATGCTAAGAAAGCAGTAGGAGATATAGGATGGAAACATAGTCGGAGGGCGTGTCACTCGATGAGAGTGTCACGAAAATACGAAGGGACACCTAGTGGGCATCTCTATCGCTGAGGGTGCAAGGGCTATAGGAAGTATAGGGGTTATAAAGGGTATAGGAGGTGTATCGCCTCTATCTTCTATACCCATTATGTCCATCATGCCCCTTGTAACTCATCGTGGATATAAGTGATGAAAAATGAATTTCTCGGGAATCGCTAAAACGCGTCAAATCGAATAAATCCAATGTTTTAACAGTGGAAACATTTCTAGCAGAAGAAATTCGCGAAAAATATCTAAATGTTCGATTTCAGTATTCCATTAGAACAAATGTCGAATTTTTAAATGCTAATGTATAAAATCGACAAATCTATATGATGAAGTGACAAGAGCATTAGAAACATTTAACTTTGTATAACTTTGATTGAATTTAACGTACATTACAGAAGTATAGCACCATCTGTGTCACTTTTCTCTCTCTTCATATTTTCAAAACAGCTCACAAATTCTTATATCTAAAAAAGAATTTATGTGTGGGATATTTAAGACATACGAATATTTTCATAATCTGCTCTATGAACACCTCAAGTTATAGTTAACTGATGTAAATAAAGCTTCACTTATGAAAATCTTTTTAAAAAAAAAAGTAACAATTAATTACTTTCTTCGCTACTAGCACAAAAGATATTAATAAATAAAAATTTTTATGAAGTATAAATAATTTTTTATTACTTTTTAAAAATATTAAAAGTGCTTAATAGTATAAACTTTTCGATGAATAAATCAAATGAAATATTATAAATCAAGTTTACTTTATTAACAATATATAATTGAGTACAAATAAAATACTTAATATTACAACAATCAAATTACATAATTGTTTTTATAGAATATTTTAATAGAAAAATTTAATTTCGTGAATAAACATTTCTCATTGCACTTCGAAATGCTTTTGATACCAATAAATTTGTATAACAACTAATTGAAAATGGTATATGAAGACAAAATACACAAACTTGTTTAAGAAAAATATCTATATGTATTTGTTCAACAGATTTTTGTTGATATTGTGTAATTTGTTGATGAGTTAAAAAAATTGCTGCTGTTGAACTACAAATACTAAAAATAAAAATATCTATAAGAACCATTGAAACAAATTGTCGATCCTTTGAATGAATTATATATGAACCTTCTACTCGTCTTATTCCACTTTGTAATGATACAGTTGGAAGTGTAACACGACGTAAACGTCGAATATTATTCACAGCCAATAATCCAAATAAAATTAATAAGAAAATAGATGAACTTTCTTTTACAATTGAATAAAAACTTATAAATGTAAGATAAGGACCTACTTGATAAAAACACATATAATTATTTTCATCAACTTTTGTAATATCTGTAAAAATTAATGCAGGACTATGAAATAATAACCAAAATATTGTTCCAATAATAATACATATATAAGAAAGACGAAGATTACTTCGTCGTCTAATAGACGCACTTGAAGAAGTGACTAGAACACGATCAAAAGAAGCTAATATTAAACAATATGTACTTAAAACATTAGAAAATAATGATGTATAATAACATAAATGACAAAGAATAATATTTTTTGTTGTAACAAATATATTAAAACCAGCTTCTAATGTTATAAATAAAAGTAATGAATTAATAAATAGAAAATCAAATATATTTGTAACTATCAAATATACTGCACATGGATTTTTTCGTAAAGGTTTTTGTGTAAATACTATTATATTGGATATACAACCTATACTACCAAATACAACTAAAATTAAACCACCATATCGATATAAATATTTTGCTGCTAATCCTAATGTTATAATTAAATCTGTTGTTGAAGAATTTTGATTAGACATTATGATAATTAAATGTTTAAATCAATCTAAAACAGAAAATAACTTACATATAAAAAAAAA
>JAJEKB010021741.1:125068-138845 GCA_022393335.1 Macrotrachela quadricornifera | reverse complement strand
GGAAAACAAGGTCCGCGTCCTCTGTCGAGTGACCAGGGCAGAGTCGAAAAATTGGCGACTGAAAAGAATTCATATACGACAAAAAACACAGAAAAACTAAAACTTGCCAAAAATACTCTGACAGTGGGAACATGGAATGTGCAGACACTATGGACTGCTGGCAAGCTAGAACTACTTAGAAACGAAATGAAACGTTTCAGATACGACATAGTCGGTATTTCCGAAGTGCGATGGACAGGAAAAGGTGAAACATCGAGGGGAGATTTCATCTGGTCAGAAGAAGAACGCTCACATACGAGGGGTGTGGGGCTCTTACTAAGCGCACAAGCTAAAAAGGCATTAATAGGATACAATCCAATTAGCTCACGAATCATTTCGGCACGATTTGATGCAGCACCATTTAAAATTTCAGTGATACACGTATATGCACCAACCTCTTCATCTTCAGAAGAAGATATTGAAGCATTCTATAACGATATTGAGGAAGCATTAACAAAAACACATAAAAAGGATATACTAATTTTGACAGGAGATTGGAACGCAAAAATTGGTTGTGATAATACAGATTGGAAATCCGTGATGGGGAAATATGGTTATGGCGATAGAAACGAACGCGGAGAACGCCTTCTTGAATTTGCTATAGTGCACAATCTCTACATATGTAATACAAGATTTGAACATAAACCAAATCGAAAGTGGACTTGGGCATCACCAGATGGTATTCACAAGAATATGATTGACTTAATTCTCATCCAGCAAAGATGGAAGACTTCGGTCACCAACTGTCGAACGTTTCAGAGTGCAGACATAAGCTCAGATCATTCATTGGTGTTGTGCAATATTAACTTGAAACTTAAGAAACTACACAACAAATCACAGAAGTGCTGCAGAGTTGACGTGAACCGATTGAGAGATGAGAAAATAAAGCAATCATACAGTGCCGCTCTAACGAAACAGATTAAAGAGATAGAGCCAACATGTAGTCTGGAAGAACATGCCACAAAGATAGAGCAGGCTATCAAAACCACGGTAGAGGCAACTGTGCCCGCAAAAAGAATAGCCAAAAAACCCTGGATTTCAGAGGATACACTAAAACAAGCTGACGAAAAACGTAGACTAAAACTACTAAAAGACGTTTCCTTAGAATATACAAAACAATATAAAGGCTTATGTAGGAAAGTGAAGAGATCGGCAAGACAGGACAAAGAGCATTGGATACAAGACCAGTGCGAGCAAGCTGAAAAAGGTCTAAAAGTTGGAAATACACGAGAAGCATATGGCCTCATAAAAATGTTAAGAAAAGAATTTGTACCTCGATTAAATGCCTTACGAAATCAAGAGGGAACAATGTTACAGACAAATGACGACATAAAACGAAGGTGGACACAGTACTGCAGCAGTCTGTATAAAGATCCTGGAGGCGGAGATGGGATGGTAAAAGAGCTTGAAGACATTGCACCTCCCGAAATCGAAGATTCTCAAGATATCTTGTACTCAGAGGTACAAGCAGCAATAAATTCATTGAAAAGAAATAAAAGTCCAGGATCAGACGGCATAACAGCGGAAATGCTACAAGCTGGGGGCGAATTGCTAGCACGACAAATCCACAAACTCTGTAACAAAGCATGGCATGAGGGTACGATTCCAGAAGAATGGGGCAAATCTATATTGGTACCTATACCAAAGAAAGGTGACCTTAGTAATTGCTCAAACTACCGAACGATCTCTCTTATTAATCATACAGGAAAAGTACTCCTAATAGTACTGCTAAATAGATTAAAAAGCCATCTGGATCCGTACCTCTCAGAAGAGCAGGCAGGATTTCGAAAAGACAGGAATACCGTACATCAAATACTAACGCTTAGACTATTGGCTGAAAAGGCGAAAAGACAGGGCAGAAAAATATATAACTGCTTTATAGATTTTCAAAAAGCATTCGATACGATCAAACATAAAATTATCTGGGCTGTACTAAAATCCTATGGTGTCGACACAAAGATGGTCACCTTGCTACAGAAGATCTATGAAAAGTCACAGTCAGCTGTTCGCATTGGTAAAGAAAATGGAGAGTGGTTTCGAACAGATGTAGGAACTAGGCAAGGCGACCCTCTGTCACCACTCCTCTTCATCGCATATCTCGAGCGAGTAATGGACCAGGTGAGACAGAACACCTGCGGAATCAATATCAGCGGAATATTAATAAATAACTTGAGATTCGCCGACGATATTGACCTTATTGATGAAGACGTTAGCTCACTTCAACGCCAAATAGAGCTAACTAAAACAGCTGCTGAACAATCTGGACTAATGTTAAATATAAATAAAACCAAAACCATGGTATTTGGAGACAGGAATGTTGATAATAGCATCCAAGTAGCAGGAAACACGATAGAAAACGTGGAAAAATTTGAATATCTAGGCAGTCTGCTGACATGGGACAATAATTGTTCCGAGGAAATAAAAAGGAGAATAGGAAAAGCGACAGGTGCAATGGCTTCTTTGAAACACATATGGAATAGCAAGAAACTGAAGCTAGAAAATAAACTTAGAATCCTAGCAACATGTGTGTTCAGTGTCCTGTTATACGCGTCAGAGACATGGACCTTAAAAGAAGCAGACAGGAAAAAACTATTGTCATTCGAAATGAAATGTTACCGACGGATTCTAAAAATTAATTGGCAAGATATGGTACGAAACGAAGATATCAGGAAAAAGATATCAAAAGAAGAGACCATAATTGACATCATCAAGAAGAGGAAACTAAGGTTATTTGGCCACATCTGCAGAATGGACGATTGTAGACTAATAAAACATCTAGTATTTGGTAAAATGAATGGAAAATCTCGAAGGGGACGTCCATGCAGAGAATGGCTGGATGACATAACAGAATGGTGTCAGCGCAGTTGTCATGACCTGTTCCACCTTGCGCAAGATCGGCGGGCATGGAAAAATCTGATCCCGTAAATGGTTGGCCCCAACGGGCGCTAAGCCTATGGGACATGATGATGATGATGATGATGATAGAATTAGCTTTGTTTGGATAGAATATCTAGATTTAAAATAAAAAAATTATTAATGATTATGTGAACTTTAATTAAAGAAATAAAAAATCTTTTTTGAAATTTTTTTTAGCCACTGGCATCACTCAATGAAGAAAACAATGGTAAACATTTTAGTTTACTTTTTCAAGATCAATCCATTCAAATGAATAAACAATATTTTATTTTAATTATAGAAAAACATGCAATGTGTTAATAGACTTTATTGTTGTTACTGTTGGTGTTATTGATTTATGAGCTAGAAAATATAATTAGTATTGGTTTGAGTGATTATCTTGCATTATTTTGTGTTTTAATTATAGGAATTGTAATCTTACCCAACATATAGTAACCATGATATTACATGACACTTAGGACAAGTACGGTAATTATTTTTGTTTCAAGAACTGAAGTACAATTTGTGAACGTAATGGCCACAAGAATATCGTACATAGTCAAAGTTATCACCTTTGGTGATAACAGTTTGATGTCATAATTCACAAGTGATTGGTTCAGCCATTAATGATAGAATATCAAATGATGAATGTTAATAGATTATAGATAAAATCTAGAAAAATAAGCATGAAAGATATTTTACTTTTGTATCTACTAAACAATTTAAAGAAATATTAAGTTGCCGAACAATTGCATTTATAGAATCAAATTAAACAAAAAAAAAATAATTTTAACAAATTAATGTTCATTCTCATTATCAGAACCGTTATCGCCGTGAGTTCCTAAACAAACAAATGAAATTATATCAACATTAAATACTAAATTATTACCTTCAATGAGAAAAATCAGAAATGTAACTTGTTAATCTTCATAGTTATCATGACGAATCCACAATTGATCAAATACCTTTTGATATAGTCGTCTTTGTTCGTTGTTGTTTTTTTTAATAATATTTGCATTTGCTAATAATTGCAAGGCTTTTTCAAGTGCCTTTGGGGGTGGTTACTTACTTTGATGTTTGCTGTTAAAAGGTTAATTGATACGTGGAGATTACGAGCGAATATTATTCTAAATGTGATGGCTTAGCTCGTTTTCGTGATTGTGAAGGTTGGTTGAGAAGGAAATATATGCGTGATGTGTTTTAAACCTGGAATCAGTAGGTTGTAAGTTGTTTTAGGTTTAGAAAAAATGGATTTGGTATTAGAAACAATATAAATTGTGTAAAGATTTTCATAAAAAAGAGCAAGGTGTATTGAAAAGAAAAGGCAAAAAATACATATGTTTGAGAGCGAGTTCATCAGAATACCGACCATGTCAGCGGTAGAAAATTTTTAGGTTTTGAATTTGACTCTCTCATTCGAAAGCCCATAAAAAATTACTATGAAACCCAAAATATCAGCTCATTTTGATATATCTTTTAGAAAAATACCTGGGATCTCATATTTTCCAGTTCTTGAAAAAGTTGATTTTTTCAATTGTAGTCGTATTTTACGATTTTCTCCCCGATGTTTCGCCCGTTTTAGCCGCGCGACTTCTCACATGATAGAGAATTTTTTTCTTTACAGAATAGACTATCTTTAATGTTTTTTGAATGTATTACTAAATCATGAGATCCCAGACTGAATTTTTGATATGTTGTAGCCCTACTCATGGCGCATCTTCTGGTAGATTTCTTTTAAAAAAATATCTCATCCCGCTTATAAAAGTTTTTCTCACAAAAATATGAATTTAGCATTATTTTCCTCTTCTAATATGAAATTACTGAATTATCTCATAAATCAATGGAAAATGTAATTATTATGATGGGTTCAAGTTTTATAGTCAGAACAACAACATGAAAACTGATGATTTGTAACACATTTGATCGACCATTGAATGGATCAGTGTTGAGTACTTCTCGATAAATAATTGAAGAAATCTTGGAATCAAGTTGTATTACTACTTATTTCGTTTGGCTATCATATTTTTTGAGGTGTAAATTTAGCGTTTGCATGAGCTTACACATATGTCAAAGATAATGACGAAAAAATATTTTTAATAAGAGTCGAAGTCGTGTATACAATTCTGGAATAAAAAGATAAAAGTTTCGTTCGAAATGATAATTTCATTGGCATATAAGAAGAATACCATTTAGAGGCTATTTGTCCAAGTCTTTGTAATATGCATCCGTCCATTGACGTCTCACTTTATATAAAAGAGAACAAGTTTTCTATCTGTGACTTACACTGTTTTTGGACAGAAGCAATGATTTTCTTTTTTTAATACATAGGTATATATATCAATTGGGATTATTCCATTTCCAAGTCTGTACACTAATGCATACGTGGATATATATATATGTGCACGCTCCCTTTTTTCTTCATTTTGTCCTCTTCTTTCAATATATATTCTATATCTCCTTTTATTCTTCTCGAAATTCATGTCGATAGTTTTTCGATATGAATAGATAGTATCTCATGCATATTTATGCATACATTATCATATTTAAATTTTTTTAAATATTTGTTGCTTCTTTTATTTCTTATGCACGTATTAACAATAACAGTCGTAGTTTCTATCGTTTCTTATCACTCATTCTTTTGATAATCCCATATAATACTCATCAAGAGACTGAGATAGAGGAATGAATGGATAAATGGAATTCAAAAGTGTATGTGTATATATTTTTGATTTCATACTATGTTTTGAGTTACTTATTACCTTCAATTACATATTATATCAGCCAATCGTATTTTCTCTTATCATTTTTGTTTCATTGATTTTGATCATATGGTTTCTTCTTTTTCACATTATTCATTTTTATTGTATTCATGTCTTTTTATATACTTTCGCATTCATATTTCCGTTAAACTAGGCAATATGGAATATAAATTATGCAACAAATTGTTAAGGAAGAGTAGAACAACTGGAAGAACCATAAAGAATATAAATTCAAAACAATAAAATATTTCTGATTGTTTTTGAAAGAAGATACGAAGACCATCTATGTAGCACACAGGTAAAGTAACAAAAGAGAATAAAAAGGATACTTTATACAATGTGACTTGAAAAGGTACTGAGTTAATATGACGTCATTTCGATTGACATGAAATATAACGAGAGACTAGTAAAACTTGATTCCAAGATTTCTTCAATTATTTATCGAGAAGTACTCAACACTGATCCATTCAATGATCGATGAAATATGTTACAAATCATCAGTTTTCATGTTGTTGTTCTGACTATAAAACTTGAAATTATCATATTAACTACATTTTCCATTGATTTATGAGATAATTCAGTAATTTCATGTTAGAAGAGGAAAATAATGCTAAATTCATATTTTTGTGAGAAAAACTTTTACAAGCGGGATGAGATATTTTTAAAAAAAAATCTACCAGAAGATGCGCCATGAGCAGGGTTACACCATATCAAAAATTCAGTCTGGGATCTCATGGTTTAGTAATACATTCAAAACACATTAAAAATAGTCTATTTTGTAGAGAAAAACAATCCTCTATCATGTGAGAAGTTCCGTGGGTAAAACGGGCGAAACATGGAGGAGAAAATCGTAAAATACGACTACAATTGAAAAAATCAACTTTTTCAAGAACTTGAAAATATGAGGTCCCGCGTATTTTTTTATAGATATATCAGAATGAGCTGATATTTTGGGTTTCATAGTAATTTTTTATGGGCTTTCGAATGAGAGATTCAAATTCAAAATCTAAAAATTTTCTACCGCCATCTTTCCCTTATACTGGTCGGTTTTCTGGTGGAACCTCTCTTAAGATTTTCTCTTCCTATACATAATAATTAATTTCTTTGAAAAATTTTGTAAAAATCATTAAATAACAATAAGGATAAAAAATGAAAAAATAATAAATGATAAATAAAAATAATAGAATTAAAGTTAGATAACATAAAAATAATAATTAAATAATTAAATGGATTGAATTAATTAGTTGATGGTTCGGTACAGAATTGATCTTCTTTGGAACTCGTTGTTACCTACATATACTTGATGATTGATTTTTCTCTTCTTTTTTCTTTCTTCCATTGTTGATAATGATAAGGATGAGGAAACCTAGGTGTTGTCTCCTACCAGTGCCATTGTCTTGTCTTGTCCCTACCACTATCAACAATAGAAGAAAGAAAAAAGAAGAGAAAAGTCAATCATCGAGTATATGTAGGTAACAACAAGTTCTAAAGGAGGTCAATTGTGTACCGAAACGTCAACTAACTAGTTCAATTCACTTAATTATTTTTTTATTATTTTTTTATTTTAATTTGTTAAACAAATTTTCTTTAAATATGGCAAAAGTTCAACTACCATCCGTTGTTAGTATTGGTAATACACTGATTAAAAAATCATCTGAAATTAGTTATGAACAAGCTGCTTCACTTGGAGTTACAATATCTGTCTATATTAGATAGACTTGAGCATCTACAAGATCATATGAACGAAAAAGCAGTTTTTGTGAAGTATGTTCAGATTTCCAAAAAAAGAAACTTCCGAAAATACCAAAATTTCCATATGTTAATAAAATGCATAAATCCTTCTGAGAAGAAATTTCCAGATAATTTCTATACTTAACATGAAACAAAAGAAATTACGCCTAATATTTCGAGATTTCTCCGCTATTTCACAAACCACAAATGTATCACATAACAAATTATCAAAAAACTATGGAAATTACTACGAAATTTCTAAAATTTCCATGTTTATACGGTATACATATGTTAGAGTGAGCGTAGATTTGAGGATCTCTACTGCAAAAATTAGAAGAAATTTCAGTAATTTCGGAAATTTATTTTTTTTGGAAATCTGTCCAGTGCTGGTTTTTTACCTGATGGATCTGGAGGAGTTGGTCAGTTTTGTTGTACAAATTTGTACCATTAATCACTCATGCATCGAAAGAAGATGGTATCAAATTATTTAAAAAAACCTATCAATGTTATTATATTCTCGATCATAGTAAAGAGGATATCGCTGTCAAAATGAAAGAAATTATCTTTGATCCAACATATTTACAACCTAGTTTGGAGAAATCAATTCGTTCAACAGCAAATGGTGATTCATGGATTGTTCTAAGAAGATACTAAAAGGAAGAAAATGTCAAAATGAATTCATGCGACTTTGAGAAAGTATTTAATCAAACCAGAATTTGTCGCTAAACGGTTCGAATTTTTCCGAAATAGATTACGTGAAGCTTATGTCAATCAATATTAGGAAGAAAATTGAAGTTATATATTAATCAACAACTACCAATTGAACAAATTGAAGCAACCATTGAAAAACTAAAATGTGAAAAGAATGGATTTGGGAAATTTGATGCTAAAATTTATTGATTAACCACTGTACTTTTATTTGAGTTTTTTTTAACTGAAATAAAATTAACGGACCTATTCATAAGAGGACAAACTTATCTTTTATGTGTGATCATGACAGGTGGTTTATCTCTCACATTGAATAGCTGCATATATATAAGAGTGTCAATAAAAAGAAAACACAAAAAAAAAAACTCACGATTACAATGCATATGTTTCTATTGATTATTCTCAGGTAAGAAATCATTTTTTATTGATTTAAACTTTGAAATAACGTCATTTCTATATTTTTTTAGCTTATCAGGTACGTTTTTTGTTCTTCAATCCTTGAACACTCTGTCGAACTTTTTTTTCTATCATTAAGTGTTTCGAGTACACAGTCAAACATGTCTTAATGCTAAACAATACGATCGATGTTCGTCGAATATTGCTTGCGGATGTCTTCCTTTCGCAGCTCACAATAATAATGATGGTGTTTGTGTTCAACTTTATCGGACATGTTCAGAATTGACTGCATGTGCATTTAATAATCAAATGTGTTTTCAACCTGGTCATGTATGTGTCAAACATCCACGATGTCAAAGTCATCCGGTATGCTATCCAGCTGACTCCATTTCCCAACGTATATGTCCACCATTAATCAATAGTAAGAAACTCAATCGAAAAGCTTTTCATAGGATTGTCTCTTTATTGTGTAGCTACTCCTCGACCTCCACTGCCGACTGATGGTATTTGTGCATCTGCTACGTGGAATAAAAACGGTGTTACTGTCGTAGGAGGACAAGGTGCAGGAGATGCATTGAATCAACTGCTTTGGCCTGAAGGAATATTTATGGATGAAAATGATGACATGTACATTGTCGAAGGTGGCAATAATCGGGTCATGAAGTTTGCTCGTGGTGCATCGAGTGGACAAATAGTCGCGGGTGGTAATGGTAATGGTAACAAAAGTAATCAATTATTTTCACCGAGAGATGTTGCTGTTGCCAAGAATGGAACCATGTACATTTGTGATCAACGTAATAACCGTGTACAGCGATGGTTGAAAGATGCCAAGGATGGAGACACCATTGTTGCAAATATTATGTGTTTTGGATTGACCATAGACAAAGAAGGATTTCTTTATCTTAGTGATTGGGAGAGAAAAGCGGTAAGAAAATGGCCCAATGGTGAAATTGTTGCTGGAGGAAATGGTGATGGTGAGGGTCTGAATCAATTACCAACACCGGGTAAAATCTTTTTAGATCAAGAAGGATCACTTTATGTCACTGGTATGCCTCATCGTGTTCTGAAATGGCCTGCTGGTGCCAAGGAAGGGATTGTCGTTGCTGGAGGCAATGGATTTGGAAATGATCTCGATCAATTAGAAGATCCTACTTCAGTCATTGTTGATCGAATGGGTACTGTTTATGTTACTGACGAATTTAATTTCAGAGTCATGCGATGGTTCAAGGATGCTAAAGCAGGCATTATTATTGCTGGTGGAGATGATAGAGGCATTCAAGCGAATCAACTGTACAATCCGGCTGATTTAGCATTTGATCAAGAAGGAAATCTCTACGTCGTGGATTCAGCGAATCATCGTATTCAAAAATTCTTGATCGATAAAAGTAGTTGTACGGCAAATTAGTTGGAAGCCATTGAAATGATTTGACTTATTTTCATTAATTAATAACTTCTTATTTTAGCATAAACTTTAAATTGAGATAAATTTTTATGATTATCTGTAAGGTACAGAAAGGGCCTTGTGGCCGATACTAAGTATCTTGACACCGATACATATATTGAAATGGGTCGTCAATCTACTGCATTAACTAGCTTATTACCTTCATCTTAATAAAATTTGAACTAAGAATAAAAAAAAAGATGAATATGTGTAATGATCGATACAGCTATCCATTCACACAAACATACAATATCACATATACTTTTTCACGAAATGGAAAAAGTTCAACGCATTGATGCCACTACTCATTAATGACGTATTTTATTTCTACTGAGAGAATTTCCCAAGATTTTAATTCACAATAGAATATACATTCTTATATATTGTCATCATTGACTAAATGACATAACGTTAGCTGAGTAGGTTCGAAATACCATTCTTCAATAAATAATGCATTGAAACGTTCAAGTACACGCCACTGTAATTGTTAATAAAGTCATATATGTGGCAGCAATATCTAGTTCACTAATTCGTGTATAAAATCCAATACATGAAACCGACATTAAATAGACAAGTGTTTCATTTAAATAGAGTAAAATAATTAAAATAGGATAAAAAGATAATCGATGAACAATGGTTATGATGAAAAATATATAACTTGCTAAAATAAGAGAAGCAATTAAACGTGAAATATATCATTGAGCAAACCACAGCAGAGGACAACGTGTTCTATTCAAACATACAGGTAAAATAATATGCATAATCAGTAAAGAAATCTGTATAAGAGCAAGAGTATCACGTCTTATACGATACCTATGTAGAGGTATGATGTCAACAACTCGGAAGATTATTTAATCGATAGACTCACCCTATTAATGTTTAATTCGTCATTGAATAAGTCGTTGTAAAGCCAATTTTGTAGGTTAATAATATTAAAGTTAATTGACGTATACATCGTTTTTTGAATAATTTTAGAATAGATAAATATATTTCAAATAAATCTAATTTCGTTTATCTTCCCTTTATTTGCATATTCATATCGTTGATTGTATTAGATTGGTTTTTATAGAAGAGGATTACTACCATCATGATACTGACGATAATAAATATAAAACTCTAAAATCAACGAAATTGCTCAAATGAAAATAATCCTTAACTACGAAGTGGTTCACGTATATATTTATTCGTAAAACTCGGAGATTCTAATGTCATTAGCATTGCCAAACCAAGAAATCGTCCCGTTGTAACTTCGATTGCTTGACAAGTAGATGAATATTATGGATTGATATTTTTAAACAATGAAACTGACCATCCATCAACCACAATATCTAGACTGGCGGGAAGAAAACATAGAATAAAACAAATGATTGTTATTAGAGCAGTTCGAGGATCAGTTAAGAGAGTATTCAAATGGAACGAGAGGATGATAAGAATCAAATGAATAATTAATTGAATAGGGATTAAACATGCTAAATGACGAACGAATCGAAGATTCTTATATGAATCGATTGTTGGTGCCCAAAGAATTTTAAAACTAAACGGATAGGAGACACAACTGAAAGTGCCTTATTGTTGCCATGATGCTTTATACGAAGTTAAAGAGAATGGAATCGATGCAATAAAATCTTGAATAAATTTAATCAGATACGTACATTTTCTCGCATTGACATCAAGGAATAGCCTCTGAAAGAAAAAACATATGGTTTAGTAAAATTCTGTCATCCTACCATTTATCATATTATTAACGCGCGAATCCTCCTTCTGCTCAGCTCGCTCGTTTGCTTACTTTTTCTTTCTATCATATCGAATACGATCAATCATAGGTATAGGTAAGTAAGTCTCCAAACCAATCACAGAGAATTCGTTTGCACCAATAAAAAAACGAGAAACATCTAGCGTCCCACATTTTATTTTTTAAATGAAATGAAACGACGAAAAGAAAAAGAGCATAGTTTATAATCTAATACATGTTGAATTCCATTGTTCTTCTATTTCAATTAAATTTGACTGTTGAGATTCAGATGTATTTCTATCTATCTCATTTATCACCAATATGATTCAAACTTTCAACTAATTATTCCCTTCCAGGTGGAAGAGATCGTGTTTGAATATTAAGTACTTTCTTATGATAAATCAGAGAACGTCCATAATCTTCTAATATTTTATAGACATAACCAATGCCCATATTAGTTTGTGCTATGATTGGAGAAATTGTAGAAGAATATTGCAGACGAATTTCCACTGAACGATTATGATTTTCAAGCAATTTTTCGAATTTCCCCAACAAACATAATGCTTTTCCAATAGAAAAATTAAGAGTTCCAACCACTCTGAGATTAGGTTCATTTAATCGAAAAAGCTCTATCAAGATGTCATTTTTCGAAGGACAGAAAAACTGCAACTCAATGTTCTAGATGTTCAGGATTTGTTTGCAAAGAGCATTCTGCGAAACAAATTTTTTGTACTACATGTACTAAATAGAGAAACGTCATCGTTTAAATAACTTTCTATTCATTCAAAAAAAGAATTGCAAATTTATCCTGCAATCATGACGCAAAAGTAAAAAAAACATGTAAAAAACCTATATGATATCTGAAAAGTGCTAAAATAGGTTTTGCAGTTTACTCAACATGCTCTATCATATGGAACAATAAAAAGATCAATTAAAAAAAAAAAGTTTTTTTTATAGAAAACTGGGTTTCTAAAAACTGAGTTTCTGAAGACCTATGGGGAAATATCATGGTTATATTCGGAATCAACATAGTAAATAACTCTAGATCCATTATATTTAATTAAAATATTGATTAATCAGTTGCATCGGTTTCCTCATGAGTGTGATACAAAAAGTTATAATGTACAAAAATCATATTTATAAAATCATGCAATAAAATTTTTATCGAGTAAAAGTATCGCTTAAATAAACTAATTATCAAATTTCGTTTTTCGTTTAAAATATCGTTGTTATTCATTATTTGAAGGTGAGGGTGAGCCAGGTTCATCGTTGATCTAATTGAAAATGAAGTGGTTACCAAACTATGGATATTTGTCAATAATCGTAGAAGTTGATTCTATATATAAAATGTTAAGGATAACTAATGAGAAAACAATGCTGTATCATCCATCTTGAAATGCTGACTAATAAATCTGATGAAAACAAATCGTTAGAACTACTGTTTCTCACTTTATCCGTATTTCTAGATTTCTCTGTTTACATATATTTATTTATTCATGTTTTCGATTATTTGATCTGTCAACAATTATTTATGTAACTGTATAGTTTATTAGCATCAGTCTTTATCCTTTCATTGAGACAACACGATCACTAGCAGCCAATACCAAGAAATATATTTGTTCAGGATACTTGTTCGAAAATATTTCCATATCATATTTCTTTCTCTCAAACCACATGGAAGCAAAATCGTATTCTAAATTGTGCTATTAATTGTCCTTTGGTATCATGAAATTTCGATGTTAGTGACTTGAATTCTTTTCTCATTGTTATATTATGACCATTCCAGTCAATATTGAATGAAGTGCCATGAAATTCAAATGCTTGAGTATTTCTTTTGATGAATCCGATAATCCATTGATTTGTTTGAGTATCCAAAATTGATAATTCCATATTGTATCGTCTTAGATTTCCTTTATCTTGTAGTCGACCAATTTCTTTTTTTAATGGATAAGCAATGATTTTACTATCCAGAAATAGGCCAACATTAGATTCAATACGATAAACGAGATGATTTTTACTTTTATCATATATTGAAAATTGTCCTGCTTTCAATAAATTGATGTAATCTTTACGGAT
>JAJEKB010021741.1:101816-115068 GCA_022393335.1 Macrotrachela quadricornifera | reverse complement strand
AACCATTTTTCTTTTTTTTTCTCAACACTTCTTCGGATCCTAACAGACTTTGTACTATCTCCATGCTCTCTATCAAACGATCTATGAATGAAGGGAAGTGACATTAGACACCTCGGACGCTTTCCTCGTTAGAGAACAACAACTTGATAAAAACAAATAATTGACTAAATTGCTGTATTCTAATTTTGATAATAATATCAATCAATTTTTCCTAACAAACAAGAGATTATCTACGTACTTTTTTGTAACAACCAAATATGTGTTACTGGAATTATTTATAATATATGATGGATTCCATAGGTTCTTTGTAATTCATTAAAATGAATTTATTAAACATACATCACTACGACTAATAGTTCAGATGATTAAGACATATCTTATATATAAAATAACTATTATTAGATGAGAAAAAAAGAATCAAATGAAATATATAGTTTTAGCAGGGATTCAAAAGAATTTTGATATTGTCTATACCATAAGCTGCAACAACTATATCTTCCCAACCATCATTGTTCAAATCTTTAAACATAATCCATTTTGGTCGAGAATCATAGTCTAACGGATACCATATTTGATTAGGAAAAGTTCCATTACCAGAACCAAAAAGAATACATATATTGTTTGTACCATAATTTGCCACTGCAATATCTAGTTTATAATCTTTGTTGAAATCACCTATAGCAACTGAGACTGGTTGAGAGCCAACTCCCATTGGATAAGATATAAAATTAGAAAAACTTCCATTATCATATCTAATTAGTACAACAATATTATTAGTTTTAGAATTTGCAACTGCAATGTCTGTTAGAGAATCATTGTTAAAGTCACCTGTAGCTAGTGACAATGGATTAGAATCAAAACCAGTTGAATATGTTATAACATTTGAAAACATTCTATTTCCATATCCAGAAAGTATACCTATATTATTGGTACCAGAATTAGCGACAGCAATATCGAGATGATTGTCATTGTTGAAATGACCAATAGCTATTGAGGAAGGTCGGGAGTTTTCACCAACAAAGAATGTAGTCTGTCCTCCGAAAGGCTTATTGCCACGTGCAAGAAACACTTGAATATTAGATATAGATCCATCGATCGTAGCGAAATCTAAGTGATTGTCGCTGTTGAAATCACCAACAACAACGATGGTTGCAGAACCTAGTTCTGTAGAAACTGTCGATATACTAGTAAATGTTCCATCACCATAACCAAAAAGAATACCCACACCGACACCATCAGAAACAGCAACAATAATATCTAGTTGATTATCGTTATTGAAGTCACCAACGTCTATTTGTTTTGGCTGAGAATCATCACCAGTCGTATATGTCTGCAAATTTCCGAAAGAACCATTTCCATATCCATAGAGTATACCAATATTATCTGTACCGTAATTTGCAATAGCAAGATCTAATTGTCCGTCATTGTTGAAGTCACGAGCAATAGCATACCATGGAGCAGAATTGGTGCCAGTTGGAGTAGTCAATTGTTCTGCAAAACTTCCATTACCAAAGCCAAGAAATACACCTACGTTATTCAATACTTCATTGGCGACGATAATGTCTAGTTGAGTATCATTGTTGACATCGGAAATAGTGACTGAATTCGGACCAGAATTTTTCCCAGTTGATAATATTATAGCATCTTGAAAAGTTCCATCTCCATGTCCAAGAAATATACTAATACTATTTCCACCATAATTTGCTGTAGTAATATCGAGATATTTGTCATTGTTAAAATCACCTACAGCAATTGATAATGGACGAGTATTAGAACCAGTTGAATATAATATAGGCTTTGTAAAAGTTCCATCTCCATTACCTAATATTATACTAATACTATTGAGACCCCAATTTGCCACTGTAATATCTAATTGAGTGTCATTATTGAAATCACCAACAGCTACAGCATAAGGACGTGAGAACGGAACATCAGCATATGTCATTAGTGGTGTAAAAGTGCCATTACCATATCCTAAAGAAATTCCTATATTCTGAGTATCGTAGAATGCAGCGACAATATCTAGATAACCATCATTATTGAAATCACCAATAGCCATAGAAAAGGGAACTAAATCTTTGTTATTTGGAGATGGCTCTTGTCTTTCAAAAACCGTGTAGTCAAGTCCAAAAAATACTCCAATAGTATTTGTTCCCTCATTAGCAACTACTAGATCCAAGTACTTATCGTTATTGATATTACCTGTTGCAAGAGCACTAGGCTTTGATCCAGAACCAGTTGAATATGTTATCTCAGTTGAAAATGTCCCATTTCCATCTCCTAGAAGCACAATAACAGTGTCACTTATTGGATTGGTAACAGCAATATCTAGTTGATTGTCATTATTAAAATCATCAATAAAAACATTTTGAGGACTGGAACTGACGCCAACTGAATGAATCATTTCAGAACCAAAAGTCTCACTATTATATTGAAGAAGTATGCCAATACTTCCATTTCCTGAATTGGCAACGATAATATCCATTTGTGTATCATTATTTAGATCACCAATAGCTATAGAGTAAGGATGAAAACTAGAACCAGATGAGTATGTTGTTTGCTTGTAAAAATTACCATAATAGTATCCTAATAATACAGGGTTATCGTCAGTAATCCAATTAGCATTTATGAAATTCGATTGATTCTCATGATTAAAATTATTAATAGTTGCTGAAGAAAATTGAGAATCAATATCAGTCATATTATCTGTTTGATTTGCGGCATCTTTATTGGGATGTCCAAGTAATATAGCGATATTATTAGAACCGTAATTAGCTACAGCAATATCTAATCGATTATCTTTATTAAAGTCGCCAATAACTATTGAGACGGGGCCTGAGCCAATGCCGGTTGAATACATTGTTTGACTTCCAAAGTATCCTTGACGATTTCCAAGGAATATACCGACATTATTGGAGACTCTATTAGCGATAATAAGATCTGATAAATGATCATCGTTAAAATCAGCAACACTAATCCAACAAGGGGCAATGCCTGGACTTGTTGAATATATCACCTGCGTACCGAAACTACCATTACCAATTCCAAACAATATTCTGATGTTGTCAATGTTAGTATTAGCGACAATAATATCTAAATAATTATCTTTGTTCAAATCAACAACAGTAATCATCTCTGCTACAGGGGATATTCCATTTGAATAGGTAGTTAATAATGTAAAAGTACCATTACCAAATCCTAGAAAGATACCTATATTATCAGTGCCGTAATTGAGAACAACAATATCTAAGTGACCGTCGTTGTTAAAGTCTCCATGATCTATGGAATATGGACGTGAATTATTTCCCGTAGAATATTTCATTAAAGTCTTAAAAGTTCTATTTCCATTTCCGAGAAAAATACCTATGTCGTTAGTACCATAATCAGCAAAGACAATATCTTGATGAAGATCATTATTGAAATCATTAATAATAACCCACCTTAATGTTGAAGAATCTCCAGTAAAATATGTCACTACTGTGGCAAAAGTTCCATTGCCATATCCATATAATATTCCCAAAGATTCACCCTTATAATTAGCGACGACAATATCAAGTCGATGATCATTATCTAAGTCACCGACAGCAAGCGAATACGATATAAAATTATATCCAGTTGAATACGTTGTTTGTTCTTGAAAACTACCATTTCCATATCCAAGAAATACACTAATCGTGTTAGTACCAGAGTTAATAGTTACAAGATCAATGTGAGTGTCATTATTAAAATCTCCACTTGCGATTTCAGAAGGTTGTGAAGCATTTCCTGTTGAATATACTGTAGGATTTTCTGATTGTATCATGCGATATCCAATAAATATTAATATATTGTTTGTATAAAAATTGGCAACAGCTATATCCAATTGATTATCATTGTCAAAATCGCTAGTAGTCAGTCCACAAGGTCTTGATTCAATACCAGTTGAATGCATTGTAGGTGTTGCAAAACTTCCATTACTATATCCGATAAATATACTTATATTATCAGTATAATAATTAGAAACTGCAATATCTAGTTGTTTATCTTGATTGAAGTCACCAATAATAATCGAATGTGGATAGGAATCGGGAGACACTGAGTATGTTGTTTGTGTCACAAAACTTCCATTTCCATAACCATGAAATATACCAACATTGTTTGTACCCGAATTAGCCACAATAATATCTAATTGTCCATCATGATTGACATCATTAACAGCAATCGAGCGAGGATGAGAGTACCGTCCAGTTGAATAGATTATTTGTAATGTATAATTTCCATTTCCATAGCCAAGAAATATACCTATATTGTTAGTACCATAGTTAGCCACTACAATATCTAAATTTTGATCATGATTAATATCAGCGACAACAACAGAAGAAGGAAAAGAATCATAGCCAGTAGGAAATGTTATTTGTTTTCCAAAAGAACCATTTCCATATCCAAAAAGAATTCCTATATCGTTAGTACCATTATTGGCGATGACAATATCCAACCAATGATCGTTATTTAAATCACCAATGGTTATTGATACTGGACGAGAAGCACCGGTAGAAAATATTCTTTGACTTGTAAAACTTCCATCACCATGTCCAAGAAATATCCCTATATTATGAGTATTATAGTTGGCAACAGCAATATCCAAGTGAGTATCATTATTAAAGTCGCCTACAGCAGCTGAAATTGGTCTTGAAAGATTTCCTGTACTATATCTCATTTTTAATACAAATGAGATATTACCATAATTAATAAATATTCCAATATTATTTGTACCAGAGTTAATAACAGCAATATCTACCATTTTATCATGATTAAAATCACCAGTAACAAGAGAATAGGGATTTGAATCATGTTCATATGAATTGCTATCCATTGCCACTCGAATAGTTACATAACATGGTTTATCTAAAGTACATTGTTGGAATAAATCATATGCTCGAAAATATACGTCAGTGAAGTTAGCGATGAATTCGATTTTTTTCAGTGAACATTCGCTTATTAACCTGTATCTAAGTGATTCATCAGTACGTCTTATACAACTCGACGTACTCTATTCAGTGATATATTTTATTAAAGCAGTGAATGAGCGATTGAAGATCTGCATATAGTAGCATCGGATACAAGCATTTTCAGAATTAAAATAAAAAAGTATGCGATGCATTTCCTTTATGTATCTAAACAACATTTGTATTTTGCATATTCTTCTTTCTCTTCGATGACTTTCAAATATCAAGATTCATTATCAGAAGACAAGAGAATGTTGAGATACTTGCAAAATATTTGATGTTATTGTAGTTTTTACAATTTATTATTAGATTCTGTACATATTATTTATTCGTACAAACAAATATTTTATACATTGTTATAATTGAAGAATTCATTCAGAAATGTTTAAGAAGATATGCTCCTACATTGCCACTAAATGATCAAATAATCTAATCGGATCTTCTATTGTTGATATGAATACCTACGTAATAGTCAATATTTTAAGGTTTACTCAAAGTAATAAGCATATACAATAGAGTAATTTTGTTCTTATTTTTTTAGATATTCAATGATAAGAATAAAATTAAATAGAAACATACTTTCTTCTGGTGTAGTTAAGCACACTACCAAAACACCAATAATAATTACTATGCTTATAAATAATGCAGAACCAAAACTAGCTATATAAGTTGCCTTTTTTGAATGAATTTTTTTTCTAACAAATAAAAATGTCGATCAGATTAAAAGTAAATAAATACAAACATACTCTATCTCTGAAGCTCCATAAACTTCCCTTAAATTGACAGTATTATCAGTAGCATCTATTGAATTAGATGGAATCAGTCTTGCATTTGAATATACTCGTGATTTCCGAGGATGATACTGTTCTAAATGAATAAATTCATTTGAAATGTTGTTAGAGGTATTTGACATTATTTTAATCTACAAAAGATAAAATGAATGAAAAGAAATTTATAAATAAATATATGGTTCTTTTTTTATAGAAAAATATGATTAATTCAATTAGTTTTATTTATTCCTAGAAGATATTATAGAATCTACTATTCTGTGTTCATACAAATAAAAATAAAGTTTTTATAGAACCAAAACTATGTGTGAACATAATGATTCAAATTAATTCGTCATTTGAACAAATTTATACATATTTTGTTCATTTTTCATTATCAATAATATCAATATTTCATTTTCTTATCAATATCGAACTAAATTAAACAGATCATAACACATTGAATAGTATATTGTTTCATATTATATTTCAGTTTGCCATCAAATATTAAATGAATCAAAGAAATTGTGTTGGAAACTACAGCTGTTTGCAAAAAAACTTCGACAAATTTATTTTTACTATTAAGATTTTTTTTCTACGACTCAAACCAACTGACGGATGGACTATAAAGAATTAATTTCTTAATATTGTTAAGGTTTCTTTTCTATTGAAAGATAGCGCTTGAAATTCTGTACAAAACTGTATGCAGTTAGAATAAAAAAACTGTTATAGATATATTTGAAAAAGAATAAAAAGTTAAGTCATGTAAAACGCTATACGCTTTGCATCTCATTTTCATCATTTCATCCTATTAAAAAAATGAATTATAGCAAAAGATACAATGTGAAATGTTTTATCTCTTGGAAAGCACTTGAGTAAAGATGGGTGAAAAGATTAATGCAGTTAATAGATCGTAATAGATTCCCATAAAATAAATAATTTCTAATAAATCTCGAAAAAATAATTCTTAGTATGCCCTCATATGTATTCTTAAAAATGAGACCATGCTATAAATAAATTACAAAATAATTGAAATTATAGATATTCTTTGATATCAGTTATGATACAGTCTTCAAGAATTAGTATGATATACCAGGGTCTACTAGGTTCTACCATCATAAATGTGTACATTTGCTTTGGCCCCCATCCTCATCACAAATCTTGTAGATTGTATCATAAATGATATCAAAGATTATCTATATTTTAAACTATTTTGTAATTCATATACGTCATCCGGTGTGAAAAAATCAAAGAATCTAACGTCGAAATATCCACAAATATTTTCCTCAATTTATATGAATGGCAAAAATGTAGAAAACATAAAAGTAAAAATATCAATTAATGATAACATTTAATATTTATTACAGTAATCGCAATATCTTTCAATATTTTAGCAAAAAAATCGATCGAAAAAAAAACATACTTTATAACTTGTTAGGACGTTGCAATGATTGGAAAAAAACAAAAAACTACGAAAGAAAAAAGAGCAACGTATGTATCACATCTATAAGTTTAAATATTTTTTCTTTCTTGCTTGATGAAAGAACGAGCCAATATTACGCATTCAGTATATAAATATTTCGATAGAAAGAATAATACTATGATTTTTTGCACTATTTGTTTATACAGGTTTGTTGTATATATGTAAAAATATTCGTTTCGAATGAATAAAGACACGTCAAAAATAAAATCGCTATTCTGTTGCTATCAATATGATTCATATCATGTCTTTTCAATACTTGATGTATACCTCATTAAGTCTAAAGTAAAAAATCGAATGATAAATTATAGCATGTCTACTTATAAAATATCGTTCAGATGTAATTTTGCTTCTTATCTATCATTATTTATTAATCAAAATTTAATGAAGTAAAAATATGCTAATATTTTCATCATAATTACATTAAAAAGGAGATATTTTTCAATTAAAAGTTTGATCTACGAAACAACAACTTTGTTTTCAGTACACATTAATATAAAAATACAAGAAGAAAGATTTAAATTTTATTTATTTTTTCTCAAATTTAACAGAAAAAAAATTTAAAACTATATCGATTTATTCGTTAAATTTCAAACAAACGTAATGTATTGATTTTATATTTTATATTATAAGAATATTATTCTGTGAAATGTAAAAGAGTTAATTATCTACAATAGATCGTGTAGAAATGGTTGATGTTGTAAAGGACACTATTACATACTGAAAGATTTATCGTGTTGTGTATAAAATCTTCCAAGGCTATATAGAATGTCTAGAAAGTCACTAGAGTTAGAAAAATTTGAAAAACTCCATTACGGCTCGACCAAACGGGCTCATTTTTTAACTAACGGTAGAAGCATGTTCGTACTCTGAATCCATACGGACAATATTAGTGAGAGCCTTAGTTAATAAATATCACTATCGACCTCAATAAGAAAGTTTTACTTTTCACAGATAAGGAAAAATAATAATACACTTAACAAAGCTTTCCACGAACCTTGTTCGTATGGTTTTGGAGTGTGAATATGCTTCTACTCTTGGGAAAAAAATCTGATAGTTTGATTGAGCCATAATGGAATTATTCAATTTTCCTTTCTATAAAATGACTTTTGCGCCAGCTTGTATAATGTTTTCTCTCTATTTGTGAAAAAGTAAAATTTTCTTATTGAAGTCAATAGTGATATTTATTAACTAGGACTCTCACTAATTTTGTCCGTATGGATTTAGAGTACGAACATGCTTCTATCGTTGGTTAAAATATGCGCACGTTTGGTCGAGCCGTAATGGAAATTTTCAAATTTTTCGAACTCTAGTGCCTTTCTGGATACCCTATAGTCAAAATTTATTCGAAAAGACCATAAAATTATCAATAATGTTATTATGTAAAATATCACGAAATACGAATAGTAATGTAATTATATATGACAAATAAATGACATTACCTTCAATACTAAGCTGAGAGTATATGAAACCTTAAATTTCTGCATAATCCTGCCTATATACTCTTTCGGCTGTTTAATTAATAGCAAAGTTGTGAGAGCGAGAATTCAATCGATATCGAATCATTTAATGAAAAAAGTCACACAAAGAACAAATTTTTATTCTATGTTTGTTGATTACAGATTGATTATCGAATGAATGATATGGATTTTTCATTTAAAGAGGAAAAGGTACGTAACGCGTTTGATTAAAAGGACATCGCGTCTCAGACTAAATCTGACCGTTAGCGTAAATATTTTAGGCTAGTCTTGAAAGACGTTCTCACGGGTTTTTTTACTCACCTGAATAACTAAAAGAAAAAAAATGGGGTTTTACTATATAAGATAAATAATAAAACTATAATGAGATTTCGATTTCTTTCTTAGTACAAAAGCCATCATTAGATAATGTATAAATTAATTCTTCTTTTTAATTTTCAACAAAACAAATCATTTTCTATGGAACTTTTTCCTGTCCTGAGCAAGATTAATTGACAATTTATATGAAATTAATTCTTTATTGCAGTGATTTAACTTTGATTTAGTTTTCGAATATTTTACATAATATTTACTGTACTGTGTTAACAAGACTCTTTTCTGTCACTGTGATTTTTTTGATTTTTCAATCTGAAAAAAATCTCTTAGTGTTTGCAAACGTATTTTCGTCTACATAGTCATTTTGTTAAAGTTTTTGATGGTTTTTTTGAGTTAGTTAGT
Organism: Macrotrachela quadricornifera; assembly: GCA_022393335.1. Taxonomy (NCBI): domain Eukaryota; kingdom Metazoa; phylum Rotifera; class Eurotatoria; order Philodinida; family Philodinidae; genus Macrotrachela; species Macrotrachela quadricornifera. The sequence goes on along the minus strand of JAJEKB010021741.1, from coordinate 105,641 downwards.
ATCTTCATATTTTAGGTTCAAATGTTGGTTGTAGTACTCGGTAAATGCTGATAGTTTAGATTTTACAAAAAACTTCAATATTTTGAATACTTTTTCGCAGCAAACATATCATAAGAACGTTTAATTGTGACGAAAACACATACGATGCATATTACTATGAGAATCTTAAAAAAATACATTTAACTTTTCGAAAAGCATCAGATGTGTTTGCGTCGATCGAAGTTATCTTACATCATTTGTTTTACTACATTCATTTTTCTAGATTATATTTCTGAGGCTGATTTTTTTCATGTATATTGGTGTTCTTTGCCGAAGTGATACTCTTTCAAAGACAATAATCTCAACCGGTTTACTTGCTAATAAATGGAAGCAACAGATGTTAATGGAATTATTGTCATATAAATCTGTTAACAATGTATCTGACTCTTCAAAGGTCACTTCAATGGATATCCTCAACAATCAAAAATACCGTTTGCCTGCCTTTCTCACTTTTAATACAGGACTTGTCACTCTTCTAATTGCGATTGCGCTCAATCGCGCTGATCTTATCGAACTGAATTATGCAACTGCACTTGCTTTCTTACCGAATAATTCTTTTGAATATGTAGTATTTGATCATAGCTTCAGTACTCAGTTAGAAATAACACAGGCAATCCATAATATATGTAAAAAACTCAACATCAAATATATTCGAGTTCCTAGTTCATTAGAGAAAGGTAGACCATCAGCAACACACGCAGCAACTATACAATGGATTTTTGAGAATTATGCGTGGAAATATCGAGGTCGCGTATGGTTTCTTGATATTGACATGTTATTTTTATAAATGATTGCATATGGGAAGATGTAATGCTATCAACAAAATATGTTATCATGACCGTATGACAACATCGACCATTTCAACATACACGTGGTCCATATATCTTCTACATATGGCCTAACTTTTGTATATTTTGAGATATTCAAACTATACATGATAGATTGAAAATGAGATGAAAAAGCATTACTATTAATGGACGAAGTCCAGATTGCGGAGGAGAAACAATTCGTATCAAAGGTATTTGACAAACACAGTATGGCGTAGACAGTGATCTAACCGGTTATCAGACTCATTATCATCGTCAAACACCAGAAATGATCGAAAAAATTCATAACAATCCAGTTCTTTCTTATTTGATATGACCCAAGGATTGAAACATAGCAAAATCTTACGATCATGGTATTATAGATGATTCTCACATTCTACATTATAGAACTGCTAATAAATGGTATAACGAAAATCAAAATTTTACGCTCCAAAAATGGACTAGAATTAAAAGTGCAGTTATGAAGGCTTTATGTGATAAAAAAGTTGAAAATGATCAGGAACTTTACAACTACGAAAAATTTCAGCAAGAAAAACGCGCTAACACTTGAAATAATAAAACAGAGTACTGATTTTTTTAACTACGTAAAGCAAAATGAAATCATTCTAATGTTTATTTCGCCAATTAGTTTAGATGAACATCCTCACTACAAGGAATCTTTATTCAGCGTTAATTTATTTTTTCCAAACTAACGATATTTCTTCAGAATACCAGCACATAGGGCAGATGCTAAATGCACATAAGAAATTTTGAATTCAGGATAGCAGAAAACTGGAAAATGTAATGATTTGCTTTGAAATAAAAGAGGATTTTCTTCTGACGAAGTTGCATTTATTTCTACATTTTAATTTCCTTTTCTGAAACAAAAGATTATACGACTGTAAATATCCTTAAAGTTTGTGTCTGTCTCTTCAAGTCAATCAGCATGTGGTACAGGCTCCTGGAGTAATTGAGATCAAAAATTTGAAAATTCATTTTATTTATGTTCATTCTCGGTTCATCCTATGTTGCAGAAAGGTGATTTTTGTATCATTACTAATATCAGATTTTGTTTAAAATCCCAGTCATCATTTTTTCAGTAACTCTTCACCGTTTACAGCTATCCAGGTCGGGTTTTCAGAATTTGATAGAGCATCGAGGGCACTATCTGGCTACATGCAAAATTCTTAGATGTCTCCACAAACGAACATCTTTTCTAGCGCATTGGTTCTATAGTTCCTATAGCAATATAGGCTCAAGCTAGATCAGAATGTAGCCTAACTCTACCTCTATTCACTATAAAAATTTTATATCATATGGATTTATCCTTGGCACTTTAGAGGTTTTGCAAGACATAGAAAAGCATGATATTTTATACGACGGATAATTGTGAAGTATTGTATTTTGGTATCTGATAAAAAGCAATGATCAACAGGTAGAAGCAGCACAAGTAGAAGGATGAAAAGCGCCAGAAGAAACGAGAGTCATAATAATCAAAGAAAAATCCGTTGTGTACGAAACGAATTTAAATACAAACGTTCTGCTTTATTTATATTCTTTAGAATAAATATTGGATGTGTAGCTATTGCATAGCTGAGATAATGAATAGATAGTTTAACGGTAGAATATCTAACCGGCTATTGAAAGATATGAGTTCGATTCTGAATACATGCTAGAATGTCCTTTAAACAATTGTCCTCGGACGAAATCTCCTCCGATTTTGTCTTCAGGAAAAACTGCCCTCCAGATTTTGTCCTTTAAAAAGAGTCCTCGGATGAAATGTCCTTTGTAAAAAAGTTCTCCAAAAAAATAGTCCCTCATGTAAAAATGTCCTTCATCCTGAATTTGAGAGTCTATGATCTTTTTTATTTCAAACTGAATTTCAAAATAAAAAATCTCAGCCACTTCTTTCAACTGAGTGAATTCTCATCATGTGTCTTATATTCCCATGTAATCTCTCTCAGTCCCGCATATTCCCCCAAGTCTACCCAAGTCCCACCCTCACGAACACCCTCACTATCACCATCACCCTCACACCCACACCCCTCACCCTCATTTCAGTTTGAAATCATCTGTCATTTTTCCTTGATAAATTCAGACTGAAATCAAATAGACCGTAGTATGACACATTATTACAGCAGTGTTGCTTAATTTTGTGTATAATTTGCTAAAAGGACATTTTAATAACGAATGACATTTGTAAAGGACATTCTAGGCTGTTACCTCGATTCTCATCCTGTTCTTACGATTCTTTCTGCTTAGTCTTTCGTACTAAGTAGAGCATATCAAGTGGATATACTCATTTTTTAATCATATAAATATTCTCGCGAACATGTAAAATGATCATAAATAGTTCTTTTTGAACTCGAATACTTTCTCTTTCGAATTTATTTATCCATCTAACTGACCCTTAGTCTACTAATGAACTAATGAATCGATAAAATGAAGTAGTAACCCTAATGTCTTGATAATCTATTATCGTGGATAAAGAGTTCAGTTTTGCTACTTCGGAAGATTCCTATAGTACTTTAAGTAGTGACATAGTCCTCATGCAGCAATAAGAGTTTATATCTGTAATTATTTTATTACTATTGTCCTGGTACATTTTGATCTTGTGATCTTTACGCAACGAGTCTTTTCTACTTGTTAAAACATGTTCATGCGGTTGCATTGGATTAAAATCGGATATAAAGTATTGGAAAAGCGAGACAAAGCCTTATTGGTAAACTATTTATTTGATATTTTCATTTAACGAGGGAACCTCTCCAAGTGATACCCTCCGTTTGGGCTCATATCTTGCCTACACGTAGGACTCATTGCATAGATAAGAGCCCTAAAAGGGTTCATCCCCAAAGCCTGTTGTTGTAGAGATATTGCGTTATTAAGGTATTGGAATAATTGATCGCCGTGGTCCCCCTCAGGGAGATCGAAAAAACTCATTTTCGAATTTCGACTTGAAACTTTGTACAGAAAGAGGTCC
>JAJEKB010021741.1:68057-91816 GCA_022393335.1 Macrotrachela quadricornifera | reverse complement strand
CGGTATCAAGCTGAATCAGTTCTACTAGAAGATACAAAAAATGCAGCGGCAAGATTTGAAGAAGAACGGAATACAATTCTACGTAGCCGTGCATGGGCAAGACTTAAAGGTATTTACCAGTTTTCAATAAATTATACTGATCCACGGCTGACGAATCGTGAAGTACATTCTATCAATGTAAAAGATACGGCCGAAAAGATAGCAAAAAATTTGGGATTGGGCAGAGAAAGCCAACTTTTGGCAGGTAATATAGGACTAGTTCATGATATTGGTCATCCACCGTTCGCACATTGGGGTCAATTGGCAATAAAAAAAGCTTTACAACCTCATGGATTAAACTGGAATCATGATACTGCCGGTGTAAGAATACTGACCGATTGGATGGAAGATGGTAAGGAAGGTCGAAATTGGTCTCCGACTTTCATTGAAGGCATGGTCAAAAGATTCTGGCGTTATGACCAGAGCAAGCCATGTAGTTTTTATAATCATGAAATGACAGAAATCCCCGATATCGTAAAAGATATAGACCGAGCACATAACGGTGTAATGAAGTTGGAAAGTTTTAACCACATAGAAGGTCAAATAGCCGCTCAATCTGATCGTTTGTCCTTCAACGTAACCGATCTTGAAGACGGACTTCGCATCGGACGTTTTACGCCAGAGATGATAAAGAACAACTTTCCGTTCGCTTGGGACATTCTGGATAGAACAGTCGATGAATTTATAGCTGAATATAAGATTATTACTTCCTGTGATAAACATATTCAGTTACTTAAAACTATCATCTACAAAGATATTGATATGATGGGCTTCATCAGTCAGAGATTCGCTGCATCTTTTCACGAAGTATTAATGCAAAATCTACTTGATAATACAATGGTAAATCTTAAAAAAGCCATAGATGCGCACCTAATTCAGAAAGCGGAAGATATCCGAAATCTTGATACTGTATGTGTGGAATTTTCTTCAACACTCAATGAACAGTTCAAAAAATACGCTCGTTTTTGCCGTGAACGTATATTCAAGGCAACAGCACCATTTGAACATTTGGTTGCTGCAATGATCAATAATTATGAAATCGGAAAAGTTCAGCTTCCACCAATCTGGCAGAAGAAGTTTAACGAGATTCAGACGGCTGGTGAAAAGATTGAGATTATTGCTAAATTTCTCACATGTGAAATAACTGATCGCGATGTGATCAATCATGTGTCTAAATATTCGCCTGATGTTTATCGTGATCACTGTCCACCATTCGAATCAATAGTAGATAGCAGTCTATCATTTGATGAAGCTACTAAGCGAATGAATGAGTTACTTCGAAAATATTTCGAAAATAACATTGGCATACCAATAATCTCTGTCAACGACCTGGATTTTAGCGATGATAAATCAATTCCAATCATTTCCGTGGCAAAGAAGTTCATTCTCAGTGTACCACGGCACGGTGAAACTATCCAGATTACGACTACGGGAAAATATAAATCTGGTGAAGAATTTCATCAAGGTGATCCCGTGAAGTGCGGAGACGATATTATCAGTGGTACGGGCATCGCTTTTTATAATTATACCGATGATCAGTGGTTGGCTGCCATCTCAGGACTTGAACAGGACGATCGCAACGTCATAGTTTTAAATGAAGTGACTCGAGAGCAAGCAATACGGCTACAAAAAACACTAGATGAGTATGGTGATCCAGAAAGAATTACAATACCACAACTCAAAGAAATTCTTGCTTATGCGGAAAGTCTAGGACTTACTAACCGTTACACTTCAAACGTTGGTTTCGTTAAGAAAACGATGGAGAATGTTCCAGGATATGAAAAGGCACCTGAATCCATATATGGATGGAAACAAAGAAAAGGAGCACATATCTGTCGAGCTATTTATATTGAAGGTGCTGGAGAGTTACTTCAATCACTTGGAGAACCAGAAAAATTCTATGACGGTGCTTTGATGGTCAAACATGCTACGGACCGGATACATGTTCTCGCTAGTAACGTAGGTTTTCGGACCTATCGCCATTTAAATAATAGTGTAATGACAAAAGATGACGTTCCGTTGCAAGAACCACACAGAAGAGAAAAATTCCGAACAACCCATGAAATTACAAGCGGTTTTGACTCGACAAAGATAGTCATCGTCGGTGCGGGTGTAAGCGGAATTATATCAGCCACTTATCTGATTCAGGAATTTCTTAAGACTACCCCTTTTGGCTACACTTTGGAAATAAGTATAATTGATTCAATCAGGAATCCAGGAGGATCTACATATAATCGGCCATCACCGACAAGTGTCACTATGGCTAATTCGATCGGAGGTCTGGGAATCGAATCGTCAACCGCTTGTATGGAACACATCAACAAAGATCCCGAAAAATGGAAAAATATATTTCGTGATGCAGCTTATAAAAAAGATCAAGGCTTTGACCCTCAAGCAAGTGTTTCACATGCGCAGTATGGAGAGTACGTCCGTGATCATCTCGACTCATTTATCAAACTTCTTGAATCGAACAAAGCTCCAGTAAAAGCTGAGTTTATCCGTGACAGAGTAATCAAAGCCACGGAAGATGCAGCTGCGAGTAAATGTATAGTCACGTTAGGAAGTGGAAACCAAATTTCCGCTAATGCTATCGTATATGCCCTGGGAAATGCCAATCCAAAACCACTCATGGATAAAGATGGTCTTACGTTATGCGGCAAAAATGGCTATTACAATCTTGACGACCATGCGTTCACTCCAGAAAATGTGAATGAAACTGATTTTACTGTGATCATAGGCACTGGAAACGGGGCGTGCTTTTCCGCTCTATGGGCAGTGGATCATGGTTACAATGGAAAATTTCTATTGGTATCAAGGAGTGGTCTAGTGCCTGAAGTAGCTAATCAATCCAAGCCATACACTAGAAGTATATGTACAGTTGAGAAGTTTGTAGAAGAAATAAAAGAAACAACAAATATAACAGCTGATTACTTAATGGAGCTATTCAAGAAGGAGATGATAGTTGCTCGTGCAGCAGGATTCGAATGGCGAGATGTAGTAGATTCGATGTTCCCTGATGCGAATATACTATGGAGATCGATGAATCGGAATGAACAGCAATTTTTCATACAAAAATACGGCGCGTTATGGTGGGGTGCCAGATACAGAATTCCCAATGAGCAATGGGAACAGGTAAATAAACTTCGGAGAGAAGGAAGACTGGAAATTTCGGGTGGATTACAATATATAGAAATTGCTACAGATACCGGTTTCAATTTGACTATCAAAAATCCGGATGGATCTCTTAGAATTGTGCACACAAAAAAAATTGTTAATAACACTGGTCCATCAAAATGTTTGGAACAAATGCCTGTATGCGCCAAAGAACTCGTTGCCAATGGTTTAGCAAGAATGCACCATAATGGAGGGCTTGATGTTAATGATCATTTTAGACTCATTAATGCTGAAGGTCAACCATCGTCACAGTTTTATGCACTGGGACCTATCGTCAGTGGTGCATATCCCGAGTCAATAACAATTCCGGCTATTCGCTGCAACGCTAGTATAATGTCCAAGTCATTAATTCAGCATCATGTTACTGCAAAAAGAAATGAACTTCATTTCAGTGGTTACAACCATAGACCTTACGATTATTCGACAATGAATCCGGATATGCTTTCCGATGAATTTAAGAAAACACGCTTTGCTCATAGCCTAACAAAAATCTATCCACGACATTATACAGTGGAAGAGAAAGCTCAATTCTATACTATTGAATTTGCAGAAAAAGCGCTAGCATCCGGTAAAATTAGTGCTCCACCAAATAAATCAGTACTTTGGTCCGGTGGTTACATTCCTTCACATCCACTTGGTTATGGATTGAGTAGAATTATCGCTGAACGTTGGCTAGTGGAAAAGAATGCTGAAGTTGAATCAAAAAGTGAGGATAATTATAGATGTGAAGACCTTTATCATACAGTAGCCATGACGGAGGCAGGATTACCGATTCTAAATGAAATGTGGGACGATTTGAGTATTCCTTACAGCGTCAAAAAACTAGTGACACCTACCTATATTTTGGGTTTTGCTGCATGTGCCATTGGTGAAATCAGTCTCAATGTGGATGATACAGACACAGATTCATTCTTTCGTGAAAACGAATTAGAGATTGTGATGGAGAATCCGAACATTACTTCGGTCAGAGTAATAAGAGTGAATCGTGAAACAGACACCTTGCAAGAAACTTTATATGTAGATCGGCACAAATGGTACAATGCTCAGAAAGATCAATGGGTAAATTCTATAATAGCTAGATATCAACTGGCCCATCGTAGCTGGGAAAGAAGTAATTGTAATTATCCATTATACGAACGTATGTCGAGATCTTTGATCGAAGAACTGTACGATAGTTATACAAATATGACAAATGGGAACAAACTAATTCAAGGATTTCATAGAGTAATTGATATAGAATACAAAGATATTAGTCAGGAGCACGACAAAGCGTTGGAAATATTGCGATTGAAAAAGTTTGCTCCGCTCATTGAAGCTGATCACGAGTTATTAAATCATGACAAAGCAAATAACGAAGATTTCAGAGTGGCTCTGAAAAAATTTTATTCAATCAAGGATAGCGAAGCGCGTAAACAATCATTAGACCTTACTCTAGAGAACATGTAGAAAATGCAAAAAATGTGCGATCTGTACACTGCGCTACAATTGATTATTCTACGTCAGACACTGATCATTGTCTGATGTTGTATATTCGATTTTTCATTGATGCAACAAGTTTTTCTCCAGAATATTAGAGTGTTGTAGTGCGTGGATAACTATAGCTATCACATCAGCAGGAAAGTCGGGCTTGTTGAATCAATCTCATCAAGAAATAGATGACAAAGTGATTGAAATGAGGAAATTGTTCAGGTTATATACTATGTATTGTAATATTTTATCTGGAAAGATGTCATTATATTCCATTCACCAAGTACAGTTAATGAAACTCAACGTGAATGTATCGGTCCTCGACGCCTGAGTGACATAGTTGTCAGTTTTCTAAAGAGAGGATTCCAAATATTGACACTGATGGATGAATCCATAGGTAAACTACCATAATTTGGAAAAGTATTATTTTGGTCAGTTTTTGCTTATCTGGTAGCCTTGATTAAAAAAAACATGCTCTAGTAAAAAAAACTCATAATATTCGAATTGTTTGAGTTATTTTAGAATTCTCGTTATCATCATTTAATTTGTAGAAGGTTGTGGAAAAGATGACTATTCAATTGCACAAGTTCCAAATATGTTTCTATTTAAGAAATATCTACTCTTACATAATGTATCGAGATATGTCTATACGAAGTGGATTGTTGATGAAAAACCCGTAAAAAATTTCTTCAGAATATGCTTCAAGCGAGCGCTAATGGATTCTCCAGAAAATATTTATTCTTACGAATATGCAAAAGGCAACCTATAAAACTACAGAAATTCGGAAACATCAATCATTACAACAGAGTCTTCTAATATGTGGAGAGCTTTACAAAAGTCAAACTAATTTTACGAAATCAAATAAGACTATGAGAAAATAGCAGGTTATGAAAGAAAAAGCTACTTGATGTTTGTATCCATTATGTGTTCAGTATTATTTGTTCTATAATGCAGTCTAGAAAAAAAAATCAGTGTTTCATGATTTTGTTGTTTTCTAATCAAGATTTTAAATATATTGATATTTCTACTTCAATTGCGACAGAAAAACGACACATAGAAGTGCATATAAACTACCATCTGTCAACGATTTCATTTTTATTTGAAAATACTTTCAAACCAAGATAAAGAGAAAAGGAATGTTTCTCATATAAAATGTGAGAAAAATTCATATATTATAGAAGAGTTTACAAACAGCGTTATCATCGATGAATAGGTAATGTTAAATGCATCATAACTAATGTGTAAAAGTTTTAATGAGTGTATTTTCATATATTTTTTCTGATCTAGGATTATTCCGACCTCATTTAAAAATCGTTCGTCAACCATAACATCAATAACAGCGACTGAGTTTATACATGAAGACAATGATGGCGATCGATTTTTTTATTATTTAATGTTTATCATGCCAATACTTGCACTTACTGCTTATATCTATGATGCTTACACGCTTCTTAAATCTGATGATCGATATGCTGGTCTTCTTTCTTCAATTTTGTTCATATTTTATTTCCTTCAATACTCTTCCGTTATTGACTCTAAAATACAACTAACAATTTACCATTGTCTCATTTGGATAATGGTAACAGTTGGCGATACCCTATATTTATTATATCATTTGCGAAAACATAATCGAATACAACAGGTTCGATATATGGGATATATTCTGTTAGATTTCATCTTTTGTTTAACATTATGGAGTTGTAAAATGCTTACTATTTGCAAAACACATAATAGAACCTGTTGGTGTTGTACAACAGTATTTCGATGTTTGAATCTCAATTCTAACGTAAGCTTACATATCAAAGTACGTCAAAGGCAATTTTTTAGTTTTATTTCACGTTTGGAAGCCATTCTAGCAACATTAATACCAATATTTTTTAACGAACAAATAGTTCAAACCACATCAGCTAATATTGGATTTTTTATTCTATTTGATTTCTTTTATGAATCATATCACAAATTTCAGTCATTATGGATAAAACTCTGTTTGCATATATTTGCTACTATTGTTACAGCATCTGTAGCAACTGAATGGCTTTATTATGTCACACTGAATACTATCTACTCACAAGCTAGCGGTATTCTAGAACTCTTAGCCGCTTGTTGTTGTTCTCTATTTATTATAATGCATTTTTTTCCGAGTCATTTTCATGCACAATATAGGTCATCATAGAAAATTCAATTTTCTATTAGGAAACAGTACTTATTTTGGATAATAAACAGGTTTCTTCAATATTTTTTATCAATTCTCTAATAAATCGAGTATAGTTGATAATCTCCAGCAATTTTTATTTTTCTATTTCTCAACTCTCTTATATATACTTTTGTGTTAACGACTCGCTATTGCAATGGGATAATTGACACTTAAAAATGGTTTTGATTTATGACTTAAAAAAAAAGCAATTCAAGTATGATTCGATAGTAACAAGTGAGACAACAACATTTATAACAATGAATAAATTACACACTGTACATTTTTTTGAAATTCTACTTGTAAAAAAATCGACTCGAAAAATGTAACAGTATTTTCAAATTTCCATTATTCGTCTAAACAATCTTGAAAATTTGGGAAATGATTGATTTTCTAATTCATGCAAATTCAAATTGATTCTCGAAAAAGTTCATTATTCGAAGAAATAGAAAATTAAGACTGATTGTAAGAGATATAACCACGATCTAGAAATCGGAAAATCAACAAAATCTAGCAAAAGATGAAATTCAAGAACATCTGAACAGTTATCCATATTATCAACTTGGAATTACAGCGAAAATCAAGGAATTTAAGGAATCAAAGAAAATCTGGAAATTTTCTTGAATTGCCAATTTCTGGATCGTGGCTATTACTGTTAAGTTTATAAATATGTTTTGTACAGAAAAAAGCAAAAAGTGGTAATAACATAAATAATTGTATAAAAATATAAGGAAAATATTTCAACGCTCATAAATATAGTTTCTACAGGTTATTTATTATTTTGAATATTTTTTGACCACATCTTTCAAATGGCTTTCGGAACGTAATATTATTTACTATCGTAAAAGTTAATCTGGGACGTTTTTCTATTATATTTACACAATACAAGTTTATCTAAAAGATCATTTTTTATTTACTCTTATTATTTGTTCTTGGAGAAACAGCAAAATATTTGCAAGTGGCTGACTTTTTACTTGTAACAGCAAGAACAACCGAGTGGTTTTCACTGATTTTTAAATTAGTACTAATAGTTTCTGAAAAAACGATTGAGACATACGAGATTGATTTAATGAATTAGCTGCTAAAGAACATAATGAAGAAAAGCAATTTATTGAGCATCAATAGAATCAGATGAATAATCAAGATGAGTAACATTATGTGTAGTTGCTGGTGCAAGAGTATTCATCATATCTTGAATAAATCTAGTTGATTATAAGTACAAATGAAAGCATGAAAACTCTTTTTCTGCATTTAATCTTTTCGAAGCGATGGCACCCACCTGTGGATCCCACTAGAGGGCGGCCCAAAAGCTGATTTATTCGAGAAAATATTGGATATCTCTCTCGTATTTTGAACAAAGGGACTGATTCTTTTATTACTGATAAAGAAATGTTCATAACTTATATTCATAAGAGAAATTTGATAAAAGTTGTTTTGAAGTACTATAGTTACTACAAATAAAGCAATGAAACCTTTGACAAATTTGTAAAAAAAGCGATATTCATGTCGCCGCGAATGAGTTAATATATAAATGGTGTATATAAATCTGATTTTCTAAAGAAAAACAGGAAAATATATGGACTCCTATTATTCCTTATCACATTTTTTCACTCTTCGCATTCTTCCTTTTAAATCTCTATTTTTGTTAGAAATAAGACTGGTTTGCGAAACTAAAATTTCAAACGAACCGAACCGATCCCATCTCTGTGCTGAACATTGAACTTATTCATATCATTAGCAATAAATATAATATTGAATACCTTTTTGATGAGGATCAATGGAAATTTGTTATAAATTAATGTTTTTAATTGAAGAAAATTCTATCTGTCAAGTATTAGAAATTCCATTTCAATATAAACGATTGCTAATAAAAAAAATACTACAGAAAATCAAACAATATTATGTTATATACGACCAATAATCAAATGTAAAATTAGTTTTTTGTATTTTTATTTCATTTAATTACTTCATTTACATATAGAAATACTTATCACTGAAAGAATAAATATCCATTTTAATTTTGACAGAATGAAAACATTTTTAATTCATAAATACTGTAAATCTTAATTTGAATTGATATATAGAATGATAATTAATCTCAATTTTCAATGACTGCATTAGATTACAATATGTTTTCGATTTTATACATTTTCTGCGTCGAATAAAAGAACAGGTTGCTACTTTATCAGGTTAGAAAATGTGAAAAACAAAAATGAAAAGTAGAAACAATATGTAATGATACTTCTTTTGGTGATTGCAAACTCCCTGCATTTCTAACGGCCTTAATGGATTCTAATTCTTTCAATAAAACTTCTTTGTTCTAATAGTGAAAAAAACTTTTTTTTACATTGAAATATTTTCAATACTTGATATATCATCTATTATTTCTAGTGGAAGGTTCCGTGTCAGAGCAAACTTACCATGAATATATCATAATTACTTAGATAAAAGGATTTTTGAGGGAAATGTGCTAATTTAAAAAAGCCTGTCATTACTGCATGATTGCAGTTTTCATTCAACTTTGCGTTCCCTTCATGATTGCCATCTGAATTACAAATTAATCATACTTTTCTTATTTCGTTTTCGGTTCTTTTGAAGGAAAATGAGACGATATAGTACTTGATTAAATTGTCCTCCGTCTTGAGATTCAGAACCAAGATAAGCTGGTTATCCTTGCAGATCTTTGGTGTTTGATATTAGTGATCTTATTCGGTTTCGGTTATCGTCACTTTTCATATTTTCTGCTACGTCAATCTTCACCTTCTGTAATTGTGCCATCATGTACTCAACAAATAACTTCAACACAAAGTCTAACTTAGTCACCCCTCGTTCGCTTGTATATTGACATTGTTCGTGATACAGTATGTGGTCTTAGTCTTCGCACTCAAGAAGGGACAATTGATAGCGTGACAAAAAAGAGACGTCCAATAATAAATGGTGAACGAATAGCAAGTCGTGACCGACCTCTCACTAGTATCATCATGATTGGACAGCTTCGTCTGAATAATATCGAATGGGTCTCGAGGCATGTTATTACCAGTAAAGCATCTGGCGACTTCATCGAATGTGTTGTGTGGCGAGGTGGTGGTTCAATTTTTGCTCGAGCTGTTCTGAAAGCTCTTGATATTACCGATCGACATGTATGGTTCGTCTATTCATTTCAAGGTTTGCCAAAAGCAAGAACAAAAAATGATAATGATAAATGATACAGTATGGAGGATCTTAAAGTATGTGTACTACAATCAGCTACGATTTCCTACTCCGTTATTTCTTTTTATTGCTTTGGATATCTTTAGCAGAAGTTCAAACAAATTTTCTTGCATTTGGTCTTCTTGATACTCAAGTTCACTTTTATAAAGGATACTTTGTTGTTTCTCTTCCTCAATGTAATGTCTCAAAATTTTCTGTTCTTCCTATGAATGTGACATGTATGAATCAACAATGTATCAATTGTTCAACCTATATTCGAAAATTCAACTTGACGGAATCGTCATTGTTGATGATTACGGCATCAGTGTATGCAAAAGAGCAAATTAATGACTTTCGTAAATGGCATAATGTAACTGAACCAATTATTCGAATTGCTAATGATCACACTGACGTGTATTGGGTGAAAAAGAAGCATGTTGAATTGCAAAGATATCGATATGAAGTGTTACTTGTCATTTCACAATCGACCACGTCTTGATATAGAAGTAGTAATGTAACAACTGTCTTTGAGTTCAAATTCTCTGTATGTACGATAGCTTTTGGTCAAGCTTTATGAAACAACAAACTATTAGCATACCATTAAATACTGTGCTTGAATTCGAATGCTACATATTGAATTATCTTTGGTTAAGATTCATCGCTAAGATTAACAGTTATTGCTATTGATATATCATATGCGAATTTGTTATCGAAAAATGTAGAAATAAATGCAACTTCGTCAAAAGAAAATCTTTTTCTATTGCTAAGCAAGTCATTACATTTTCCATATCGTTAGTCTGGAAAAAATAAATTAACGTTTAGTAAAGATTCCTTGTAGTGAGAATGTTTGTCTAAATTACTTGCCGAAATTAATATTGGAATGATTTCATTCTGCTTAATATACTTAGGTCTGTGCAAAACTTCTTTAAATATTAAATAAAAATATAAAGATAAGGAGATATTTTTAGTTTTATTTTATCAAATGTTGAAGATAGTTGCTAGTATTATTTATTCCAAGACCGATCCTTTCGACACAATTTGTTAAGAGAGTTTTTGTGACAGGATCGAGAATCATCCTGGTATACGAGGCATTGGGCAAAATTTTAATTTTGATTTGATGTTCTCATCTTGTTCATCATCATCTAAAACTCTTAAATCCAAATTTTTAGCGCATTTAATTGAATTAGTAAAAAGTTAGCTTGATTTTACTATCGATCACTCACAACAATATTTGAAGAATATGATTAAAAATCATTTTCTTAAAGTTGAGTCTTTTAAGATAATAAAAAATTAACTAAATAGATATTGTAATATCTCAGAAGATAGAGAATTAAATGTTGAACAAAATGACACTCAAAAAGTGACTCACATTACTCTCATATTTAATGTTTTTTGATGACTTGAGAAGACTTTTTGATAAAAATCAAACATTTTTAGATATTTTCATTATCATAATACAATTACGTATATATGAAAATATCTCCTAAAATCATCAAAAAACATTAAATATGAGAGTAATGTGAGTCACTCTTTGAGGGTGAGGGTACCATTTTTAAAAGATTTTTTTAGTCATTTTGTAGAGAAAAAAAAGCTACACAACATATGTAAATAGCTCATTTTGTTCAACATTTAATTCTCTATCTTCTGAGATATTACAATATCTAATTAGTTAATTTTTTGTTATATTAAAAGACTCAACTTTAAGAAAATGATTTTTAATCATATTCTTCAAATATTGTTGTGAGTACTCGATAGTAAAATCAAGCTAACTTTTTACTAATTCAATTAAATGCGCTAAAAATTTGGATTTAGGAGTTTTAGATGATGATGAACACGATGAGAACATCAAATCAAAAATAAAAATTTTGACCAGTGCCTCGATTTCTTGGTCCTGTCACGGAAGCTTTCAAGAAAGCTTTTTGAAGTCTTTTTTCGTTAGAACTTTCGGTTAGACCTAAGTATATAAAGGAAAGAGAATATCTTTTTTAAAAAATGAATTTGTTACTGAATCAAAAGACAACAAAGTGCAGAACTTAAGCACCAATCTAATAAAAAGACATATTCTGTAGATGTTCATATTGCGGAGGATAATTTTTAAGGTGAGAATAAAAACAAGCGTTCACCTTTAGAATGTCGAAATGTTCGATGATAGAGATTTGTTACATGTTTATACAATAGTAACAAGAAAAAATAAGATTTTTAGTATTAGTCGGATTGATCTCTAGCAAAGATCTTCTTGAACTCGTCATTTTTCCATCGATCAGTCGAAACAAACCAAATATGTTCAAAAGCATATCTTATTGATCTTATCGAACCCATCATGGTTGAATTCAGTGCCTTAAGAAAAACTTCACCGATACATTTAACATCATTTCCAAATGCACCAGTACCAATAGGTCCAAGAAGAAGATATGTATTTTTTCCATTACCAATTGTATTGGCAACCGCTGCTGCTATAAACGCACGAAATTTTGCTAAATTCTTTTTCTCCCACTAGAATATATAAATGAATATTGTAATTATTAAAATTACATTTCTTTATTTACATCATCTTTATTTTTTGGATTTTTATAAAGTTCATGTCCAGGCATACAATAACAAGCAGATATTAACATATCAGCTTGTCTATGTTCATCCGGTGAGAGCGATTTGAAAATTCGAATATTACGAACATAAGCTAAACCAAATTCCGGTATTGCATAACCACCATTCATACGTCTATATTTTAGATCAAGTAATGCACGATAACCATCAGAATTATAAAGAAGAACTTCTTCTTGTGCCCCTTGAAATAAAAACAAAAGAGAAAATTAAAAATTCAAATTGACTCGGATTTACGTGCATGTCTTAAATATCCACCTCCTGGTGATTGTTCATTCTTGAAAATGAAAAAAAGAATATTTTATGAAAAAAGAATACAAAATCGTTTACTGCAAAATTTAAAAGAATAATTTGAGCATTTTCCGGTACTTGAAAAACTGCTTTTTCGATGCCATTTGTTGTATAAGTTATTTTACCACTATTATTTCGTTCACTAACAGGATATGCACGAAGATTGTCAACAGCATTATTATCTGATTGATCATACGAAACTTTTTCACATGATTCGGGACACAGGTTTTCAATTTGTTTTATATTCCAATACAATTTAAGTTCGTCTGGATCAAAGCCATTTTCTCGAAATCTTTTTATATACTCACGAGATTGCAGTACACCAGCATATCGCTTAAATAAAAATTGTTCAACGGTTTTCTTCTCGATCATCATGTTTACAAAGTAGTTCTATGAACAACTCACTGTTTCAAATTTTAGTTCAAAATAAGGTTCGGCACTATTAGATCGATAATAATGAGCCATTTCATCACAATTTTGATTGGCAATTTTATCATATTTCTTTTGAAGTTCTTTCCAATGTAGTGGTTGTTTCTTTACATCCACAAGCCATTGTTGAACGTTTTGCGTCTGTTGAATTAATTGTTGATCGATTTCTGCGCTATTTTCTCGGATTTTGTTTTCAATCTCTGTTAGTTTCCTCTTGATTTCAAGCAAAAATATGAGAAGCGTACGTTCACTGTAATCAAAACCGGGCTTACGAAATGTTGTTACGACTGAAACTATAGAATTGATAACTTGTTGTGTAAGAGACTCGAAAGGTACAAAGACAGATGAATAATGTGACACATTTTCATTATGATTATTCTCACTCATACTTCTTACTGTAAAGACCAAAATAATTGTTGTTTTAACTCTATTATAACATGTCTTCCGTTTCATGGATACGTTAAAAAAAAGGACTTATTGATTTACTCTCGTAATAGATGGCGTACATGTATTGAGGGTAAAAATGATTTTTGGAATGTAACGAAAATAAACTCTCCTTTTTCCAATGTTGAAAATAAGTTATAGTCAAAATGATAAAAGACTTGTCGAGCTGATTGGAATTATTTCATTTAGAATATTTCGCATCAACAAATCAATGTAATTGTGGTAACTTCTGAAGGCAAAATTGTTCATCTCAATGTCTTGTACTTATACGTGTAAAATACGATGACATTCATTGGAAATAATTAACTATTTTTCTAATTAATATAATCATCTAAAAAAAAGTAGTTTCTTCTAATATACCTTCACACTCTTTTTCAAATTATTTCAGACCTAAAATAGATCATAAAGGGGCAAAAAAGTTTAGTGTTGCAGATGAAGGGATCGTTGGGCTATAAAACGGTATAACAGAGAAAATATTGATGATTTATTTGCTATTATAAATACGACAAGATATTTTTAAAAGGGAAACATGTTATTTGATTTATACATAACCATTTTAGCAATTGAAGTCATCAAGATTTTTTCCTTTTAGCCTTTCACTATTAACTACTAAAAGTATGTAGATTTTTTTTTGTATATATGTCTACAATTATCTTTGATTTGTGGTTACAATCTTATTATTATATCTCAAAGAAATAATTATTATCAGAAGCATAACCATAGCAACTAGCATAATTTTGTGTACAAA
Source organism: Macrotrachela quadricornifera (assembly GCA_022393335.1). Taxonomy (NCBI): domain Eukaryota; kingdom Metazoa; phylum Rotifera; class Eurotatoria; order Philodinida; family Philodinidae; genus Macrotrachela; species Macrotrachela quadricornifera. Next base: position 77,243 of record JAJEKB010021741.1, on the reverse strand, counting down.
TAAATAACTTTACTCACGTTGTAGATTTCGCTTTGTGAAATACCATCTGAAAGAGAGTGTTGAAGTGTATAAGGGTAGAAATTTACACGTCGTCTTCACAGATAGTCTTAGCAATGCTTCCTCTGTATCATCAAATGTAACAGAAATTACTAACGAGTTATTATATAGAGCCGTAGGGATACTATGAAATATTCTTTGAGAATTAAGGAAATCATTATTCATTCACAAAACTGTTCAAGTACATCTAATCTTCTTTGAAAACATCAATATACTACTTTTTACAAAGGAATTCTGCAAAATACATTACCAAAATTCTTTTTAAAACAAATCTATCAGTTATGTATGCGAACACTATCAACTCATACTACTTAGGGTATACCAACAGTAGTGAAGGAGGTACTTCTTTCCTTAAGTAGGAGTATTAAAGAATTTCGCTTTTTACCAATAGATAGAGCGTCTTTCGCTCTACCTTTCTATGCTATTTGATCAGTATTAAACTAATATCATAATAATAAAATTTCGATAAGAACAATTTTTGTTGAAAACCAGCTGGTAGCATTTAGATCATAATGAGTGTAGCATATTTGCATTCCGTTTTGTTATCATATAATATATTGTATTGAAAAACAAAATATACCAGAAGATGCAGCGTGAAGAGCTCTACAATTGATGAAGAACAATTATAAAAAAATAAGATAAAAAACTCGATTTCGTTTTTTTACCAAAAAAAGTCTCATTTTCATCGCATCGAAATTTGGTAGTTTAGTGTTTTGTCCATTTTGAAAAACAAAAAGTGCAACTATAAAATAATTAGTACTTTCAAAATTGTAGGAGTTTTCACGCTGCGTCTTCTGGCATATTTTGTTTTTCAATACAATATATTGTATGATTATAAAGTGGAATACAAATATGCTACACTCATTACGATCTAAATGCTACCAGCTGGTTTTCAACAAAAATTGTTCGTATCGAAATTTTATGATTATGATATTTGTTTAATACTGATCAAATCGCACAGAAAGAGAGAGAGCGAAGCCTGCTCTCTCTATTGGTGACAAAAGAAATTTTTTTATAATCGTGCTTAAGGAAAGAAGTACCTTCTTCACTACTTTTGGTACGCCTAAATAATTATATGAGTATAAAATGTCCAGTAACATGATATTAACTTTATCTTCTATCATGAAATAGCTAGAAATATGCTAAAGGCGTTTATTAGAAACAGAATGCACATCCGTTAAATCAGATGACATCATGATTTTCGAGAGTAATATAAGAAGCTATTAAAGAGAGTTAAAAGTTACAGGCAAATTCAATATAAAATGTTCGAAGCGGTTAGGGCAATTCATTTTGGTGCAAACGATAGAAAGTATTACATTTTTGGAGTAAAATAATGTATGAATACTGAATAGACAATTCAAACGGAACAAGTAGACTGTCCAAGGTTCGGGTTATTGTAGGCATCAGCGCATATCAGACAAGCTTGAGCTGAAGTGCGTTGTGGAATCGGTTGATAGGTTCCTGAAGGGCAGACTTGCACACTGCTTCCTCCAACTAGACAATATGCGCCACTAGGACAAACATTGCAATTCGATTGACCTGGATTTGGACTGTAGGTACCAGCAGGACATTGTAAACAAGCTTGAGCTGAATTACTGCCTGTAGTTGGTTGATAGGTTCCTGAGGGACACGATTGTGCGTTACTTGCTCCAGTCACACAATAAGATCCACTAGGACAAATCAAACAGGTCGACTGTCCGGGAGATGGACTGTAAGTACCGCTTGGACATGGTAAACAAGCTTGAGCCGAGAATTTACCTGCAATAGGTTGGTACGTTCCTGAAGGACATGCCTGCATATTGCTTGATCCAGTCGAACAGTAATAACCAACAGAACATCTGGAGCAGTTCGACTGACCCGAATATTGACTGTAAGTACCGTTAGGACATTGCAGACAAGCTTGAATCGAACCTCCACCTTGAGTTGGTTGATAAGTTCCTGAAGGACATGGCTGAGCGTTGCTTGATCTTTCTCTGCAATAATAGCCAGAAGGACAAATGGAACAGGTTGATTGGCCAGTGTTCGGATTGTAAGTTCCAGTAGGACAACTTAAACAGGCTTGAACTGATATAGCGCCTTGGACTGGTTGGTAGGTCCCAGAAGGACATGACTGCGTACTACTTGATCCAGCTTCGCAATAATATCCAACCGGACAAACGTTGCAACTTGATTGCTCGATACTTGGATTGTAAGTGCCGGCTGGACAATCTGAACAAACTGGGGTAGAGGTGTTAGTGTCGATGGTTCGATAAGTTCCGGGCAGACATTGTGATGTATTGTTGGTTCCACTGGCACAATAAGTATTGTAATAATAATAATAATAATAGTACCAAGAACAACTGTAGCAAGAGGATTGTCCGGCGTTCGGAGTGAAGGTATTATCAGGACATTGTAAACAAGCCCGAACCGAGACACTGCCAACAGATGGTTGATAACTTCCTATAGGACATGACTGTGGATTGCTTGTCCCAACTTTGCAGTAAGATCCACTAGGGCAACTGTTGCAATTCGATTGGCCTGGATTTGGACTGTAGGTACCAGCAGGACATTGTAAACAAGTTTGAGCTGAACTACTACCTGTAGTTGGTTGATAGGTTCCTGAGGGACACGATTGTGTGTTGCTTGCCCCAATCACACAATAAGATCCACTAGGACAAATCAAACAGGCCGACTGTCCAGGAGATGGACTGTAAGTACCGCTTGGACATGGTAAACAGGCTTGAACCGAGACACTACCTGGAATCGACTGATAGGTTCCTGAAGGGCAGGGCTGCGGCGTACTTGTTCCACTTACACAATAATAACCAATAGGACAATTCAAACAGTTGGCCTGTCCAGAATTCGAACTGTAGGTACCATCAGGACATCTTACACAAGTTTGAGCCGTGGCGCTACCTTCAAATGGCTGAAAAGTTCCAGATGGACATAATTGCCTGCTGCTTGATCCATCTAAACAATACGAACCACTAGGACAGATCGGACAATTTGCCTGTCCAACGTTCGGATTATAGGTACCTTTAGGACATTTGATACAGGCCTGAGCCGAGATACTACCAGAGTTTGGTTGATATGTGCCTGAAGGGCATGGAGTTGTGCTACTAGCTCCTGCCATACAATAATAGCCACTAGGACAAATTAAGCAACTGGATTGTCCAAGGTTTGGATTATATGTTCCACTTGGACATTTCAAACATGATTGAGGCGAGATACTACGTGTAACCGGTTGATAAGTTCCCGATGGGCACGATTGGATGCTATTTCCTCCAGCTAGGCAATAAGAACCGCTAGGACAAATCGAGCAACTAGGCTGTCCGGGATTCAGATTGTAAGTACCACTGGGGCATTGTAAACAGTTTTTCATCGAAAGACCACCTGGAAGAGGTTGATAAGCGCCTGAAGGACATGGACTTGTGCTGTTTGCTCCAGCTATACAATAATAGCCACTAGGGCAAATCGAGCAACTGGATTGTCCAAAATTTGGATTGTATGTTCCATTTGGACATTTCAAACAAGCTTGCGCTGAACTACTACCTGTAGTTGGTTGATAGGTTCCTGGAGGACATGTTTGACTGTTGTTTGCTCGTGCTACACAATATGAACCACTAGGACAAATCAAGCAGTTGGACTGTCCAGAATTCGGATTGTAGGTACCAGCAGGGCAACTCAAACAAGATTGAACCGATGTACTGCCTACATTTGGTTGATAAGTTCCTGCAGGACATGCTTGAGTCCCATTCATTCCTACTACACAATAATAGCCACGAGGACAAAGAAGACAACTGGACTGTCCGGATATCGTACTGTAAGTTCCGTTAGGACAATTCAAACAAGCTTGCGCGGAGATACTGCCCGGAACTGGTTGGTATGTTTGTGAAGGGCATGGATTTGCATTACTTGCTCCAGCTGTACAATAATAGCCGATAGGGCAAATCAAGCAACTGGACTGTCCATAATTCGGATTGTAGGTGCCAGCGGAGCAATTCAAACAAGCTTGAGCCGAGATCGCACCTGTGAATGGTTGATATGTTCCTGGCGGACACGAATTTTGGTTGCTTGCTCCACCTTCACAATACGAACCTGCGGAACAAGTATAGCAGCTCGACTGACCGGTGTTTGGATTGTAAGTACCAGCAGAACAATTTAAACAAGCTTCAGCCGAGACCGCGCCTCCGAATGGTTGATATGTACCTGAAGGACATGGATTTTGGTTGGTTGCTCCACCTACACAATATGAACCTGCATAACAAGGGTAACAGCTCGACTGACCGCCGTGTGGTTGGTAGGTTCCGGCTGAACAATTCAAACAAACTTCATTAGAGGTGTTCGCATCGATAGTTGAATAGCTTCCTGGAGAACACCAAATATAGCTATTGACTACAGATGGTGATATAGACAACAAGCCAATGGTAAGTAAAGTGAGAAATAATAATGTTTGCATACAAAATTTTAAATCTACATTATGAAAATAAAATAAGACATGGTGTAGTGCACTTTATCGCTGAAATAAAAACTGCGTGGTGTTAAATTACAAGAATATCTCATCAGATTATACAAGAAGTGTGCTTGTGGGGTGAGGGAGATCAGTATGATACTCACATTAGTACCATACCCTTTTACACCCAAACGTCCAATCTCGTAGCCATTAGAAAAAACAGCTACGAAAAACTAAGGAAGCATGAAGTTCAGAAACTCTAGGAACACTTTTTGTAGTAAATTTCATCGGCTATCGATCAGTAAAAAACTTCTTTTATTTCACTATACCTACTCTGAACTACGTAAATTATAGAAACGACTTGGTCGTCAAATGAAAATCAAAAGTGACTGACTGCTTTCTTAAATAGAAAGATCAAAAATATTTTTTTTCTCGTAATGTTGACGTACAAAAAATTCTCTTATTGGAAGCCGAGAAAAATTCATCCACTATGACTGCATGTTTCCCCGTACATACACTTACGTTCATTCTTAAATCGGATAATTCAGCAAATAGTGTGGGATGTGAGCGTCTTTCACTGGACTCATGCCTATTGCCAAACTTTATACTAACACCCAAAACAAAAAAAAGTAACACGAAAACGTGAATATTCAAATAATCATAGTAAATACTCCGAAGTTTTTGAAAGATTGGGAAAAATTGGAACGTATCATAACCTGTGTGAAACATCATCCCAACCCTCTCGCCGGTTATCCTTACCCCCTCTCTCCAGCCTCCTCAGGACCTAAGAGTATGTTATGAAAAGCTTGACACTACTAGCTCGTGCGGTATTCGAATGTATAAAAACCAGAAAAAAAGACACAATTCCTTCTTTTTATGTATAGATTATGAGTTATGAAAAAATGGAATATTATCTCATTTGTTGCCTTCTCCATTCGATGGATATTTTCATTCGTATAGTTGTTCTTCATTTCACACATTCTGTCAGTCTTTTTCGAGTATTATAAAATGTTCTGTGTGCAATGGCAAAAAGCGTAGGTTTTTATATATTTTTGTTCCGGAATTATTGAGGAAACAATCATATACACAAATTCCCTGAAAAAGACAGTTACTGTAGTAAATTTAACAATAGGAGGGGGCAAACACCCTCTCAGATGGAAATTTTGGGTTGAAAACTACCCTATCACTTTCCTCTGATTGAAAGGGTATTCTGCGCAACATTTCATTACATTTGTCCGTACCGTGTCCAAATGTATAGCGAACAGACAAACAGGTAAACCAATAGACATTTTTCTCTATATATATGGACTAGAAACCTTCAGTTTTCACATACAGATCAAAAGATTCTCGATACGAAATAATTCATTTTAGAATCATAACAAATTCCCTAAATTTCCGGAAAATTGACGCAAATTTCATTGCGATATAGTTTCCATGACATTTCATCCACATATCTCTTCCCTATTCCTGTTAATGGTGACAGCCCTCTCCAAAACTACCTCTAGATCCAGAAAAGCACCGTAAAAAGCTTGGTAATGTTAGCTTTTACAGCACTATTTGGGTGAGATTTCACTCACACCCCTCACCCACCCTCACACCCCACACCCAGATGACCATGTCAATCCCTCATCGACCTTCCTCAGGACCTAGAGAAGCATTGTGAAAAATTTGGTGACGCTATTTTTTACTGGAACTGAGTTATAAGTGAAAAGACAAACAAATATTCTTCTTTATATATATAGATTATCCAGCACGGTCTCGGTCATGAAAGCGTTTAGGTCATTCTGAACGCTCTTAGACCATCCTAGGAAAATATATGAATTCTACATTATAGTCTAAAGGGGCTGCGCGCTGTCAAGCTTTTACATTAAGTAAACATTTCAACAGCTCTTATATCTTGAGGATGGTAAAAAGTATTTGCGCACTTTTCTTGTAAACGTTTAATGGTAACAGAAGTGCTTTTCGAGTGCCACTGCCATTGTTTGTTTTTGACTCAAAATAGTTTTGTTTTTTCGTCGATTTTAATGTTTCAACGCAATTTTTTCTATAGCTATGTCGATAATAGCAAGATTTGCTATCTAGGATTTAATATTATACAAAGTGGTCATTTTGTTTCAGGAGAAACAAATCATATCAGTTAATTTTGAAGAATTCTTTCGGACATGATACGAGGAAACTCTAGAATAGTTTTTACTAGACTCAAAGTAGATTGAGAGCGCTTTCCCAAAGACTAGAGAATATTCCAAAAATTCAATTTAAAGTTATACGCAGATAAATGTTGACCGTTTCAGATTATTTACACGAGACTGAACTTCATATATAATCATCCCTCAATAGGATCATTTGGGAAAGGGACATTTCGCACCACTTTTTCATTACGATCTCCTGTAGAAGATGTTCGTTACGATTTCCAGACATAAGAAAAAAGACAGGGAGTTCGGAATGACGAAATCAATAAAAAAATTGAAAAATCAGGGTGTTCGTAATGGAAGGTATCCGGAAGATCGTAACGAACATCAACAGTTGCTTTCTTAGAGATAAAATCCCGAAATTTGACTGGAGTTCGGAATGAAAATTACCGGAAGATCGTAATAGTAAAAACAGGGAGACCGTAATGGAACTTAAGGCAAATGAGTGTAGCGAATATCTGGAGATCGTAATGAAGAAGACAGGGAGTTCGAATCTGTACATTTATATTTGCTCTTCTTTGAGAAATGTTAAGTGACTTACCTGTTTTTCATATTGAGTTGATGCAGAAAGTACGTCCTCACAAACAGAATAATTTTTTCAACACAAAAAAGGAACTTATAGAGACAGGTACAGAAATACACAAGAAACGTAAACCATTTTATGTCATCAACATTATTTTTCTTATTAAATATTTTTTTGGACACTTGTAAACGTGAGCGACGGCTAGAAATAGGTGACGATGACGAAAGAGATGTATTTATAGTCCGGCGAGTTTGATAACTAGGTGTTTATGCTTGCATTTGTTTATCAACAATTACTTTCGAACTAGAATTTGACAAAATTGCTGCATCTACTGTTGCAGCAGCTAGAGTTTGATTGCGCGTAAAGACCATATCAAAATCTTGAATCAAATTGAGTGTAATTGCAAACAAAAAAACACCTCCTTTCATTTAAATTCTATTCAAAAATGAGAGTTACAAACAACTTTTACAGCTTTTAAAGTTTCTAGAGTAGAAATAATGAGAAAGATATTTGTTCATATGATCACGAACGTACTATATAAATCAATCCTATTCTTGATTATAAAAAAGAAAGAAAAAACTTTATAAGCGTTACAAACGCCAGAATAAATCTGTTACGATCTCCAGGTAAAATAGTTACGAACACCCGGTCAGTTTCATGATGAACATTTGACCTTTTTCATAAAAAATACCTTACGAGTTACATTACGAACACTCGATCATTTTTCATTTCTGACGCCCGGTCTTTTCCATTCCGAGCACCCCGTCTTTTTCATTCCGATTTCCGGTCACTACGTCGCATATAGTGGTGCGCATTCCGTTCCGAACTCCCGGTGACACCTTTCCAATCTCCCTGTTTTTTCATTACGATTTCCTGTCCAAAATTGATTACGAACTCCTGTCAAAAATTTTTTGGGCTAAAATCTCATTTCCGAACACCTGGACACATGTCGGGTGTTCGGAATGACTTGGTGCGAAATGTCCGTCAACCGATCATTTTTCTAATGAAAAAGTTCAAAACATTCTTTCGAAAAATATGGCATACGGTTGGTTTCGAAAAATATGGCATACGGTTGGTTTCCAAATCATTTCGATTTTTTTCTCTCATCTCATTTTCAAGATTTCCGCCCGCTCTCTAAAATATTAATTTTCATCAAGTTTTTCAAAACTGAGATAAATGCATGGTAAGGTAGCCCATCATCAGATCTTTTAGATATGATATGATTTTTCCTCTAAAACGTTTTTTTTGACGAAAATCCTTGATTATTTTCGCAAATTGCTACTCAAAAAACACGATTTTGCATAGAAAAAAAAGCATTTTGATGAAATGTAAAAATATTTTTGAAAGCGTTATGTATTGCTATAGAAAATCAAAGTTAACATACCAAAGCGAAGACGTCAAATAACTGACAGACGTAAAAAACAAAATTTATTTATATACAAAAAGAAAAAAAGAAAAAAAAATACACTCTTAACAGTTTCGTTCTCTTCCTCTAAGCACTTCCGTTCTCGGCTTTAGAGTGAAATGAGGGCGTGCGAGTAAGGTTGAGGGAAGGGTGAGATGAGATTGCGAGGGTGAGGGTATTTACGAGGGAACCTTTTCAAGTGATACCTTCCGTTTGGGCTCATATCTTGCCTACAGGTAGGACTCATAGCATAGATAAGAGCCTTAAAAGGATTCGTCCGCAAAGCCTGTTGTTGTAGAGATGTTGCGTTATTAAGGAGTCGCATTCATTTCACCGGCAATCACTTCACCGACAATCACTTCACCGACACCACTTCACCGACACCACTTCACCGATTGATTCTTTCGCCGACAGATGCTATTCACCGACAAAAAATCAAATTTAGAAAAATTCAACATTCAATGGTACTGCAGTGTTATTCACTTTTATTTTCTTCTTTTCTGTCATTGATTATATTATGTAGATGACGCATACAAAATATACATATAAATGTATCTCTTCTGTTTCTTCTTCTTCTTCA
>JAJEKB010021741.1:0-48057 GCA_022393335.1 Macrotrachela quadricornifera | reverse complement strand
TTAGGTATGCATAACATATGTATTAAGCGTAGTGCTGAAGATTATAATTTTGAAGCGGTGTGAAAAGATTTTAAAGACGCTAAGACAATCACAATAGGTAAATGAGGATAGAAAATAGAAATAGATAAAGACAATGGCGACATTGATGTTCATTTATATTATCGAAAATTGTTTCGATGATCAATTTGCAATCGATCTTGACATAATCTACCTTGGGAAGAGGTTCATATGTAAAGAATGATGGAGTATTTTCATTATTAAGAAAATCATGATTGTGTTGATTGAAATCATCTAAATCAACGATCTTCATATGCTTCAAAAACAAAAAGGATGACAATCTTTATTACCTGATATTTAATATTGTTGAATGTGATTGGTATATGTTACACCGTTATAGGCAGATCGAATGATACTATTGGAATTATTTTCATTATTCAACATGAAGTCTTCGTCAGAATAATCACTTGGATCTGATTCCCATAATTCGTCATCAAAATCAGACATATCTGAATGATTATTATCATAGGTATTATTTGGATCATCAAATAATTCAATATCATTGTCATCATAGCCTTCGAATGAATCTGAATCCTTTTAATCCAAAATTCAAATCCAAAATAATAGGATCAGTAATATTTTGAACAGTATTTTCAGCAGTTTATGGTTTGCACATATTGCTGAAATTTTTTTTTTTGTTTAATGTTATTTAAGATGATTGATAAAAGTGACTTTGTTTGGATAGAATATCTAGAATTAAAATACAGAAATTATCAATGATTATGGGAACTATAATTAGAAAAACAAAAGGTATTTTTTCGAGTTTTTTTTTCTTTGTCATTAACATCAATCTATGGAAAAAACAATGGTAACTACTTTAGTTTATTTTTTAGAAGATAAATACATGCAAATGAGTTAACAATATTTTATTTTAATTAGAGAAAAACATGCAATTTGTTATTAGTTTTTGTTGTTGTTACTATTGGTGTTAGTGATTTATGACCTTAAAAATACAATTAGGATAGGTTAGAATGATTATCTTGAATTAGTTTTTGTTTTAATTATAGGAATTTCAATCTTACCTAAAACATAGTAACCATGATATTAAACGACACTCAGGACAAGTTCGATAATTATATTTGTTCCAAGAATTGAAACACAATTGGTGAACATAGTGTCTACAGGATTATCGTACATAGTTAAAGTTATCATTTTTGGTGATAACAGTTTGATGACATAATTCACAAGTGATTGGTCCTGCCATTAATGATAGAATATCAAATGATGAATGTTAATAGATTATAGATAAAATCTAGAAAAATAAGCATAAAAGATATTTTACTTTTGTATCTACTAAACAATTTAAAGAAATATTAAATAACCAAACAATTATATTTATTGAATCAAACTAAACAAAAAAATAATTCTAGTAAATTATTGTTCATCCTCATTATCAGAATTGTTATTGTCGTGAGTTCCTAAACAAACAAATGAAATAATATCAACATCAGATACTAAATTATTACCTTCAATGAGAAAAATCAGAAATGTAACTTGTTAATCTTCAAAATTATCATGACGAATCCACAATTGATCAAATACCTTTTGATATAGTCGTCTTTGTTCCTAGTTGTTTTTTTGATATTATTTGCATTTGCTAATAATTGCAAGGCTTTTTCAAGTGCTTTTGGGGGTGGTTACTTACTTTGATGTTTGCTGTTAAAAGGTTAATTGATAGGTGGAGATTACGAGCGAATATTATTCTAAATGTGATGACTTAGCTCGTTTTCGTGATTGTGAAGGTTGGTTGTGAAGGAGATATATGCGTGATGGGTTTTATACCTGGAATCAGTAGGTTGTAAGTTGTTTTAGGTTTAGAAACAATATAAATTGTGTAAAGATTTTCATAAAAACGAGCAAGGTGTATTGAAAAGAAAAGACAAAAGATATATATGTTTAAGAGCGAGTTCCTCAGAATACCGACCATGTCGGCGGTACAAAATTTTTAGATTTTGAATTTGACTCTCTCATTCGAAAGTCCATCAAAAGTTACTATGAAATCCAAAATATCGGCTCATTCTCATATATCTATAAAAAAATATATGGGACCTCATATTTTCAACTACTGGAAAAAGTTGATTTTTTCAATTGTAGTCGTATTTTGCGATTTTCTCCCTCATGTTTCGCCCGTTTTACCAGCGGGACTTCTCACGTGATAGAGAATTTTTTTCTCTACAAAATAGATTATTTTTTATGTTTTTTTAAATGTATTACTAAATCATGAGATCCTAGGCTGAATTTTTGATATGTTGTAGCCCTACTCACGGCGCATCTTCTGGTGGATTTCTTTTTAAAAAATATCTCGTCCCACTTATAAAATTTTTCCTCACAAAAATATGAATTTAGCATTATTTTCCTCTTCTAACATGAGATTACTGAATTATATCATAAATCAATGGAAAATGTAATTATTATGATAGTTTCAAGTTTTATAATCAGAACAACAACATGAAAACTGATGGTTTGTAACACATTTGATCGACCATTGAATGGATCAGTGTTGAGTACTTCTCGATAAATAATTGAAGAAATCTTGAAATAAAGTTGTGCTACTACTTATTTCGTTTGGCTATCATATTTTTTGAGCTGTAAATTTAGTGTTTGCATGAGTTTACACATATGTCAAAGATAATGGCGAAAGAATATTTTTAATAAGAATCTAACTCGTGTATACAATTCTGGAATAAAAAGATAAAATTTTCGTTCAAAATAATAATTTTATTGACATATAAGAAGAATACCATTTATAGCCTATTTGTCCTAGTCTTTATAATATGCACCCGTCCATTGACGTCTTACTTTATATAAAACACAACAAGTTTGCTATCTTTGACTTACACTGTTTTTGGACAGAAGCAATGATTTTCTGTTTTTAATACATGGTTATATATATCAATTGGGATTATTCCATTTCCAATTCTGTACACTAACGCATACGTGCACATATATATACATGTGCGCGCTTCCTTTTTTCTTTATTTTGTCTTCTTCTTTCAATATATATTCTTTATCTCCTTCTATTTTTCTCGAGACTCATGCCTATAGTCTTTCGATATGAATAGATGGGACCTCATGCATATTTATGCATACATTATCATATTTATATTTTTAAAAATATTTATTGCTTCTTTTATTTCTTATGCACGTATTAACAATAACAGTCGTAGTTTCTATCGTTTCTTATCACTCATTCTTTTGATAATTCCATATAATACTCATGAAAAGTCTGAGATAGAGGAATGAATGGATAAATGGAATTCAAAAGTGTATATGTGTATCTTTTTGATTTCTTACTATGTTTTTAGTTACTTGTTACCTTCAACTACATATTATATCAGCCAATCGCATATTCTCTTATCATTTTGTTTCATTGATTTTGATCATATAGTTTCTTCTTTTTCACATTATTCATTCTTATTGTGTTCAAGTCTTTTTATATACTTACGCATTCATATTGCCGTTAAACTACGCAATTTAGGATATAAGCTATGCAACAAATTGTTAAGGAAGAGTAGAACAACTGAAAGAACCATAAAGAATATAAATTCAAAAAATAAAATATTTCTGATTGTTTTTGAAAGAAGACACGAAGACCATCTATGCAACAGCACACATGTAAAATAACAAAAGAGAATAAAAAGGATACTTTATACAATGTGACCTGATAAAGTACTGAGTTAATATGAAGTCATTTCGATTGACACGAAATATAACGAGAGACTAGTAAAACTTGATTCCAAGATTTCTTCAATTATTTATCGAGAAGTACTCAACACTGATCCATTCAATGGTCGATCAAATGTGTTACAAATCATCAGTTTTCATGTTGTTGTTCTGACTATAAAACTCGAAATTATCATAATAACTACATTTTCCATTGATTTATGATATAATTCAGTAATTTCATGTTAGAAGAGGAAAATAATGCTAAATTCATATTTTTGTGAGGAAAACTTTTTTAAACGGGGGCGAGATATTTTTTAAAAAGAAATACACAAAAAGATGCGCCATGAGCAAGGATACAACATATCAAAAATTCAGCCTGAGATCTCATGGTTTAGTAATACATTCCTATTCAGCAATAAAATTTCACACTTTTTTCTTTCAAATTTTACTGTTTTATAAAAATTTCTCATAAAAAAATACATTCAAAAAACATGAAAAATAGTCTATTTTGCAGAGAAAAAAATCCTCTACCATGTGAGAAATCTCGCGGCTAAAACAGGCAAAACATAGGGGAGAAAATCGCAAAATACGACTACAATTGAAAAAATCAGCTTTTTCAAGAAGTTGAAAATATGAGGTCCCATGTATTTTTTTTATAGATACATCAGAATGAGCTGATATTTTGGATTTCATAGTAACTTCTTATGGGCTTTCGAATGAAAGAGTCAAATTCAAAATCTAAAAATTTTTTATCGCCACCTTTCCCTTATACTGGTCGGTTTTCTGGTGGACTCTCCCTTAAGATTTTCTCTTTCTACATATAATAATTAATTTATTTGGAAAATTTTGTAAAAATTATCAAATAACAATAAGGATAAAAAATAAAAATAAATAATTACGAATAAAAATAAGAAGAAAAATAAAAAAATAATAAATCTATATATAAAGAAGGAAGTTTGTCTGTTTGTCTGCTCGCTATACGTTTGGACACGGTACGAGGAAATGCAGTGAAATTTTGCACAGAACACCTTTTTGACCAGAGGAAGGTCATAGGATAGGTTCCGACCCAAAATTTTCATCTTAAGGGGGATGTTTGCCCGCTATTGTTAGATTTATTACAGTAAATGCCTTTTTCAGAGAATTTGTGCGTATTATTGTTTTCTTAATAATTCAAAAGTGGAAATATATAAAAACATATGTTTTTTGCCATTGGCCACGCGACATTTTAGCATAATCGAAAGAAAATGAATAGAATCTATAAAATGAAGTGCAACTGTATGATTGAAAATATCCATCGAATAAAGAAAGTAAGAAGTGAGACAAAATTCCATTACCCATAGCTTATAGTCTATATATATATAAAGAAGTTGTGTCTGTCTGTCTGTCTGTTTTTTATGCATTTCGACATTGGACGAGTTGGGGATGTCAAATTTCTCATGGCATATTCTTAGATCTTGAGGAAGATCTCAAGGGGATCAGGATGACCAGCGAGATAGTTGAGCTAAAATTCCACACAGGTTATAATACGTTGCAATTTTTCCCAATGTTTCAAAAACTTCGGGGCATTTGCTACCATTGTCAGAATATTCACCTCTTAGTGTCACTTTTTTTGCACTGGGTGTTGATATTAAGTATGGGAATACGCATGAGTTAAAAGAAAGGTAGTCACATTCTCATACTATTTGTTGAATTATCTGATGTAAAAATGAATGTAAGTGTATGCACGGCGAGATATGTAGTTATAATAGATGAAAAAGTCTTAACGGAGCCTTCTATACATCTTCTGTCGTTTTCTGACATGATAAGTTTCCAGTATGAAGATTTCTCGAGCAACACCGAGTACTACCGATAGTTTTTATCTAAAGAGAAAATAATTGAAGTTATTTCTTTTAAGCTATATGTCATTTGTTTTTTAAAAGAATATGAATAAATTGAAAGTAAATAAACACTTTAAGTTTCTTTTCTGACTTAATAAATACTATTTTTTTAAAATCTTGCAAAACTTCAACTATAAGATTATGACATTTTAACTATTGTGTAATTCTGATACTATAGATAGACTAATTGAAAGATCTTTCACCAATCTACATAAACTCAACTTAGATAATTGTTGTGTTTCAAGAAATGTACTAGTCTTATAAAATTTTATTCATTTCTTTTCGGTTCTGTTTTTGTGATTCAAAAACAAGTGTAAAATGGTCATTGCTTCAAGATCTATTTTAGTTGATTAATTCTATTTACATCTGTTTTTTCAAAGTCGGCTCTATACAAATCGATAGAAAATTTAGAAAATGCAATACTTTCAAAGTTTTGACAAATTTGTATCTTTTGAAATTCTCTATCAATTAGTGAAAATTGTAGATTTTTAGCTGATTGTTTTATTAACTTATTCGAAAAAGTAGTAGAGGACAATATATTTTTATAAGGCAACAGTCTTTATTGAACAAAAAAAATTAACATTGACGTGGAAAAACATTTTGTTGATATTGACCTTGAAAATTTCCTGGAGGTGAATATCGAGCTACAACATAAGCTGAATTGCCATTATATGCAATACCAACACCAAGTCTTTGTGAATTTTTCCAAACTAATTGAGTAAAATGTCCAGTTGCAGATGAAAAACCTGGTCGATTGAAATTGTAATCTTTAATTTCATTATACCAGTATTCAGTTGGAGCTTTACCTTTTATTTTATAAGAGAAAAAAACAATGATGAATCTAACAATATGAATAAATCTTCTTACCATCGATATTATTACTACCACTTGCCCGAAAAAGATTTTCTCCACTATTAGGTCTTTCACTTGGAGAACTATGATCTAATGATTGAATACGAGCAAGACGTTCTGCATATGATTGAGCGGCAGCATTAAGTTTATCATCAAGTGTAAGAGCTGGTGCACGATGACATTTGCGATAAGCATTATGTGCATCTAACATTTGTTTTTGAAATTTTTGTTGGCTGCTGGTACCACTTCTTGCAAATCGTTGTAATAAACCAATCGAATCAAGTAATTCGTTAGCAGAATCTAAAGTCATATTCATATCGTTTTTAATCGAACAAACTTTCGTCAATCGCTAATTTTCAAAATCAAACTTACCTTCACTGTTTTTGGAGAATGGTATACCATGCACAAGTGTGGTTACTAAAATCGTACCAAATAAGATCATAAATGTTTGTTTACACATAGTTGTAATGTTTGAATACGTTGATAGTTGAAAGTGAATTTGACTTAATCGAGAAATAAAACAGATGTGTTTTTATAGGTTTGATGTATATGAATCATTCTACACATAGGAATTATTCAAGCATATCGATGACGCATCTATACTTATTATAGATAAATTTTTTCCTATAGTGTCATATAAAATGTTTTGATACTATTATTCACTGGGAATGTTATCATTACTACTCTCATCACTATCATCTATTTAGTAGGTGATGGGCGGTAGGTTATGTCATTTATTATCTTCCTGTAAAGCTGTAGTAATACCTATGATGTAGCAGGTAGATAGTAGGTGGTATATGCAGAGCCCGCGCAAGTGGGGATGTGGGAGGATGTACATCCTCAATAAATGAAAATTTTTGTTTTTTTTCAGTGACGAGAGCAAATTTGGGACAAATTTTCCTGTCAATATCCTTTTATACCTCTTCAAAAACCACTACACCCCCCGCTAATCTTAGG
Source organism: Macrotrachela quadricornifera (assembly GCA_022393335.1). Taxonomy (NCBI): domain Eukaryota; kingdom Metazoa; phylum Rotifera; class Eurotatoria; order Philodinida; family Philodinidae; genus Macrotrachela; species Macrotrachela quadricornifera. The sequence goes on along the minus strand of JAJEKB010021741.1, from coordinate 40,648 downwards.
CCCGTCGTGCGGACATTGGATATATACATAAATACAATGTAACTACGAATATATTCATTGAATAATACTTATGACACAAACGAGAGAGAAACAATGAAAACTTTTACAAATGAAAAAAAGAGTAGAAGGAAAAAGAAAGACACATTTCCTTGATGAGAAACGCTTATATAGGCCTTCTTGATTTAGTCTTAGTTTAACCATTAACGAAAATTCGTATGACAAATGAATGAAAAGAAAAAACACTGTCATTAGAAAGTTATCACAAAATTTAAATTGAAAATAGTTATTTATAGAAGTATAAATATATTATTTACAAGATTTAATATTTCATCAATATTGTTTATTTTGTATATGAGTGAAACCATGAGAGCCCATCCACTTTTTTGGAAAGGTTTTTTTTTCGATTTTTTTCAGTTCAAAATGCCGATCTCGTCTAGGAAACACTTTTGATTAAAAAAAATTAAATATTTCTTATCAAAAATTCCGAGTTTTCGAGCATTTTTTCGGAACACCTATGGTGTATTTTTATATACAGAGAAAATGTCGAGAAAAAGCGTGGAACTTCTTTAAAATCAATTTTTTCAGAATTTTTTTGTTTTCCTCGTAGAATCCAACAAGCCTCACGATACCATTCTAACAGAATGAAATCGTACTAACGCGTTCGCCCTAATAATTAGAAAGATTTGCTGTTATACCGTCTTTCAAAGTGAGACCACGGAATTGAAAGGAACGTTACTATCGAAATGATAGATTTTCCATTTCTCTTTAAGGACATCTTTAGATGTAGAAATATTGGAGACGTAGGATACTCATGCCGATAAAAAACGACAATAATTTTATTTTTAATGTTTGAGAAACCTCTAATTTTATATTGTATTTTTAGACTAAAATGTGTAAATTAACTAAAAAAACAGTAAGTCATTTTTTTAACTGGATGATAATGCACTTGCTTATTTTCAGTGTTCTTACTTCTTTCGTAACCTTTCTCCCCTACGTATAATTGATCTCCTTACATATCCATATATATATATTCATGATTGGTTTTTTTTGTTATAATGGTACATATAAATCTGTTTTGCCTTGTTAGATTTTTAATTTTTTCTATTGACCAGAAAGGTTTACATTTATTTTTGAATTTTTGACAATGTTTGACTCTTCAAATAATCAAATAACAACTATTTTAAATTAATATTTTGAGATCAATCAATTATTACATCATCATTATAAGAATAGAGTATAGGAAAGGAAGTACAAAATAGCAGCGGAGAGAGTAGTGTGAAAAATATTTTTGAACAATAATCAAAGAGATATCCATGTGACCAACAGATAAATATAAATCTAGAAGAGAGATAGTTGATTAGGATTTATTTTTAAGACCTGACAACACAATTTTCTGTTATAGACGTCGAAAATCATTATGACCAGTGATGTAGTTTAGTACTGATTCACTTGAAAATGTTAATCTCATTCGAATCCTCAAATTATTTCTGAGCAAGAGATTATGTTTAATATTTGTTCGAAGTAGTGAACTGCATCGGACACCGAAACTCGATTTCGACTTCGACTTCGGCGGACACGGAGCCGGAATCGAAGTTAAAAAAAAATTTCGGAGTCGAGGACATGTAAATTTTTCGTAGTTAATATCAGAGGTATAGTAGTACAACAGTCAAATACTTTGGCTCTTATTTAGAAAACAAGTTATTCATGAGACATTATATAATAACCAAAATATGCTACTTTCAATTTTATAAATAAATTTTAAGAAGCAATGACATAAGAAAAATTTCTCTATTATGTACAGTTATTTTAAGCTCTCATTGGCTTTGAGACGCAAGTGTTGAGGGTTATTGGTATATCACCATCTTTTTTTTTTTAAGTTCTTTTTCTTGTTGAAGCCATTTTACTCATGATGTTGTTGCTGTTTCTGAAAACAACATACAAAGATATATATATGCAATAGAAATATATATATACTGTTCAAATCTGACTGATTCACTTATTTTACTATCTCATCACGATAGCAAGTGTTGATGTGAATCAAATATCGCTAAACTACAAAAAATTCCGGAGTTGGAATCAGATTCAGAGTCGAAAAAATTTTTTTTTGAGTTGGAGTCGGGTTTCGGAATGAAAAAGTGTGACTCCACCGATCACTAGTCCAAAGTAGTGTCATAGTCAAGGCTCTCCATAATTTTCGAAAGTAGGAAAAATTAAATTTTTTTCTCAGACAATATCCAAGTTTTATCATAGACACAGTTGAAAGTCAAATGGCGTGGAGGAAGGCAAAGATAAGGAATTATTTAGAGCAAAGAGAGTATACAATTGTCCCCAATGTTATAGCTTTGCAAATCCTTCTTCTTTGAATCAAATTTTGTATCAAATTTGAACTTCGAGAAATCTCACTAGTTAGTGCAGAATGAAATATAACATCTCCGAGAGGAAAAATTTTTCACAGATTGCTGAGAATCATACATTGCTCTAAAGTTTTCGGGAAAGTCTTTTCATATTTAATTTACAGACGCTTGTCAATATTTTTGTCGCCGAAGCCGGTTATTCTTGTAAAAGTTAACCATGAAGGAAAGGCTTTTTAAACTTAATTTTAAACATCACAGTTAACTGCGGATTAGTTTTACAAAAAATCAACTCAGATTGCCACTACAGACGGAAAAGTTTATGAAAGCATGGCTTCACATTCCATGCAAAGTCGAGTCTATTTACAAAATTCAGTCGAAGTTATAGACTGTTTAAGACATTTGCGAGAACAAGGCTGCTTACTAGATTCAACAGAAGTTACAGACTGTCTGCCAGGTTTAGTCTGTTAAACAGATCTGATCGGACATCGACCATTTTCCTAAAATATGCCAGAAGCCGAAGAAAGCCTAAAATATTTGTCAGACAACTTACAAAAGAGAATTTTTGCTGACACATTGGGAAAGTGGAAAGAGCTACCCTCACTCCATCCCTTCCACATCGAGAGCTTTGGTCATAGCCATAAATGTCTGAGAGATTTATGAGATCGTAGATTATCTTTAGAAGATTAGCTAGAAACGATGAATAATCGATTCAAGGTACTAAAAAATAGTTGATGATACAAACTTTTGGAGAATGAAGAATAGAATATAAAGAGAGTGAAAAATATGATTTGAAACAGAAAATTTTTCAGAAACGAAAAGGAACCGATCACATAGTTATGTGAAATGTACTTTGCATGTTTTTTTTTACAGTGCACATAATCCAAAAATCGAGTAAAATTTTTTCACTGATTTTTTTAACATAGTTTGATAAAGTTCGTCGAGTTCTAAAAAACTGTACATATGAAAAAACTTTCGACTCTTTTTTGTGATAAAAATATTAAAATAAAAAGCATGAAAAAATGTGTTTTTTTTAATATTCGTTTTTGATTTTTTTATCACAAAAAAAGAGTCTAAAAATTTTCCATATATATTCAGTTTTGTAGAGCTCGACGAATTCTATCAAACTATGTATAAAAGAAAAATAACGAAAAAATTTTGCTTGACTTATGAATTACGTGCACATTGTTTATTTTAATTTAATTTTGCATGATATAGATTTATTTTTTCTTTCTTATCAATTATACATGTTTTGTGTTCTTTTAGAATGATGATAGTGTTTTTCCAACTATTAATAGAGTAAGTGGTTTTTTAGGTATCAAAAAAAAATGTATTTTTATTTAGGTCCAGGAACAAATGATACAGCAAATCAATAATACAGTAGAAAAACAACATCAGATGATGGACAAATTCAATGATATGATGGACAAATTTGATAATATGATGGACAAATTTGATAATATGATGGACAAATTCAATAATACAACGGAAAAACAAGATAAAATGATGGACAACTTTAAACAGGTCATCATCCAGTTCGAACACGTCACTAACTTGGTCATGCCTGCTGTACAAAATAAACTAACAACTAGTGAACCATCTGAAAAACATAATATTGATCGACGTGCATCCACACATCGTTCTCGGTCACCACATCAATCTTCATCTCAATCAATATCCACGTCACAAACTACTCCACCTCGACAACTTGCTTCGCCACGTACTGCACAATCTTCAGTGGCCATCTTACGGCCATTACGTCCAGAAAATGATGCTGATGGTGCTCGTGGTGATAATAATCGTGGTTGTGGTACACAAGCTGATGGTAACAATCGTGGTCGTCAACCGTATCAAACAAGATACGCGTGGTACGGGCCTCGGCGGTAAACAAGTATGAAATATCTACATATTTCGAAAAGAAAGCATACATTTTTCTTTGTTTCTTCTTTTTAGAAGGTCATGAACAAAAAAACATAAAAAAATAATGTACAGTAAAAATATTTTTCATGATTTTTTTTATTGTAAGATGATTCATTTTATTCTAGTTACGTGAAATGTTAATTGGTGAAATAAAATTACGTGTTATGTTACTTGGCTTAATATAATTACGTGAAGCATACACATGTTAAATTTTCTTTTAATGATAATGATAATGAATGTTGATTGATAACACGTGCTGGAAGTGGTATACGACCATCAGTAACATGTTTAGGTAAAAGAATAGAAGCTGCAGCTGTACTTTGTTGATAATATTTTATAAGAAGTTGACGTAGAGTTGTTGTTACTTCAGGTATATGAATATCTGTTTTGAGAAATTTTAAATATTTTGGTTCATCATTTTTTTCTTTATTGTGTTTTAATGATATAAAGTTAATGTCTAATATATTCACTGGCTTCGATGATTTACGAGTAGGTTGATGCCATTGTTGAAGTCGTTCCGTACATGCTTTATAAAGTTTGTTTTCATCATAATCTAATAGAGCAAAGCATAATGCAGCTATATGTTTACATGCAGCTCGTTCACTTTTTCCAGCGACACATTGACATGTTGGTTGTAAAATATCAGCCGCTTTATTGATGTTGATTATAATGTGTAACTAACGCAATACTTTGCCAATATTTTTCTTTTTATGTAATCTCGAGTGATAGTGATGTTGTAAATAAAATGATCTTTGAATAAAAGATTTTCATTTTTTAATGCTCCACGATCAAGATTTCCATCATTAGCTAATACTGTTGAAATATAATCGGTGATTGATCCCAAATCAATATTGGATGGTTTCTTGTAATCAACGATGGAAAGAATATAGGACAATGACATATTTATGTAATCAGTGAAATATAAAAGTGAAAAAAAGATGACACTTTTCTTTACTATTAGGACTAATTAACATTTCAACGAAAATTAGAACATAAAAGACCGACATGATGAATCTTTGATTAGCTCACGACTATCGGTTTATCATTTATTGTAATGAATAGACTATGCTATTGTTTTCATCATCATATTGATAGATGAGATTATATTATCGTTCTTCGATGTGTCTGCTCTCATCGAATCGTCATTTATTTTGACAAAATGGTAAAAAAATGTATTGTTTGTCTCAAAAAAGAGACTCGATCCACTACTTCTTCGTTTCATCGGTTTCCAGCTGATAAAAATTTACAACAATTTTGGTTCACAATACTCAATCGGCCTGATCTAACTGATGTATCAAACCACAGAATATGTGACAGTCATTTCTCTTCGTCATCTTTCAAAATATATCAAAACAATAAAAAAAGCAGTTCTACTATTAAAAATTTGAAGCGGCTTAAACATGATGCTTTACCTATGAATTTAACTACTTCTACTCAATCTACTTGCTCAACTTGTTCTGTCTCAACTCAAACAGAATTAGGCTTAAATGATTTATCAAATTTATTTGAAAAGTTATCTTTATATCAACAAAAATTATTTAATACAACGATTTGTATTGAGCGATTTCGCGACGATGATATTAATCTTAAATATTTTACTGGCTTTCGATCATATAAAAAAATATTTTGTTTAGTTTTTGAATTATTACAGGTGAGTTATTTAAAAACTATTTAATCTGCTTTCCTTTAAACAAGAAATTTTTAATAAACGTTTATATTTTTTCTACATCATAACCAAAAATATATACTATAACGATAAAATAAATATGTAACGTTTAAAAATTATGCCGCTAATTTTTAACACCTCAGCTCATTTGATTTCGTGTTTTTTTCTTACATAGACTCATTACGATGATCATTTCATTATGTATCCAATGCGCAATGAACGTTTTTCATCAACCCAAGGCGAACACAGGAAATCGGATCCTGTCGGATCTATATAATTTCTGTCAGAACCCATATGGTTTTTGTCGGATTCCTATCAGCCGGATTCCGACCCGGATTTTGTCGGGATGCGCCGGAAACAAGATGAAATCCGACCAGATCCGACCGGATTTCATTATGTTTCCGTTACATTCCGACGAAATCCGGGCCGGAATCCGGCTGATGGGAATCCGACAAAAACCATGTTGGATTCGGTCGGTTTTTCATGAAAGATATCGGATTCCGATGGAATCCGACGCGGATCCGATCGAAAACGATCGGATCTACAGGTCGGATTGAATGTCCTGGGAAGTTCAACATCATCGGATTCATATATTATTACTAAAGAGAACCAAATTTTTTTGTTTATGATCCGTTTGCGTCGCGCCACTGAAGAGCATGAAATAGTAAGTTTCATCATTTTGAAATTTATCACCTCTAATTTATTTTTAGGGAATATTTTTTAACATATCTCAAACTACAGTTAGTCGTATTATTATTATATGGACTCGATTCATGTATTCTGTTCTAAGTTCAATCTCAATCTGGCCGTCGAAGACACAAGTGCAACAAAATCTGCCGTTTGAAATGAAAAAAAATTATCCTACTGTACAAGTGATAGTGGACTGTACTGAACTTACAATATCGAGGTTCATCTATTCTTTTTTTTTCTCTAACATGATGATGTACTTTTCGCTTCATTGTATTTAGAAGAAAACATTTGATATACATTCAAGTAGAACGATACGGTCGCGCATCACATTCTTTCTTATACTTGTTCAGAAACTGGTGATGCGAAATGTATTTCGTCTTTTATATAGAATTCCACGAGCGAGATGTTCCATCTAATGGATAAAATACTTTTTACATTCATTGTTATCTTTGTACGGCTTGCTGCTTGGACTTTAGAATTAATTGTTATGGTACCAAGATATCGTCGGGCCGAAGAACACGTTTAAATCAGTTATTAGAACGTTTACGTTTGAAAAAACAAACAAACAAAAAATGATAAATAACTTTATAAAATAAACATTGTGTTATTGATTAAAAGACATTTTAATTTTTCTTTTACTATTATTATCTCATTCTATAGTTCCATATATACACATTTTACTTATTTTTCTTCCATTTTTTTTTCGTTTATATTATATTATTCAAGAAAATAGAGATTTTTCTTATTTATGAAAGAAATTTATTTTGATGCCATTGTTATGTTGATTAATGTTCATGATCATGCGGTAGTATCATGTGCTTTTCACGACAATGAATATCGATCTATGTTATTTTTTTTATATTATATTTTACAAGCTTTTTTCAATTCTTCAGAAACTTTTATATGATTCATTACAAAACGAAAAAAGTATATATCCTTATATATATGTCGTATCCGCTGATTCATTATGTATACAGGGTGTCCCATAAATCGCTAGATAGTTTCCATTTTTTTTGTTTATAACTCTAGACCTTCATTGTAATATAACCTTATTTAATCGTAACAATAGTAGACCTTAGTTAAGGTCTATTATTCAAGTGTATATCATTCTGAAGGTTTAAAGTTATAATTAAAAAAGTTTGTGAGCTGTCTAGTGATTTACGGGACACATTATAAAGCTACAATGTATATTACTAAATTTTGTGAGTAAAAATAATCATTATTTATTTATTTTAGTATTAACTGGTGATCGAGTTTTTGATCATTATTGTCCACAGATTGGCAGAAGTAGAGAAAAAAAAAGAAATTACGCCTAATTTAAATAAGAGTGAATGTATATTATATTTCAGATTCAGAAGTTTCTTTCTTATTTAAATTAAATCAATTTTTTCTATAATACCAAAGTGTAACCTAGAAGAAAAAGCAAGACTCGCATACTCCTGATGCACAATGGAAATACAGGAGAGTATAGTAGAGATACAACGGAACTTCACAGTCCAAAAGTATCACTTTTTCTCTTTGAGTTCAACCCTTTCCAGAGGTCTCTAGTAAAACTGTAAGTAGAAAGAAACACTTATATTGTTCAGTGCTTTCTTTTGATTAGGGCAATAATGAACAGAAAAATTTTCAGTTGAATTAAGAAATGTGATTATTGTTGCCACTTCAAAACACCAATCACATTTCTTAATTCATCTTTCAATTTTTGTCTGTTTTCGCTCTACATAATTACTCGTCATATTACACTGTCTTTTCTTTGTATTTGCTGACCGCTTGATCTTTTTTTTTGCGCGTTTCGTATTTGTTGAACGAAACAATCGAATACATTTATGTAGAGAAAAAAAAATATTGGTCTACGTTTATTTCTATCGCTATTTCATCGACATAGACAGACGGTAAATAAAAAATTTCGATTTGTTCTGTTGGAAAAGTGTAAATGATGAGCTCCAAAATACATTTGATACTGTCTACCACATTCTCAATGATTATGACTTTTATTTTGGATTGCATTCTAAGAGATACAAGTGCTAGTGGTTTCATGTTCCAAGATCTTTTGGTTGATAGAACACGAGACCAACTTTTGTATATACGTTGCTTATGAAACAATGAGAAAGGTATATATTTTTTTGAAAATTATATTCTAACGTTGCTCGAAATCTTTGCAGTGAACAAAACGTGCCAATACTTTTTTATTCATGAAGATAAATACAATGTATATATTTTACAACCAATTATTGTCATACAAATGGCACACATATGTTGTTTAGGTTTACAAGAAACTAGCATTTATGTTCCTCCTTTGATTGCTACTATAATTATCGGTTGGCTTCTTGCTCGTTTCTTTGATGCATTTTACTGGCGATATCAAATAGATATGCTCACCATATATTTTCTGATTTGGCAATTTATGTTCGTTTTTGTTAAATGGGAATCAGAAGAAGTTTCAATATTTTTATTTGGTGTTCATCGAGTATGGTTATGTATGTCAATAGCTTTTGGAGCATTTATTACTCATAATACCGTCTTTCGATATGTATCACCAGAAATAAAGTTTATCTTTTTCTGGCTGTTAGCTGCTGAAGATATGTAAGTAGATAAATGAATTTATTTTTTTCAGGCAGTCAAATATTAGTTATTATGACAAACTTATATTAAGAAAAATAATTTTCTTTAATCACAATTTAAATTTAATTATGTATTTTCTTATCTATATTTTTTGTTTTTCGTTAGGCTGTCTTGTCTATATCCGCAGATGCTTCGTTATAATAGTGATTCAATAAAAAAACTTATCTGATTTACATAATCTTTATTATACTTGGGACATTGATGATGATGAATTCGATGAAAAAGATATTTTAATATGTCTTGGCCTTGGTGATTTTTATGTGTTCAATTTGATGTTGTTAACTATATTATCTCCGTTATCATCAATGACAATAAATATATGCATAACCATTGGTTATATCATCGCTATACAAATTGGACAAGGAGGAATGGCTCGAACGGGATATTTTTGCAATCAATCAAAACAACCTGCTCTTCCTTTACCTATAGTTTCTGTTTTAATCTATAGTTTTTGTTAAGTATCTTCGTAGAATACTGGTTTTCTGTGAATTTGTGAAGAATAAGTTTATTGAACAAAGAAATTCTAAAGGATCAATAACTAATCATCAAATTTTTTTATTACTAACAACCTTAGAAATAAATGTCTCTTTCTTCCAAAGTCTTCTTTTTCTCGGCAGTAATAAATTCATACATAAAAATTAAAATGAACTACAAAATTTGTGTCAATAGAAAGGAAAATCTTTTCACTTTGCTCTCGTTTTTTCAAAAAAATGTTTTATGAGTTTTGCTATCACATAGATGAATAGTAACGATACGCTATCAGTATATCTACTTCGTTCGTTTTCTATTGCTCTTTACTTCAATTCTGTTGTTTCTGTTCGTTATACATAGCCATTAAAAAATAATTTGATAGTAAACTTTGAACATGCATATCTCAGATGTGAAAAGTGAAATATTCAGAAAAAACTATTGCTCAATATTCATGTGTCCTCTGTGTTAGTATATTCAGCGAGAGGCCAGGTACAATTAAGCTAATTAACTATTATATTTTCAATATTCTGCTTACAAAGTGCGCATGTTTCATTAATTGCAACGATTGCGCATACATTATCCAAGTGCTTACAAAAAGTTTAATCACACTTCACCAGGAATCCTTGTGGGTGTGATCGACAATCGCGACCGAGGATCATTAACTGACGTGGCCATCAATGTATACATACGCATTTTTAATTTATTCACGAGTATCACTCATCTGGACTTCATCATAAAGGATGACTATCGATATCCACCATTTTCATTTTATGATTTACCTTTTACGGCTTGTTCTTCATCGACTATCGTTCATTTATCCATTAGATTGTTATGTTTAGAAGATTGTCTTTGTTTATTGGATGGTCGTCTAAATAAACTACATACATTCATTGACCAAATTTATTTTATTGGTCCGTCAATAGATGGTGATCTTGACGAAACGGTAAAGCTATTATCATTATTTAACACTGAGTTCTTTCTTAGATCAGCTGTGCGAACAACAAATTAATCAAATAGAAAGAAAACATTTCATCTTAGTAGAAAAAAAAATAGAATTTAAGAAATTGTAAAGATACTCACGAGTGAAAGTCAGTTAGTGGTAAGATGAAAATTAGTATATTGTAATCTAGAGAAAAAATTTTATGATGTTCTTTTCTCTCTCTTTCGCTCCCTCTTATAGTTCTATGAGAGTGAAAAAGAAAGTCCTAACGCTAGTATACTGCGTTTAGCTTGGTTAGAAGATCAACAATATTTCCAGTTTTTTACTCATTTGATTTTCATGCTAATTCCATATATTTCGTTTCTACATATTGGAAGTAGCTGCACAATTTACGGAAAAGAGAAAACATTCGAGGAGAAAAATCAGATGTATTTATTGACGAGTATATGTTTTCGAAAATGATGACATGAATAATCATGAACATCTTTGTTTTTGATTGTTAAGAAATCGATATTTTGCTTCAGTTTCAAACTTTCTAGATCATTGTTTTTCTTTTTAGACATCTCTACCTAATCTCAAGTGCTTCTCATTGATTTCACACAAACGTACACATGCATATGATAATCATATCTTACCATTACTACATCGCATGTCTGCATTGGAAAAACTCACAATATCGTTGTCCATTGAAAATCGAACAACTTTCATCGATGGTATTCATTTGAACAACGAGATTTGCAGTAGAATGTCAAATCTTTCTACATTTATCTTTAATATTCTCACGTGCAATGTCCACTTCTCTGAAGATAATCGTCCATCAACTGATGATATTCGACGTACATTTATTCAAGAAACATCTTTTGATTGTTATGTCGATTATAATCGGAGGGGACTAGGTCGATGCCATATCTATTCGCTTCCATTGCCTCTAACATATTTACATAATATTACGAGTAAGTTTCCTGGTGGTCAATTCATACATATTCGTATTGTGACTCTATTCGATACAATGCATCCATTCGAACATGAATTCTTTGAACGGATTAGTCGCTCATTTCCATTACTCAAGCGTTTGATTGTATTCAATCACCTAGAACAAAAAGGAACATAGCAATGTTTGGATCATGAACAAGCAAATCCGATCATCAAATATTCTCATCTTACCGAACTTGATATTGACCGTGCTCACATTGACTACGTTGAACAATTTTTAACGAATTCGAGAATATATGTGCCTCATCTTCATGTCATTCATGTTCAATATGAGCATTTAACAACTGTAACGAAAAACTTCACCAATAATATGACGCGACTCAATTGTGCCAAGGTGAAACACGTTTTCATTGAAGAAGTAATAGTACATTCGAAAGACTTTTATCTTTATTTTCCTTCCTTGTAAATAAACATTTTCTTTATGTTAAGAATATATTCATACCTTTTGAAAACAAATCATGTTTACTGATCTTCATGATGTTCTTTAGAAAAATGTTGGTTGGTATGCGTTGTTATTTTCACATTTATCGGAATTTCTCTTTGGCTTATTGACAAAAATTCATCTTTCTAGAGATGAGCGAACATTGTTTATTCGAATGATTAAATTTAGATGATTGATTATTTAAGAATGCAATATGAATAATCAAGAGAGAACATCAGTACAAGCATGCAATATGAAAAAACGAGAGAGAACACTAGTACAAACATTCATGTTACAGAGCAAAAAAGAAAAAAAAAGGTTCGTATGATGAAAAGTGTTCGATGTAGAAAAATGGCTGATTGGGGGGTAATTTGTTTTTTGTTTATTTTTTTGATGAACCTATCCATGTGTTCAACTGCGATCGCAATTGTGACCCGTAATTGCGAAAAACTGCGGCGCAGTTGTCAAAAAAGTGGTGACATGAGTTTTTCAATAATAATTAAATGATAAATATTTGTTACAGTTAATATACGTATTATTTGTTCGAATATCATTTAAGCATATAAAACATTCAAATCATTTGTTAATTTTAAACTAGTTAATGTTGAAGATTCAATATTAGAATCTTCAATAAAATCATACCAATTTCTTCTAAAAGAAATAAAAATAGTTAATTTTGTATAGACAATATTAATTGATATACCTGTATTGATCAATCAGATATTTGATGTACACTCCTTCAATTTCTACTTTAAATATCCATTTTTTTTAAACCAAAATGATGCAGAAAATGGATTTAGAGGTTCAGAATATATTTGTTGATTATTATTATTCATACGATCATAATAAATCAAATAAAATTTTTCTAATTTAGGATGATAATGTTGAATCAAATGCTCCCATCGATAAGCATCAATATACGTCATATCTTCACAATGAATAACGATATTTAATTTTTTCAATATTGAATTAATTTGTTGAATAATTGTTTGAAAATCATTAAATTTTACATTATAAATATTTAATGACAGATGCATTAAATGTTCTAATGTTATTGATGACATGAATACTCTATTTGAGGAATTCTCAAAACCGTATGTTAATTTTAAACGACGCAATTGCAATGTACAAAAAATTATAGTAGAAAGTTGATCAAATGAACATTGATGATCGATTATCAGTGATTCAATTTCACTTTTTTTTGTTGATTTGGAGCAATTGGTAATGTCATAAATAAATTTGTAATATTTTGTTAGGAAGCATTCATGACACTTATTCATTGCCTCTTCTTTACATTCATCTTCTATCTGTACGTGCACACATGTTCGCATAGCCTCCTCCATTATCCCATTGTTTCGTTATCTCTCTTCGTACATTCTCTTCGCTGTTCTCTTATACATGATTCAGTTGTGCTTCTCCGCTCTTAAGAATAAACACATTCCTTACGTGGATATTGCCACGTAACAATCTATTGATAATTTGTAATATTTTAACATTGGTAAATTAAATACTAATTTCTATATTTTAGTTAAATTAACTGATGTATCTAATATGTCAACAATTAATGATTGCAGACGTGGTAAAAAGATAAAATTGATAAGAAGTGAAATAAGTATATCAACTTGTACATGATAAAGGGCAAGTAATTGAAAATGAATAAGAGATAACTCAATAGTTGATGATGAAAAAAATTGATCGGCACGTGATGATGTGTAGAATGTAAGAGAAAATAATTGTTCTCTATGAAATGAAACAATTTCATTCCAAGTATTCATAAAGACATCATCTTAGATTGTTAAATAATCTATCATTTTAAACCGAAGACATGATGAATTAAGCAGTTGGTCAAATCGATAATTAAGATTACAAAATGACAGATAAATTTGACAACCATCAAAATAATTAAAGATTTCATAAAGTAATTCATTTGAAAGATTTTCAAGTGTGGTTATTGTTTTTTCATATCTATTACCATGAACAAGAAACATTAGTTTGAAGCTATGAGAGAGAGAGAGAGAGGGAAAAAGAAAATGAAATATACATATATGCAACGTTTTTTATCATGATTATCGATGATCTCCACAAATGAAACACAATCTCAATCAAAATATATCCATCAATTAAACATATATAATAATAATTCAGTTAAATCAAAAGTGTCTGCTTCTTATTCTTCTATGTTTTTTTTTCAATTCAATGATATGGTGTTCGTTCCCGTACACGATCATAAATAGTGACATTCGAATCGATAATATCAGTATTATCAAGTACGCCTTCAAACTGAACTTTACGTACTACTATTCGGTGTCGAATATGCATATAAAGATGAACCAAGACTACTGACATCTTCAATATAAACACCGATATTCAAAATACTTCGACATCACCGACAAATGATGATGTTAGTTGTGTACGAACTTCTAATACGGTTAATATCAAGGGGAAAACAACTGATTTTTTACTATTGCCCAGATTGCTTTGATTGCCTGTTGATTGCCAATGATTGAAATCAACTTCTTAGATAGAAAAATAGTGATTTGAAGGTTTTATCGTAGTTAGAAGTTTTTTGTATTAAATTACCAAAGTGCTTCATTTGCTCAACTAACAATTTCTTAAAGAAAAAGCGAATAGGCCAACAAGGAAAATAAAATAAGTTTCTCTGAAATTTTTGATAAGTAAAGAGAAAAATAACAGACGTTTTTAATGCTAATTGAAACAAGTTTCAGCGATTGCTTTAACAAAACAAAGAGAACTCATGAACATAAGATGTAAAAAGAAATGAGAGAGAAATTAACTTCATTCATTACGAGTCATGACATGTTTTAAACGATTTGAAGACAAATTTGACTTATCTTTTGGTAGAAGCCAAGCTGCTATTTGTTTGTGTAAGTATTTTTTTACAACGTTAATATCCACAACAAAATATGAGTTAACCAGGGTAGGACTAATCGAATCAAATACTCGCATCCCTTAAAATGTTGACATACTGATGTTGACGAGATCATTAGAAAAATTCTCGTACTTGTTATCGCCGTTATCTGAGTCTTCATAACAATCATCATTCTCGGTAATCTCTTCCTCTTCATCAGAACTGCCACTGTATGAATCCGAATCGAAATCGGGATCGTATTCATTAGGACAAGAGTAATCAACTATTCGTCATTTTATAAGTTGAAGATAAGCTGAATGAGACATTATTTTCTAATGATAAGATCGATATTTCTTGAGAATTGATTATTTATGATGACGCGGAAATAAAAACTCTGCATTTGCACCATTGTTCACTTTAAAAAAACAGGAACATTACCGAACCTCAAAAAAAGGTTCGGCAGATAACAAAAAGCTTGCAAACGTGTTCAAAGTTTAAAATAAGAATAAAAAAATACATAGAACCTTTAAAGGATCTTACCGTGTGTCCAGATGAAGATCCTTTTTTCTTCAAAACCTTTTTAAGTTCCGTAGACCAAAAACTAGGTTTTGTAGGAAAATACGAAACCCAGTACAAAACCACAAGGTTTAATACGAAACTCTATACGCTTCATATTTTCCTACAAAGCCTATTTTTGATTTACAGAACTTTTTTTTATTCTTTTTTTAAACTTTGAACACATTTGCAAGCTTTTTGTCATCTACCGAACCTTTTCTTGAGGTGCGGTAATGTTCCTATTTTTTTTACAGTGTTGTTATTTCGACATTTTGCAGAATTTAAAAAAGATAAATTTTTTACTCGTTGAATAAATTCATAAATACTAAAATTAATGATAGACGAAAAAGTTCCATACATGGCATGGCACAAATGAAATATATTTTCACAGAATTGAGAGTTAAATACTGATTCATGTAGGCGTTTGTGGTGGTGAATAATGTTGAATTACGAGTATACCAAGTTAAATGAGCGTGTGACTATTTATTTTCATCGAAAATAACGATGGAAGAATAATGAAATATTCTTGTTTTGTTTTTTTCTTCTGGTGATTTTGTACATATAGATGAATATTTAGAAATAGGCATTTTAATGGACAAAATTTACTTAATCAAAGGCTTGTGTAAACTTAACTTGGAAAGATAAAAATGTATAAGAAAAAAGGAATATTACAAATCTCTTTTCGTTCTGCCCTGTATTTACACTAGAGAATGAATACGAGACAACAGAACAGAAAGAAAATCTAGATAATAAAGAAACTATCTTTTGTTCATTATTTTTCTCTCTACTTTTTTACGTTCGAAGGATATCTATTGCACTGATATAGTTTACCGTGACTCAAGAATTCAGTAATAAGCATTTTCGTTGCTGCTATAAAACGCTGTATTCGACGATTATCAATGATTGCCATTGATTGCTTTGATTGCAATCAGTTATTTCCCTCTTGGTCGAGCTCATCTTCCAGTTCTCGTAGAACTTCTGATTTATTATGAACCACTATTAACAATAGTTATTCAAAATCAACAGCAAGCTAGGGCTAACTGCTCAAAAATTGAATTAATTCGAATTGTTGAATCACCTGATGAAGCAACAGATGTTCTTGATTTTTTTCCAAATTTATACTGTAGAATTAGGAAAACACTGAATTGCAATGCATACTGTGTACATAAATCTTTCTATTTGTGATTGATTTTTTTGAATGTTAAATACTAGTAAAAAATAACCATTAGACGTGTTGAAAAAGTAAAATAAAATATCGAAAACATTTAGCTCTCTCAAATCAGAGGTTAAACTCATTTGTCTTCAATATTTTTTCGACTTCACAGTATTTTAACTATGAAGCAACGATTTCGATTCATATTATAATGAAGAAGAATTAATGTTGGATCAATATTATATTTATCTGCAATTGATTTTATAGTTTTATCTTCTAAAATTTCAAGATCATTTTCTTCTTTTCGACGTCGATATTTTGCACCTATTTTAATTTTTTTAATGAAAATAAAAAATAAATTTTTATGTAATAGGAAATCTAACCTAATGGTGCATAAGCTGCAAGAAGAATTTCATATTTTTTACAAAATATTCCTAATTCGATTTGTGAACACTATGGATGAATTTCAACTTGATTAACAACTGGTTTATATTTACAAATTTGAATAATTCGTTCTATTTGTTCCTCATTAAAATTAGATAATCCAATAGATTTAACTAATCCTTCATCAACTAATAATTCCATTGCTTTCCATGTTTCAATAAAATCAATTTCATCATCTATATTTGATTGGCATACTTCATTTTTCTCTGGATCCTATATAAAAAATTTTCAAAAAAAATAAGAAAAAAATGACCAATGAACAAGAAATAGATCAAGATATTGACATTGAAGATCATTTATTGTTATTAAACATTGTTGACAACCCCGTTCAAATTTATGAAATGAACATCAAAGTTTACCTGTTAAAAATAAATCTGATCGTTCTATTTTTCCTTTTTGAAATTTATTAGATAAACTTTCTTCAATTCCTTTTTCATTTCCATAAAGCCATGCACAATCAATATGACGATAACCAATTGAAATTGCATTTTCGATAACATTTACCATTTCTTCATTTTTTATATCATATGTACCTGATGCTAGCTGAGGTATTTCAATATTATTATTCATTAAAATCGATCCTGTTGAACTCATTTTTAGTTTTAATCTGAAACAAAAAATATAATTCATTTGTATTTTATTCGATATAAAGATGTATCACTAAATATATGATTTTTAAAAAGTATTTTAAACTAAGAAAAAAATTTAAACTTTCACATGTATCTAATTTAAGAATTAATTCCTGAAAAGAAGATTATACTCCTACTTTGAATAAACTCATAAAGAAAAGGATTTATCTTCACGTTTTTTTTTTATAAATAACATCTTGAAATAGTGCAGAATCTCTCATTTTCGTTTTCAAAACAGATTTGTTGTCTTATATATTATCTTAAAAGGAACAAACACACCTGTAAACAGACATGCGACAAAATAATATTGCTACTATTTGAGTCCTTGAAAGAATGCATTTAATGATTTCAAATTTGAACTTATTTTCATATTAAAAAGTTTATTAAAGCTAATTTTTGACGAGCAAAATATTGAGAAACACTTGTTCGAAACAACTTATAAACAAGCTTGTTATTAGCTTAAAATAAATCAATTGTATTTTGAATTTTCGCGTCTGACACATACCTAAAAATGAGACAAATCCGAGAACTTCGTTTGAGCAGCCTAACCGCATTTCGATCGTAGCTTACATGGAATGATTCGTATATGTCATAAATGAGTATAACGGATATTGAGTGTAAAATAAAGTAGAAGATAACTGGAAAATTTCTTTTTCTATAAGAGAATAGTTGATTCTCGGAAAAAAATAATATTCTTTGCGCATGAATGATTCTGGCACTGCAGTTCAAATTTGCACCAAAAAATAAGAACGATGAATAATCATAAGAATTAATAAAAACGTCAAATGAAAAAAAATAAAGCGTAGGATTTTAATAACAGCAATATTCCTTGTATAATCGAGTCTATTTATATAATAAAGATCAGTTGTTTTTAAAACGTTTGAACCATATAAAATAAAATCGAAATGACTAGTTAATTATACTTTTGCCGTTGCTGTCATGTCACACGTTAGAAGAAAAAAAAATGAAAAAGACGCAATATAATATATATAGACCAAATAAAACTTTATAGTAGATGAATGTGCCATATTTCGAGTTGATTGTAATCTACCAATCATATGTATAAACAGTAAGATTTTTTCGAATTTATATATAAAAGGAAAGCGTTTTTATCATCAACAGCACTGATTCCAGATTTAGAGTCATTATATTAAAAATACATAATGATAACACCATACTCTTTCAGTCTATCTTCCTGTATATCGAATGGCTTTTCTTATCGGATAAAAAATTCTATAATTTTTGAAATAATAAAAATTGAATCGATAGAAAAGTATAGAATCATACAGTAAAAAATGGTGTCCATCTTACATATAGAACATTAGGTTTAATTTACTATTTCATCAATAAACTTTTTCAGTCAATTCTATTACAACTCATTAGATGGCTCGTTGCATAAACTGCAAAAATCTAGTATTTTTATATAGCCAGAAAAGTAAAACCGCTATAATGGAATAGATATATATTGTTTCTGTAAAATTCTAATATCAGATATGTTCAATTCAGTCAATATTTATCTGAAAAAAAAATGTTAATATTTCTTTAAGCAAATATACTATGGTATTGTTCGTGTCAATATCAGTGTCAACAGTTAGTATTCAAAAATATCGACAATATTATGGTCTTAAAGACAAACAAATTTTCAACATTTCAATTCAAGAAAAGTCTATTATTGAAATGTTACATAAATTCAATCATAGATCAAACTGATGAAGAATCAGCAGATATAGAAAAAAAAGGATAGATCGTACTTTTTTTTCTTTTTATAATTTCGAATCAAAATTATTTTTTATGTAAAACTAATCGTAAATTCTTATCAAAGAAATTCTGTCAATAAGAAAAAGTAACTCAATCAATATTGATATATATACCTCTTTAAAAAGAAAGCTGTAATTTATATTTTAACTATATCGTTATTATTAAAACACATTTCTTTAAAAAATAATTATGCATTTTGAAAGCATATGAAATTTTTTCATCATTCTATAATCTTTTTGTTTCCATTTTTATATCTATATAATCAACATAAAATTGAGTGTTCAAAGTATTCTGATAAGTAAAGTGTATTTAGGTTATATAGTGATATTTTGTTAAGATCTAATCGAATGTATTTATTATCATTACATACATATGACAATTCTTTCGTTTTTCTTTAGATTAATTTAAATTTAACATGTCTTAATGGCGGTTCTTGTTTTAATAATTGTTTTTATGGTAATCGATGTCAATCATATTTTAATATTCTTGAACTCCCAATGACAAGTGCTATGTTACAAAATACTCCAATAGCTCGAGTTATTTATGTAATTATTTTTATTCTTCTTGCAACAATTGGTTTATTAAATAATTCATTGTCATTAATAACATTTCTTCAAGAACGTATTCGAATAACTGTTTCTGGTGTTTATTTAATTATATATTGTTCATGTAATATTATACTTATGTTACTTGTTTATACAAATATACTTACAGTATTACATTATGATAATAATATTTATCTTGAATGACATTGTTTTACATTTGATTATATATATATTTGGATGAGTTTTGCAATTATTATTGAAAGATTACTTATTGAATGTTTAAATTTTAATATATTTCAATCAAGATTACGACCAATAATTATATCATTAATTATTATTTATCTTGTTAGTTTATCAAATTTACCAGAATTATTTCCAAGAGATATAACTGAAGATCCATTTAATCAATTAATTTGTACTTATAATACAACAAAATATCATATATGGCATTATGCACAATATATAATATCTTATTTTCATGTTGTTATATCACATATAGTTTATTAAAATTTACAATTTTATCGTGAGTGGATTAAACAATTATACATTCATCGAGAATTTTTTATTTCACCATTAATTATTGTTATTTGTATTCTTCCACATGCTATTGTTCATTATATATTATTATCTAAATGTGTAAGACATAATTCTATTGTATTAATACGTTTACATATTGCTTTAGTATTATTACTTAATGTTCCAGCAATGTTAGCTTTTATAATTTATGTTTATCCAAATAGATTTTATTTAAAAGAATTTCAACAAACAAATATTTAGCATAAATTTTATTATTTATTACATTGTGGAAAATAAATAAATAATAAACAACGAATTCGATCAGGAAATGATGTTACATAGAGATCGATTATTGAAAATGAATGATTTTAATATTATGAAAACAAAACCTATACATTTTCGATAGTTTAAGATTTTTATTTTAAAAATATATTGAATTTTTGAAAAAAATATAAAAATATGATAGATTGGTTAAATATAATTCATACTTAGTTTTTAAAAAATTATAAATAAACTTTTGTAACGTAAGCTTTTTAATAAAATATGATATTAGTTTTTAATTGATTTCTAAACAATGAATGGGTTTTCACCGTACAAAACAAAATATGACCCGAACAATAGTATGTTTTATCTTTACAACAAAAAAAAAGTATTAGTGGGGCTTCCAACCAGACTGTTCAACCTTATATAATTGGCTAGTTACTACTTTATTGTTGTTTAATAATAACCTGGTATAGCAAAAACAGACAGTCTAAAATCATATTATATTTGTGTATTACATTATTGCAATGTGAGAATTTGTTCTGTCAGAAAAATCCATCGATATAGAAAGATATTACAGCGAGAATAATAAGAATTAACTGTTTTTACTACCACAATCCCATGCAAGTTGCGTACTTCTCAATATAAATACTGAAAAATACTATAATCAATTTGACTAACAGCATAGAAAAAAAACAGATGTCTACGAGTTATTGGATCGGAAGGAGGGCGGATCAAATATTGAACTAGATATTCTAAGACTGGACCGATATGTAGTTTTGGAAATAGTTGCACTAGTCTTTGGTACAGGACAAGAATTTGTTCGAAGTCTTTTTACAAACCACTGAATTTCAATGGATAGCGTAACAAAGCAGTTAAAATGATGGCTAGCCTTCGTTTTCATAATAGAATTGATAAGACGATTTCTTTGATTCAATCCTTCTTGTTCTGAGGGCTGTGAATAGAGATATGCAGAACGAGTTCCGATCCTAACGACTAAAAGCTTAACTTTACTAAAATCGGAACCAAATCTAAAAATATTTAATCCCGTTCTATTTGTCTGTGAACTATCATGACTGATTCTACAATATAACGGGCAAAAAATTTATCTAAAATACTACTATTAAAATCTACATGCAATTAAATTAGATATGAAGTATATAAGTTATCGTAGAAATCCAAAAAATGATCTCAAATTTTTCTCTGAAGTGTATATCAATATATGGAGCAATTTGATCATTGTCTCAGCAATTCTTTGGTCATTACGACTGAAAATCATAGAATAGAATAAGTGTTAAAAGTTGTGTTTGTAGTATAAGTATGAAACTGAACAATGGTAATATAGATAAATTAAAATGAAATGGCAAATGCAGTATAATGGTTGTAATAGATGAATTATATAATCTTGATTTTTTTTTACAAAGATATAAAAATGCACATCTTTATCCACTTGTTCTAATATAGTGTTTCCTATACTTAGAATGAATCAATCACATCATAATGCTACAATTGATCGTATTACAAACAATGATGTGAGATAAGAAATCAATAAAAATATACTATCTCATACAGATAGATTCAAATCTTATTTGGTTTACTTAGATAAACTGAACAAACAGCTTAATATCTTTTTTATTACATTTGGTGTTATCTGTTAATTATAGAGGCTTAGGAATATAATATGATTGGTTCTTATTTTCTATCGCATCTGATTCGTTATTTGTCTGCCATATATATTTTTTGAGTACATTTCGCTACATATGTCGAGTTAATAATGACAAAGCAAATATTTCAATTCTATTTATATACGAATCAATCATCAAAAAAACATTATCTACAATACAAACAAAAAATTCTTAATTTAAAAATGTATGAATTGTAATGTCTAATTCACCTATTTTTTTTTATTTAGATTTCTTTTATTCAATATTAATATTTAATTGAAAAATGGTTAAAGTTCGCCATTGGACTCTACCAAAAGCTTTTCAAGCTGAAGTTAAGGAAAGTGATTTGAAACTTTATGAAGAAGATTTATCTGAAGATCTTCAACCTGGTGGTAAGTTTTATAATTGTACTTTTATTTTTCTATCTTTTATTATTCAGAAGTTCTTTGTGAAGCTGTTTATCTTACTGTTGATCCATACATGCGGTAAGTATAGTTATTCAATTATATAAAAAAAACCTTTGTTTTGTTTATATTTAGTGTACATGGTGAACCCATGGGAGAACATAAAACGATGTTTGGTCAAGCTTGTTTAAAGTAAATCATCTATTTCTAGAAGAGCATAATAAAGATATTCATTATTTTTGTTTTTAGAGTAATCAAAACTCGTAATGGTGAATTTCCCTTAGGTGCACTTGTTCTTGCAACTAGTGGATGGCGTACTCATTATTTATCAAAAGATGGTAAAGATCTTCAACCAATTCCATATGATTTAGGTTCTCTTTCACCATCAGTTTCACTTGGTGTACTCGGAATGCCTGGGTAAGATTGAAATAACCTTTCAAATAGTAAACATTTTCTTTTCTAATAGATTAACTGCTTATTTTGGTTTTCGTTTATTGGAACCAAAATCAGGTGAGGTTTGTGTTGTAAATGGAGCTGCTGGTGCTGTTGGATCTTTAGTTGGTCAATTAGCTAAACATAAAGTGAACATTTTCTTCTTTCTATTTGATTAAATAATTTTATATTTTAAAGGGATTAATTGTAATTGGTTTTGCTGGTTCAGATGATAAATGTAATTGGTTAACAAATGAACTTAAATTTGATTATGCATTTAATTATAAAAAAACTTCACTTGATGATGCTTTAAAAAAAGCTGCACCAAAAGGAGTTGATGTATTTTTTGATAATGTAAGTTTTAATATAAGAAAAAGAATTTTCAATATTTTGTGAAATAATAAATATTTCAAATAGGTGGGTGGAGAATTTTTTCATGAAATGGTTACAAAACATATGGCATATCGTGGACGTATAGCTGTTTGTGGTTCAATATCAAATTATAATGATACAGAAAAACAGAAATGTATAATTATTAGAAAGATATTTTTATTACAAATTAAAATTGATTGTTATTTTTCTTTTTGTAGTTCCACAAATTAATATGGATATTCTTTTTCGTGGATTAACTATTCACGGTTTTAACGTATATTCATATGTAAAAGAATTTGATAAAGCTTTTAATGAATTAGTTCCATTAGTAAAAAAAGTAAAAGACAAGGGTGATAAATTAATATGTTTATGATTTTAATATGTTTTAGGGTGATCTTAAATATAAAGAAACATTATTTGAAGGTTTTGAAAAGATGCCAGAAGCATTTGTTGGTCTTTTTAAAGGTGATAATACTGGTAAAGCTATTGTTAAAGCAAGCAATTATCCATAATTTATAAACATGATCTTTTCACTCAATTTTTTTTTACTGTAGAATTATTTATTTGAAAATAAAGACTCTGATTTATTTATTAAAGTGATCTGTAAGAAAATATTGTAAATATCGAACTGAATTAGTATATTATTATTGAATTAAAGATTTCATGGTATGTCATTATTTACCACGAATAATGGTTCTGGATAGCACTTTCTTAATGATATCTCTATTGTTAGATGAGAAATCAAAAGCACATCCGCTCTTGTCATCAAATGATTTTTATATAGGAAATTTTTAGTTTAGCCTTTTTTTTTAATTAATCAACATACCTTTGCACATTCTAATACAATTAAGATGAAAAGGTAGATCCTCTCGAAAAACCATCATCAAACTCTCACAAGGGAAGGTTTTATGATAGATTTGGTGACCGAAACGTAGGTCTATGACTATTGTGTGTAAGACAATTATGAGAACGGACGGTGACACAAAACATCTATCGACAAGTTCAAAAAGCAGGCTTTACAACTAAATATGAGAACGATGAAGAATATGCATATGCTGTACGAATGCTTCTTGCATCAGCATTTTTAGAAACAAATGGAATCTATTAAGCATTTGAAGATATTGGTGAAACACAAATTCCAGGTATCCATCCACTTGACAATTATTTTGAAGGTTATTTTATAGGTAAATTTCGAAGTCGCAACAGAAGGACGATTTCAGCGTTTTTAATCATATTTTGGAATGTACTCCATTTGTTAAGGAATCAGTTTCGATCATATAAATAACGCCGTCGAAGGATGGCACCGATGACTGAACAACATAGTAGATTCAGTCTATCCTGGATTTTGGCATTTTTTGAGTGATTTTGAAATAGAGCAGTCATACGTCGACGGTGAAATTACTCAAACATTCATGTTATGATTGTTCATTGATTTGTTTATCTTGATCTGTTGTTGTTATTTTGTCTACTTTTTTCACTGTCTTTCACTTTTTGACAAAAGTATTCATTTACATAACACTCTCACCCGCACACAATTGTCTGACACACAATCGACCGCCTCCCCTTGGTACTACATTTTTTATCCGGGTTGATGTACCCTCATCATTTCATGAGTCTCACTATGAGTAAGAATAAACCCTATTACCACATTGATGCGACAAATTGACGAGCTTCAAAAGGAAATTAAAGGAAAATCTTATAAAAATATACAGCAGTATAACTCCGATGAACGACTTCATTTATGAAACAAGATATATTTTAGTTACTGCGACAGTTACATAAATTAAACCTTGTCCACATTATAAAAGTCTCCCTTTTTTTTGAGAGATCAACAATTCACATCTTATATATGTTCTATTAATTGATATTGTGTCATTATACACTGTAATTTACCTTGAAATCTCATGATCTGTTGCATAATTGGCATCGGTAATAGATCAGCATTTTCTGAAGTGTTATAAGCTTCAGTTAACGATTTGTTCATATTGTTGTGAAATTAACACAACTTCCATCATTTCGCTTCTGAGTGATGTATAAGCCCGTTGGAGACATCTAAGAACGATATTATTCCACATGAAATTACTATTCAATAACTTTTTTTCGGCATTTCATAGATATAATCATTTGTTTGTTGGTAGAAAATGCATAAAATGCAAAGAAGATTAGGCATATCAACTGAGCTGCACCCTTCTATTCTCTGGGGGAGAATGGTTAATGTAAACGGATTTTTTCGTTATAAACATTTCTATCTTTATTTCCTTAAACAATAAAATTATTTCCATTGTAAATAAATTTTATGTTCAACATTTTTTATCGTAAAATTGTCAAGTAATTTGTGATCTTCAATGATTTGTTTTAATTTGAATATGATCTTATCATCGACTGTCGGTAATCGAATACATATTAATTGAAGATTTTGAAATTTTGATTTATTTTTAATTTGAATTAATAATGATCGCAGAAAATATTGAACATCTATCATAGATAAATCATTAATTTGAAGTTGTTTAGTCAATGGACAAAGTGAAAGAATAAAATAAACTTCTTCTATTTTATCTAGTTTTTCAAGACAAACTTTTGTAATTTTTGTATTACTTGTTGAAAGAAAAACATCTACCAATTCATCTGGTGTTGGTTGTCTTGGTTTGAAAAATGATATTTTCGAAAGTTTCAATGAATCAAGTTCAGATAATAGACATAAAATTTCAGCTAATTCAACAACAAAAATTTCTTGTCGAATATCCAGATGATCAATTTGCATAACAGGTAGAATATATCTCCTATACTCATAAATAGGTAATTTCTTGTTAAATATATCATTTCGAGTCAATTGTCTTGATTTTGATAATTCTTCGAAAGAATATTTACTTTTCTCTTGCCTGTCAAATTCATACCATCGTTTTCTAAATAAATCATTTGAAATAATAAAAAAATACTCTTTTTTTTCCTGTTTGCATTACTTATATGGATGAATGAAATATATTATGATATGAGATCTAACTTCAATTTCTAATAGCCATTGTCGTTGAAGCCAAAATGGAGAATAAAATTCATTTGGTTTAACGGAATATAATGATGGTTGATGATCATCATCATCCTTTCGAAGATGAATGGAATATTTCATAGAAAATTCTTCTAATTTTGATAAAGATTTTAAAATAAGCCTTTCCCATCGATGAGCAATAAAATAATTTTCATCTTTCATAACAATTTTCGATGAAAATTTTTTTAAATTGAATCCGAAATGATTAATAAACCTTTGAAATGTATCAAATAGCATAAAATATACGGTAATCGAAAGAGATGTTAAATTTATTAATTGAATTTGAGAAAGTAAAGTCAAATTTATTGGACTCAAATCTTGAATGATAAATTTCAGATGATGAACTTTTGGTGTGTAAGATAGAAGATGAATAAGTTGTTCAAAAGTATAACGATGATCAACAATTAAATGTTCAATTGAAGTTAATTGTTGTTTATGTGAAACTATTGGTAAAGAAAAATATCGACGAAATTCTATTGAATATACGTTTAATTTGAAATATTTTAATTTTGATAAATTAAAAACTAAACTATAGATTGTTCGAATTCGAGATCCTGTTGTTGATTCACAGCTTGTTTGAATTGTTAATGAATATAGTTGAGGTAAATTAGTTAATTTATGAAGCAATAAAGCAACATCATATCCTGTCAAAGAATTTAAAATAAGACATTGAAGATTTTTATACGTTGAATCGAAATTACATAATGAAAGAATTCCAGTAGTTGTCGAAATTGAAATTGATAAGATTTGTTTTCTAATATGATGAGATATTTTCATTAATTCATCCATTGTGTTTTCTTCTATACATGATTTATCAATTTGAATTTTATATTGAAATGGACAATGAAGTAATTGATCAAAACGATAATTCAATATTGAAAATGCTTTATATATATCATTACCATAAAGATAATCAAAGACTTCATAGAAGATTTCATTTGAGAAATCTTCAATTGTTGTGATCGTCGACATATTTCAATTTTTTTTTTTTTCTCTCTTTATATATATACGTGTCGTGCCAAAGCTATATTCTTTCTCAAAATCACAACTTCGGCGGACGAGATTATATATATATATATATATCGTAGGTGAACCTGAGATTGACCTAGGTCATTCTAATATGCGAGTTCAGACTAGTCCAATCATGATATATTAGGAAAATTTCGGTTTAGTCCCGTTTCATCGACAAATTAAGAATAATTAATTATTTTTCCTTTTTCATCGACACTTTTTTCTATCCCATTTCATCGACAATTTTTTTTCTCTTTTCATCGACACTTTATTCAATAATAATTTAGACAGAAAAAAATTACATTATATTAGAGAAAATGATCATAACATAAATGAAGACATAAATTAATAGATCACAAGATTACCGCATCAAAATATTATTTGGATTTTTTACCGATTGTTTTACTGATCTTATCAAAATATTCATCTAATGATAAAGCACCTTTTTCATGACGTTTCATTAAATCAAGAATTCGTTCATTGCGATAGATGAACTTTTTATTTCGTGGAGGCTTTTTCATCTTGCTTGCAACCTGTTTGATTGTTGCCATATTAAATGCAAAATCTTTTTTTAATTCATCAATAACCACATACAAATTTGGATTGGAAGCCACAATATTTGAATTAAGTCGATGGTGCCAGCCTTCCAACCCGTTATTTGTTCTTGGACCATTGAAATTATAGTAATTCCATAAAGATCTTGGAAATAAACAATCTTCATCAATCCATGTATCGGTATAATAGTTAAAGAAAACTTCTGAACGTGATATATGATCAAATTTGTCCATAATTTCACACCATAAGTTATTTATTTCAGAAACAGGCATAAATGCCAAAGCTTCTGTTTCCTGAACCAAACGTTTTACACTTTTTGGATCATCATCTGAGGAATCATAATACTCTTTCTGTAAACCTAATTCTTGTATTTTTTTAAATATGCACTGATTATAGTGAAAATTACAACCTTTTACAGCTGAATTAGGAAAAATGTTCTTTAGAGCACTAATAGCACCTTTCTCGAAATCGATAGTAATGTATTTTGGGTTTAAAACAAAATCATGTTGAACCGTGACACTCCTTAATTCATTGAAAAATAAAGTATAAATACTCTTTGTTTTACTTGGTAATAAAGAGTACAAGATAGGTACAGTACCATTCAGAATAGATGAATAAGTATGAATGGTATAAAGTTGAACGAATGCTGATGGGCATGATTTGAATGTACCATCTAAGAAGATATGCTCAGATGAACATAAGTTTTCTAAAGATTCTAATGTGCCGAAAGTTAAAAATCGAGGATTGTGGTGGTCAACAACAAGAAAATTTTCGTTATCTAATGACAAACGCCATTGACCTAAAGGTCCAATACATTTATAACAAAAGACTAGAGCGTTGTGAATATAACTGCCATACCCTCCAGAACAATTTCATTGATCGATTTTGGAAGAGATGGATAATTTTCGTTTTTGGTTCGATAAAGAGTATTTTTTATTTGATGATATTGAGGTAATGCAGATACATCACTTGGATTAGTTGTATACCTCTTGATCAATTCAGTTCGATATATTTGTTTGAGAGGTGATTGTCCTTCACGAATACGATGTTTTAGATCTGATTTAAATTGTTCTTTATCATTTCGTTCTTTATCTGGATCATGATTGTGTGGTGATGTTAAAGTTGGCTCATCATCACCTCTTTGTACAGCGCGTCCACAACAACCAGTAAGATGTTCACATCGCCAATACGTATTGGTATTGCGAACACGATCACAAACATAACGATAATCATTATACAATAAACATTTTTTTCCTTTGGTAGTTTCAATGATCGAAAACATTTTGGTGTGGGTATATGTTGTTAAAAGGCCCACGTACGCAAATATATATGAGCCCCGAAACAAAGACATTTGATTTCTTTTTTATTTCTAAGGATTTGTCCGATATATGTTGGAATATTCTATATACATGCTTTTCTACAAGTTAGATTATTTCATATCTTAGTTTTTTCCTGTATGATTTTACGTATACTAACTATATTGGATTTTTCCTTTTTCTCTTATACGCGTATATATATATATATATATATATGTTCCTTTGTATTCCTTGATTGTCGTTCTTCTTCGCCATTCTGTTCAGAAAAGTGTCGATGAAACGTGCTAATTAAGAGCTTGTCGATGAAATGGGAAGATACCGAAAATTTCTATTGAATCTCTAATTCTTTTTTTATGTAGATGGGGAGAATGTGGGGTGGATATCTATCATTTCGCTTTATCTGTCAATAACTTGAAGAATAATTTCAACATCAGCTTTTGATTATTGATAGAATTTCTTCTACTATCTAAATGATTTATTCTCGATATATCTCCAATTGATAATAATCAAATATATGATGCTGTTGACTTTCACAAGAGTCGTATTGTAGAAAAATCAGTTAAACGATGTAAAAAAATTCTTCAATGTTTTTTATTTTATTGAGATAAAGATAAAGGCGACGACAAGGAATTGACCCCAGAACGGAACATATACAGGATTGTAGAAGATGTGCTCTATCCAGTAGTATGCTTATTATGAAATTCTATTGTGTACCGTCCAAGAAAAATAGGCGAAAAGGTATAAATTTCATAGATTTTAGAGCTTTCCGTTACTAGAATCAAACAAGTAGTATAAGATCAAGCTAAAACTTACTCCAATTATGTGATTATCATTCCACGGTTTACGTTCTTTACTTTCATAGTTTGTGTCCCTCTTCTTGATACTCAAGCTATATGGTATCTTATAATAATTTTAAAAATACATCCTATATGTTTTTCATAATGTTAGAAGAAACAGTATCTATATCTTAACAATTGGTACTTTTGAAATATATTTCAATTATTCAAAATTAAGAAAGTTTCCCTTACTAAAAAATGATATGAAGAATAATTCTGTGCGAATTTATATTAAGTTTATCAACATTTTATTGAGATGTGATTATTCTAAAATGCACTTATCACTTTCCAAGACGTTGTAGAAGTATTATTCTTTATCTTATATGTTGTTTCGAAGATTAGATAATATGTTTCGAATGTCCTCAAAAAGTTCAAAAATGTTCAGAAAAAATGTTCTTTTGCTCTTTTATATATGTACATATATGTTCAAGAATGTTCAAGAAAAATGTTTTCTTTTTGTTCTTTTGTATATATACATATATACAGAATTGTAGTTAAGCTTAGTATTATTTTGTTCTTGCATCATTTTTCTTCCATTGAAGTATTAAATAATGGTAAATTATTTTATGTGCACACTTCCTACTGGAAGTTGGATCGGGTGCAATACAAGTTTATATAAAGGAGATGTTGGTCAACAGCGATCGAGAAAAAGAACCAAAAAATGTGTTATAATACGAAAAAATGTATCTCGTCGTATTTTTAATGAAATTTGATTCTTTTAATATGCCAATAGTAAAAATATTATATTGAATAAATGGTAATAATTTATAAAAACCATTACCCCAAGAATAAATCTTTTTATTTTCTTTAAAAACATATTTTATTAATAATTTAATAAGCCAATATTGAAGTGATTTTTGTTCTTGAGGTAATTGACATGTTTCAATTATTAGAATAGTTGAAAATTTTCTTTTAATACATTCAATTTGAATAAGTGCTGGAACTTTTGTACAAGCATCGAAAGTAGTATCAATTTTAAAAAAATTTGTTTGCTGAACAAGAAATATTAATGAATGTAGCAGATGTATTGAAGTATATCGATGAATAGAATAATACTTATAAATTTGTATTGATGTGAATAAATCTTTATTGCTCAATTCTTTATTTCGTTGAAATTTCTTAGAATATTTCTTTTGATATGATGATGACACTGAGAAGAGAAATAAAATAATATAAACTTACTTTTTCTTTTTATGTATGTATATGAAATCAATATTACTATTTTTATGTTTTCAGCTTTTTTCTATTTTAACTGAATGAATTTTGAAAATCAATTGATAGATAGATAGATGTGGGAAATGGTCATTTCGCACCACCTTTTCACTACGATCTCTGGTAGCAGATGTTCGTTACGATCTCCCGACATAAGGTAAAAAAGACAGGGTATTCGGAATAACCTGGTGCGAAATGCCCCCGACCCGATAGATGTATGTATATGAATTGTATAAATAAAACTATAATAAGAAAAAAATTTTGAAAATTAAAATATTAATAAATATTTTTCTATAACTCGATAATAAAAAGGAAATTTTTTGAATAATTAAAGGAAATACAATATTTAAGAAGGCAAAAAAAGCAAATATGGTTTAAGTATCTATATTTGTTGTTTCGAAATTAATAAAATGAAATTTAGTTTGAATCATAAAAAGAATGTGTAAAATAGGTATGATTAGGCTGTATTTGATCATCTGATTGTACGTTCAAGTCAACAAAAATGGGTTCCGAATTTATTATAGTTTCGTTTATTGTTGATATTTGTTCAATTTCTTCAGTTTTGCATTTCTTATTGGTCTCCGTTTGCTGCTTCTTTCGATTATTATTTTTATTTCTAGAAGTAGTAGTAGTAGTAGTATTATCTTGTTCTCTTTCATTATTCAATCTTTTATTTATTTCAGATGATACTTGTTTCATATAAGTATCAATGTGTAGAATCATTTGTTCGTGTTTTTCATTCACATCATTGATTAACTTAATAAAAGGAACAATAAAACTTGTTTCTACTATCCGATAATAATAGTTAGCTCGCAGAAAAACATTATTTTCAGTTAAAAATTTTATATAATCAGATTCATCTGTTGTTGCTGATGTTGTGTTTGATGAGAATGAATTTGAAAAAGCGATTTCTGATGTTAATATAATTAAAAATTCGATAAATTATTTTGTATTTTAATCTAAAATATTAATAAGAAATACAAGTAACAAAATATAAAAAATTTTATAAAGATGACAAAAGAAGAAAGAGAAAAAGAAACATGCGAATTAATTTATTTTATGATTTTTATTTTAATTATTGTTAATGTCAAATATTAAAATACTCCATTATCTTTAAAATAAAAAGAAGAAATTAATTTTAAAAACCAGTTGAAAAATAAACTTACCCATGGTAGTAAATTACAATTAGGACAAATTCTATGATTAGATGAATTCCAATTATCAAAACATGTTTTATGAATACAATGGCCACACATATATTGAAGATAATTTCTAATATTTTCATTATTTGGAACAATAGCTGTTTGACATAATGAGCAAATGATTTGATTAGTCATAATTAAGAAAATATGACACGATAAATGTATATCAATTGATAATAAATTTAATCTAGAAAGATTAAAATAAGCGAATAAAAGACTTTATATTCTATGGACTTTATCTTATATCTAAATAAACTTGTATGTTTATTAATAAAGAGAAATGAACAAAATAATATAAATAGAATACGACAAAAAAAAAGAGAAACTAATAATTTTATTTAAATTTCTTTGATTTAAACGTTTTACAGCGCGACTTTGTTCTTTTGAATTAAATGTTTGTGCAATAGAACGATCAGATGCTTCTTGAATTTTTAATGGTGTTGAACGCATTGTAATTATTGAAGAAACACTTGAAGAAACTAATGGACGATTCCATTTTGGACCAATTTTCTGTGCAAATGTTTGGGGAATCAATCGAACGCTAATTAAAAATAAAATTGATACTCAAGGTAAAATAATGAATATTATTAAAATTATGATATTTATAATAACTTACTCCGTGATGAAGAATTGTTTGATTGAAATAAGAATTTTCGTAAATTCGATCAAATTGCTGTTGCTGAAGCTCTGATAAAGTAGAAGCTGGTGGAAAAGGAGTTAACCAAACAAATTGTTGTCGAATAGAGTCTCTATGATGACAAATCTCTTTAATAGATTTTAAAAAATCTTTTAAATTTTTTTTATAATCATCCAATTTTGTTTGAAATGATGTTTCTAATTTTGATAGTTTGGCACTTAAAAGGAAAGAATTTTTTTAGATATAGATAATTAGAAAGAAGAAAAATCTTTGAAAGAATATTTACAAATTCATGTCTGAATGGTAAATTGAGCAAATCACTGTATGTATCGATGTTGTTTTTACAAATTCTTTTAAAAAATTTAAATTTGAAGAAACAACTGATGAATCAAATAGTGTTGCCATAAAAATATATATGAACGTAAATGATGATGTTGGATAATGAATTTGCGAATATCTACATAATCGGTCATCCTCTTTGTTCCACCTGATAATAAACGAGTTTCTCCTGAAAAGAATAAGATCTTATTTCTTTTCAAAAAATAAAAACAAAGAGTTCAAATAAATGATTAATTAAATTTTAACATATATATTCTATATCATTTCCTCTAAATTTATGTTTATGTTAAAGATGTTTAACGATAGAATTTTATGAAAGACGAAATAAGAAATTAAAAATAAAAATGATGACCTTCTAAGGACTGATATTCGCCATGTTGTTGTGCTGCTTCCGAAGCTCTGAGAAGTCCTCCATTTAATAATAATTGACATAAATCTCTATAAGTAGTGCGAACGGAAGCATCCTCAATAAACAATAATGTTCGATCTTAAAAAATACGTCGAGAATTTGATTAATTAATTATAATTTCTTGAGTAGTTGAGGTAGATGATGCTGATCAATTAGAAATTTTTAAAATTTTAAATGATTTAAAAATTGATGAAGAATCCATTTAATTTTTTTTAAAATAAAATTGTAGAATTGAAAAATTGTAGTATATCTAAAATAATTAAGACCGATTTTATAATTTTATATAAACTTAAATAATCTTGATGGCAACAAGAGAAATTTTTATTCAAATTAAAAAAAAATATATTCTAAATGATTTCGATTAATTTACAAAGCTTCTCTAATTTTTGTTTCAATTGAACTTTTTCTAATTTAAAACCTTACTAAGTAGAATATATATATATGGTATACTCAAATTTATAATGAAAATCAATAGAAGAACAAAAAATAAATATAATGTACAGAATGAATACAAAAAAACAAAATTAATTAAATAAAAATATTTGAATAAATATTGTCCAATAATAGTGATGGAGAAGAATTGAAGGATAGCAAAAAATAGTAAAGATATGAGGTAAAATTTTAATTGAAAAATATTATGAAACTTACAAAAAAGTTGTTTACTCTTGATTGTTGCCGATGAATTGAATAATAAGGATTGAATCAATTGAATTGTTTTAGTAAATAAAAAATGAATTAGAATTAGAATTATCCTAAAGTTTATTTCTATGAGCTTACATAAGACTTAGAATATTTTGAATTGAAAAAATGATAAAATTTTTTATTAAACGAAAAAAATAAAGTTTCAGTTTTTATAAAAATGTATGAATCAAATAGGAAAAAAATTAAAATTACAAAAAAACAACATTATATAAAAATATGCCTTAAAGTATGGCCTAACTATATTTATTTTTCAAAAATAATTTGCTGTTTGTCATGTCCATCGGCCATGATTATCTTGTGTTCTATTGTTATTCATTCTTTCACATACTCCATTCTCTCCTTCGCACATTTTCTTCCACCCTCAAATTCTTTCTTCTGTTTTTTTCCTCCGCTTCTGCCATGAAGAAAGTATAAAAAGCTGATATTCGTTTGTTTTGAGGGTGTGTTGTTTTCATCCTGTTTTCATCATCAGAACAATAAAAGAGCAGTGTTAACATTGTTTTAATCCAACTTTCTTCTGAAATAATGAAAATAATCTATGCTCATGGATCCTTGATCCTGCTCTATCTGGTGGGATAGCCACAGAGACCTTACGCAGATCTATCTTACTCTAAAATAAACAGTTCAATATTGACGTGATAAAAAATTGACGAAATTTGCACCGCGAAAGAAAAAAAGAAACAGAAGAGAGTAATCGCTAGCACAAAGACGATTGTTCTAATCATCTTTATGGCCGAAAGGATGTCTAGCGCCACTGGCGGTACCTCTCTCATAGTGAGTTGATATAATCAATATCAACTCTAGCGATTACAAAGTATGAAAGAAAAAAATCGGAGTCTAAGAAATTCTAACTCTCAAAATATATTTTTTGATTATAACATTTAATAGTTATATGAGGCCCACAAATATCCCATTGAAATATATTTTAAATAGTCGAAGGATAGAAGTCTGAGAAAAAACAAAATCCCTAATTAAAACATCAACATACCTATTCCATCATAAAATATTTAAATTATAAAAATAATTATAACATAAATAAATTTATACACAATAAGAGTAATAATTAAAGCGACGAAATATCAATTATATAATAAATAATTTTAATTTGATCAACCATTTGAAGTAGATTAGAAATAAATAGAAAAAAAGTATAAACATGAAATAAAACTATGTTAACAAATCAAAATATTATTTCTTACCTCTAGAATAAGAAATAGAAGAGTTTTATTAAGATATTGATTAAGAATAATGACTAAATAATACGAAAAAATTATAAAAAATTCGAAAATAATTAATTGACTTACCAAAATTATGTGATAAAAGTCAAATTGTTTAATATGAATAATATTTGATGAGACAATCAATAAAAAGACCAAATAATTGATATACTTTATAATTCAATATATTATTTAACAAAACTGATATTAAATATATCGATAACTATAATAATTGATATAATATTATTGTTTAATTGATAATTATAAAAAAATTAATTATTATATATTAGAAATGAGTACTTACTTGTAGAATAATATAATATATAATGAAAAATATAATAGAAAAGCTTCGATATGTATAGGAGCAAAATCAAAATAACATTTTGCTTATGAGATGCATTGGAATGTAATGGGAAAGAATTTAATCTTCTGAGAAAATTTTTTATCTTGTATGTATAAAAATTTTATTGTTTTATGCAATCACATATTTTCCATTTAATTAATTAACACAGAAGCTTATCTTATATAACTTTATATCGAATCGAAAGGTCTAATTGAGCTCTATATATTGATATAAAATTCAAAATTTTAACACTTACACTCCAATTCTAATTCAAAAAAAACAATAAACTTTATTGTTTATTATTATATATATTAAAGTTTCTCGTTGAATAACTCCTTAACAGAATGAGCTAAAATTTCGATCAAATGCTCCTTAGATTCGCCTCGTTGAGATCTATAACTCTTCTATAGGGTTCATCTTTTCATCTCCTTCCGTTCAAAAAGAATTTTTAAGGACAAAACTTATTGTTTGTTGTTTTATGCAATGACATATTTGTTAACCCTTGGAGTACCGGCCTCTTTTAACCGTTTTTTTGATAACCCGTGTTCTGTTTTGATGTTCCATTTACTTCTGAGTCAATATTTTGATGAGATCTGATGTTTTCTTATTGAATCTGATGGAAAAACGAAAACGATGTTCTTTATTTAGAACAAATGATACAAAAGATACGTTTGACAGAATGTTCACCACGAACGAATGAAGAACAATTACAACATTGAGTTGATGTTTTCTTGTCTAGTGAGTGTTCTCAAATCGAGCACCTTTCTCGTTTTGGATGAGTAGAATATACATCTGCTACTGGCGGATCCTTGTCCGATACAGGATAACCGACAATGACTAAAGAATTTTGGATATCTCTGTTCAAAAACTTTGAAGTCTTTGAATGAAAATCCAACAGATGCTATACCAGAGCCAATCCTAATTCTTCCAAAAGTAATCGGCGTTGATACTTTTTATTCTGATTCCATTGAGGATTTTTCGCCTTTCAGACAATCAGAGCGTTTATGGCAGCAATGCCTATCATCCCATAAAAAATACAGTGGCCATCGTTTTGTGCCTCATTTTACCTGAAAATAAAATAAAAATGGAGAAACACTGGAATCTTTTTACCCTATATTTATGACACATTTGATCAACAGTATCCACAGCTCCCTTCGTTTTGTTGTAATCCAAAATAATCATTGGTTTTCCAGTTTTATTGTCCACTTGATTGTCGTGATGTTTTGAGGATAGCAGTAAGACAGCTTTATTCTGTTTGGGGACGAATGAAACTAAGTTTAAACCATCTTGAAAACCAAAGAGCGAAGAACCAAGTTAGCGGTTTTTGTTGGATTGAAACTCGATAGGTATTTCTGGTTTGTTTTTTCGCATTGTTCCTATCAGAGTCAGATTCTTTGTTTGAAGTTCTTGCACTAATGGAACACTTGTGAAGAAGTTATCCATTGTAACGTTTCTGTTCGAATCATAAATTGGTTTGAGCAATTCCAGAACTACTTTGGTGCCAATATATGTTTGTCTTTGCTCATTTGGCTGTCGTCCAACGTAAGGAAATGCATCGAATACATAATGTGAGTCTGCATCAACGCATAGCCAAAATTTCAATCCGCATTTGTCAGGTTTTTTCGGCATAAATTAACGGAACGAACATTTTCCTCTAAATCCTAATAGCTGTTCATCAATGGTAACATTAGATCCAGGTGTATAACATATTTGTAAACAATCTTGGAAATATGACCAAATTTCATGAATTGCTGCGAATTTATCTATTCGTTTTCTTTTTTCTCTTGTTCTTTTGTCATCAAATCTAAGACAAGAAATAATGTTCTGAAAACGAGTTCTTGACCATAGTGGCTTTGAATATTGGAGATTCTAATGGACTTCTTCTCCATAAGCATTTCAGATCTGTCTTCGACTTTCACAATAAACCAGCAAGTAGTAAAAGTCGAATGAATGCTTTCAATTCTATGATTGTTATTTCTCCTATCTCTTCCTTGGAAATGTTTTTGTGAGCATGCTCCAAATTTGAATAAATCAAAATTTTTTCCGGGATCACTTGCGGTATAAAACACATAAACGTATCTTCAACAGATGAAATGTTTTCAGTAATATTTGTAAGATCAGATTTTTGGATAGTGTCATTCGAAGAATCCTTTTCCGTTGAACGATGAGAAATTGAAGACCAGATCATTCCAGACTTGGAAGTATACGAGCTTTTCCTTGTAGAATCATCATCTAATTTTAAATTTTCTAAATCAATTTCATCATCATCGACAGATGTTTGAGTTTCACCATCTCTCGTTTCCGAACCACTGTTTGGATCATCGAAACGATCCTCATCACTTTCGATTTCGCTTGAGCTGTCCATAATTTTTACCAAAAAAATTTTCGATAGATTGAAAACTTGCATTGATTGAGACCAAGGGATGACTCATTTTATTAGACATTACAAGTTTCGTTTTTTTTTCCTTTCTGTAAAATACATATTACATATAGAGTGCTTTATCAAGAGGTCGTAGTGCTATGGAGAAAGAATGCATTTTGTTGTAGATTCATCAACATATGTCTCTTGATGGAGGCCGCTACTTACTGCCCAAAACTGGAAAATAACAAAATGTATTTAGCATTTTTCGGAGATTTAGAGAGGGATGGTCAAAAATGACCCCCGCTGGTACTACAAGGATTAATATATGAATATTAAAAAGTTAAATGTTGAAATCAAAATGTAATATTTTATACATTGCGTAAACGGCGCCACGATTGAAAAAAAGATTTTGAAGAGGAAGTCGCATAAGTTAGGTCGATTTCAAAGTTCCCATTCAAAGAATCCAATGACATCTGTTCAACTTTGAATAACGTGAATGGAAACGGCAAGACTTCTTCTTCATCAGAAAAATACGCTACTTGATTAAGATCAATAGCAGTAATACATTTT
Source organism: Macrotrachela quadricornifera (assembly GCA_022393335.1). NCBI lineage: Eukaryota > Metazoa > Rotifera > Eurotatoria > Philodinida > Philodinidae > Macrotrachela > Macrotrachela quadricornifera. Next base: position 1,218 of record JAJEKB010021741.1, on the reverse strand, counting down.
TCTTTAAATTTAAACTTCAAAATGACAGCATGTTCGTTCGTTGTAGATGAAATTGAGCTGAAGAATTTAGCAACAGTTTTTGATTTCAAAGTCGATTGAAATGTACATGTTTCCAAAAGATAATTTTGAGAAGACTGATCCCATCTATAAGCATCAATGTCGTCCTGAGCCATGGAAGTACCTCGATAAGTTTCTCCAGTATACGCTGGACTAACTAACTTATCGATATGAAGAAAAAGAATAGTTGCAAACGCGTTAGCTTCGTTTTGAAGAATACCATAAATAGGCGTATCCATAGTATATATATTCAACAATGGTTCAATTCTAATCGTACGTTTGTATTCGTTGAATTCTTGCATAACTTTCTCACGCTTAGCCGATTGATTCGCCAAACATTCTTGAACAAGCATTTCGAAACTCTCTTGACCTTCACGCTCGGTACGTATTTCAAGTAGTTTCTTCAATGGGAAAGGAGCTTCCGATAGAGAATGCATAAATACACTGTCCACTATGTCAGTGGCATTTGTATGACCACGTAGCCAATTATCGAGAATAGAACTTGACATTGTATAAGTATTTATGTTCGTTTTAAGTGGTTTCAGTTGTAAAGATATCGTCGGATTCTCATCGTAAAAACGATGAGTTGGTGATGTCAATGGACGACTAAACAGCTTGCGAATCTCATTTGACTGAGCACTCTCATAAGCTCATTCTTATTTAGTTTCCATCGCTAGCACATATCTCGATCGTCTTGTAGTAATAAAGACACAATATTCTTATGGTTATTTGCACTAGCCAAATGCAGAGGAGTGTCACCATCGGATCCTCTTCGATTCATTTCTTCATATGTGGTTGTGGGTAATAGTTTTCCTACACGTTCTACATCACCTTGTCTACATGGTTCGTGAAAAGCATCCAATGTTGATGACGTTGATCCCATGGGTAAAGTCTTGCGTTGTAAAAATTACAAAAGCTGTCGAATGACGCGCGTTTTTCTATTTTCTTGCTGTTTGAAAAGATACGAGAAAATTCAATAGACATAAATCGGGGGGCTCCCTTTTCGTCCTCGCTTTTTTTTACGAACATCGGTCTTAGATGTCCGTAACGCCACCCAGTTGTTGTAAAAGTGTCCGGATGTCCGAAATGGAAAAACCGGAAGATCGAAATGAAAATACCGGATGCCCGGAGCAAAAATTGTCCGATGTTAGAAACGGTAAA
>JAJEKB010021738.1:167772-205872 GCA_022393335.1 Macrotrachela quadricornifera | reverse complement strand
TTTACTTTTCTGAATAAAATTTTCAAAATTGATTCAACATATATGTAGATCAGGGAGCATGTCGATAGGAATTTAATCAGTTAGAGAAAAGTAGGTAGCAACTTATTTTGTGTGAAATATGTTTGCGGGAATGATTTAGAAGTTTATAAATTGGAAAAAGAGAATTATTGTAACGCGTAGAGGAGCGACACCTATTCATACTTTCTCATGAGCACCAATAGGAAGGTTTTGGGTATCGATATATATATATATCTTTTGGGTATGAAAATAGATAAATATATGCATACATATGTGCATATAGAAGCATTGAAATTTATCCTTTTAGATTGATTTCGTAGTTTTATAGCTAGTTAAAAACTTATCAAGTGGAAAAGTGAAGTCGTGAACAAATAATGGATTCGTGAAAGCGTATTCATCATAGAATGATTTATGTGAGAAAACATTTTGGAAGCGTAGCAGGTGGGTATTAATACTTTCGTGTTATGTTCTTGAGTGTGTTATATGACGTTGAAAGAAGTATAGATAGCAATAGGAAGACTTCTGCAAAGAAAAATATTAAAAATACAAAGATACAAAACGGTATATGTAAAATTGGATTTTAAAAATTAAGAAAGTTGCACTGAAGATTTTGATTTAGTATGCTCTATTCAAATATAATTTTTCGTGGAAAGCGAATAAGGAGAAAATGTGTCGAAATGTATACAACGTAACAAGAATCTACATTGACTATTGATCTTTAGCTGAAAGTTGGAAGAATATAACTAGAATATTTTAGTTAATGATCAATAGATCCCGGAAGGATTTTTGTGACAATAATAATAATTCACTATGATCACTGGAAGTTAATTTATATCAATGTTGATGTTTTCGTTCATTTTTTTTATATTTAACTTGTATTTCATTCTTTTGATTCAGGTGTTGTTAGTCGTGGTCATGGTCGTGGTCGTGGTCGTGGTCGTAGTCATAGTCGTGGTCGTGGTTGTAGTCGTGGTCGTGGTCGTGGGGTTTCAGGTTCAGGTTCAAATGCGAATTTAGTTTTTAAATGAATCTTTTTACATTAGGTATCTGTTTTGGTGAAATTGCTGATGTGAACAATAAGGAAATTTGTGATTCAGATAGTGCTCGTTCAGGTTTATGATTAAATTAAGCTCTTATTTATGATACAATTTTGTTTCATTCAGGTACTGATGTTGATCTAGATGATACTGTTCACGAGAAAAATCACTTCGGTTTGTCTCGCGTTGATTCACGTCCACAATCAAGTTCAAGTTCAATTGCTAATCTATTGTCTTTATATTTACCAACAGCAGTTGGTAAACGTGGTGATGGACAATATGCTGCAGTATGCAGTTCTCATACTGATAGTTCAACTTTAGGTAAAATTTAAAACTAGTTTCTGATCTATTTATTTTTATTTAGGTGGTGATGATGCACCTGTTTTCAATACAGACAATGATCGAGATTGTAGTTTACGTGCTACTCGTAGAAGTTCAGATAGAAATATAAAATTATTTTCTAAATTAATTGTTTTTCCTTTAGGTGCTGGTAGTGTAGGTTGTCTCGCTAGAGAAAACGATCAACATTCGAGTTCACGTGCTCCTTCTTCAAATTCCGGTAGAAATTTAATATTAATCTCTGATTTAATTTTTCTTCTTTAGGTGTTGGTGATCGAGAAGCTGGTGAAATGTCTACTTCAAGTTGTGCTTGTTTGAATTCAGACATAAATTCAAGATTATTTTCTAATTCAAATTCATATTTAAATTTAGGTCGTGATACAGAATCATCTGGCACAGTACGATCGATATTTCCGTCAGCAATGTTAGAATCAACTGATACAGAAAATTCAGCAATAAAAAAGTCGAAAACAACATTAGATAGTAATGAAAGTTGATGATTGGCGCTAAGTATAAAAGCATAGGGTGTAAAAGCTTCGGTGTCAGAATGATAAATTGTAAAAGCTCGTAATAGTAAAAATTGATTATTGAAATATTCTAGTTAGCTATGGGTTAATTGAAGATTAGTCTGTGATATGAAATGAAAGTTTTGATGAAGTTGAACTAGAAAAAATATAGCGATAAGAAATGAAGAGAATACTTCCGGATTAGGAATAAAATAATATTGAAGGTCGAAGGTATGAATTGGCGGAAAGTAAAATGAATGTGATATAAATTGGTTCTCTAGCGAATTATTTTTTGAAACAACTGGAGTAGAAAAAATGGTATTCCATTCACATTTAGTTTGTTTATAATATCAAGAAAGAGTTTATGCTCGTCCCTCAAGGGTAAACTTCCCATTTGAAAGAGTGAATCGTTTGCTGCTGCTTCGCAGAACTAGATCTGCATGCTTATGTACAATTTGTTGAAGAGAAGTTTATGTTAATACTTATGCATTTTCTTCCATTTCAATTGGTTAAAATGACATGTATTGCCTTATTTTTCTGTTTTAGGAAATGTCAAAATGTTAACCTATGATGAACTTCTCGAAGAGAATATAAAATTGAAAAAAGAAATAAAAATGTATAAAGCTAACTGGATGCCCAAGTCAGATTTTTTTGAGAAAAGATATGAAAAATAAGCTTTTTTTGAATAGGACATCTATACCGGTCGCAAATAAAAAGAAAAAATTAAAAGAAATTAGTAAAATGTTAAGTTTAAGTATCGAAGAATTAAACATTTGTATTCATGAGAATGACATCACAAAGACGTGTCGAGAGATAACCAAACATCTATATCCTGATATTGCTACACAAAGAAAAATGTCTTTTTCTTTATTATCTGGTGCACAAAAATGGGCGATTCGAGGTGAGTACATAACAAATACTTTACAAATAATAATTTCCGGCTCTTTAGAATATGCTCGACTCGTCCATCCTAATCAATCTAGTACTACCAATCGTGTACTTAATAATGCTATTGGTAATGTATTTTCCGCTGCCAAGCAAAACCGAAACAACATTTAGTAATATACCAGCTATTTGTAGCAAAATATCCGTTAGCATATATCTATCTTTGTAAATAAATTGTTTTTCATATTGATCATTTTGTAAACGCGTAGTAGATGCAGTTCTGAGCTGCACTCATCTCATCAAATTTTATGTACATATTCTGAGCTACTTCATTAATACCATAAGAATCGAGATTTTTTATTCATCTAATAACAGTACATCACTCTCGCCCTTGAGTAAAATCTACAATGATAATCACCGTAGCATTTAAAGATAATGTATTGAATATGATCGAACAAGAACATAGAAATATCGAATTGTAACACTACATTATGACGCATCAAATATAAGCTGAACTTACTTTCAGCATAACATTTAAGAAAAACATCCTGATTATAATTTCATTAATAAATACTACATTATCTCGAGTTAGAAAAACCATTAAAAAAATCAATAATGAATACCAAATATCACTCAATAATAATGCCTTATAACATATTGAAGTATAATTAATAAAACACGTTCGAGTAATATATGGCAATGTTGCATTTGAATGTTCTATACATTAATCAAGTATTGCGGACTAATGTTGTATTTTATGCGAATAAGCTAAAATTGATAATAAATATCTAAGACCTATCAAATAAAATGTCATTGTAAAATACTTGTTGTGAACAGTATTGAATACTTACATGTTTTGAGATAACAATGCATTATTTTGCAAGGAAAAATGAATAAATTACATATAAAACTATCACTGTGTAAAGGCATTAAACTTATAGCAGTCAGGAACAGAATGTTTATCTGAAATACTGTATTAAATTGCATTAAACTATATTAAAATGCATTAAAATGCATTAAAATGCATTAAAATGCATTAAAATGTATTAAAATGCATTAAAATGCATTAAAATGTATTAAAATGCATTAAAATGCATTAGATTGCACTGAACTGCATTAAATTGCATTAGATTGCATTGAATTGCATTAAATTACAGTAAGTTGCATTGAATTGCATTAAATTACAGTAAGTTGCATTAAATTGCATTAAACTGCATTAGATTGCATTAAAATGCAATAAAATGCATTAGATTACACTGAACTGCATTAGATTGCATTAAACTGCAATAAGTTGCATTAAAGTGCACTAAACTTGTAAAAACTTATATGACTACATATTGTTGAAGAAAAATGTATAAAAGGTTAAAAACTTAAACACATATAAGTGATCAAGTATTAATAAAATAGATTCGAATTCCAAAATGAAAAATACTAGCAAAAATATATTCATATACGAACTCGTTCATGTAATATTGAACTATTCTGTGTTCGTTTCTCTTAGAGCCCTGTTTTTTATTTTTATTTCTAATATAACAATGCCTTTTGTTATTGGATTTTCTCTTATAACTGTGATTAATTGAATTTTTTTAAACATCGGTTGGAAAACATAATTCGAAAGGTCTCGCATGATATTTTTTCCTTAAATCAAATCCTTTTCTTTTCTTTCCTCTACATTTATTTCTCTGTTTATTTTTCTTTTTTATCATCATTTTCTTGTTTTTCTTTATTAAAATCAACAAAAATTATCCTAAAAAATTAAGAAAGAGAAAATTTTGTACAAATATTTATTATATTATATATATATATATATTCATTATTATATTCAATCTTATTCCTGTTGACTTTCTTTACAAATATAAATTACTCTATAAAATGATCAGAAATTATTGATTTAAAAAAAAATTTCAATCAATATCAAAAACAAGAAAATAAAAGTCTGCTGAAAAGTTGTATGTCAGTTGAATCGTGATTACGCAGGTGTGTTCTTTGTATTATATAATTACATGTAACGATGTAATTGAATAATCGTTTTGAGAAACGTGATGACATTATTTTTTCGAGCGATGAAAACAGAGTTATTTGGTGAGATGTGTCCAACCAAATGAGAAGGAGAATGGTATTTCATCCAACTTATGTATATATCTATTCTGAATAGTTTAGTACATTTTATTCTTTTGCCAGTCGTTAGAGGTTACGAAGTACATTTTTTTTTTGTATATGAACAATATTCGTTGCATTCTTCTAATCGGTCGTATATATCAGTATTTTTTCTTTTCTTTCGTTACGATTTTATATCATATGATATATCATATGATATCATATGTTTTCAGTTGAAGAAGACTTGCTTTCGATATAGCGTACCAGGCACCACTAGTTGTTTGTCTACATCCAAATGATATCATCATCAGATATCTTTCTTTTTTTTTGAATATTAATCGAAAAAAATGCCTTGTTTTGTGTGTGTAACAGCTATATAAACCGTCGCGATGGTAACTAGAAATATCATTTATTTATAAAACTACATTAGTCACTACGAATCTACTTTTCTTCGGCAACATTGTACATTTACTTTCTGCTTACATCCCAGAAAAGTCAAGGTAAAGTTTTTATTCTATTTTCGAATTATTGATAAAATTGGCTGTTTCGTCTTAATAGTAACATGTCTAAGCGCTCGATAATAATGGATGATAAAGTACTGTCGGAAATGATATTACACAACATAAAAGCAGCATCAGCAATGAACATCAAAATGGATGAGATTTTGAACGTGCAACAAATGCGACTTCTTGAAACTTATAAAGAAACATATAATTACGATCCATCTCTTTCTTTTTTCTTATCATTAGGAATGCTGTCGCATTTTTCTCAAGGATCATACTATACGCACTATGCTAGTTCAGATCGTCATCCAGTTCAACTATATATGTGGCTATTAGGTTCAAGTGGTAAGTTCAGCGAAACCTTCAGAAGAGAAACTTTAGTAAACGTTACACTTCAGCACTCAATAATAGAAATTGTGGAGAATCTTGTATTTTCTCTCTCACGTAAGAATATCATGAAATTAAATATCTCTACGCTATAGAGCTATGCAGCATGTGCCGGCGTTACTGGCGAGGCTTAATAATCAATTTTTGTTCATATGTTACGTTAGCTGCTAAAACATACTAAATAAAATAATGAAAAGACTTCATATGGCATCAAGTTCTCATTTAAGTTTATTGTAATCTTGTGTTAAATATAACATTTATTCTTTTGTTAAAGGAAGTGGTAAAACGCATGCCTTTCGTCAAATCGAAAAAGCTATTACAAAAACTGAGAAAATGTTCTCATCTACATATCTGAAGCCTGTAATGGTAAATGGGCAATTAACAGAATCGAATTTATCAACTGTCGTCACTCATACTAATCATATCGGCTTAAGACAACATTTGTCATCAAATCACAAAATCTTCCTCAATGATGATGCTGATATTATTGCTGAGCAGTATGGATTGTATAATAGCATTGATTTCTCAAAAGAACATGAACGAAATTTAATTTTATGTGGATATGATGGGTAAATAAACACATGTAAAATATACCACATGACTAGTTTTTTCTCATAAGATTCAAAAACTCATTTCGAACTACTGGAACAACAATTATCAACATTGATGATAAACGGTTGACAGTTTTCATTGCAACTACAGGTGGAAAACTAATGAAAAACCTAAAGAATTGGAGTAATTACACAGGATTCGATGGAACACATAACAGATTTATTTATATGGCTATCCCAAAAATGATTTGTTCAAGACCACAGAAGTAACGATTATATAGCATAATTAGCAATATAATAACTCGAAATCATTCTTTTTAAGTTTTCATATGAATAGATATTCCAAAAATAATCCATCATTTAACCATTTATGTGTTATTGTTCATTTTTTCGGAAATGTTCGATGTGTATTCGAAATGAGTGAGTCTGAACGAACAAAATTTTATGGTGGTATGGAAGACTAATGCACTGAATAGATTTGAATGTCTCTTTTACTATTATGTCTTTGTAGCTAAATTTGATCAATCATCTAATTTAACTGCTGAAAATGAACAATCTCAATTACAAAATGATCATTCTTCTATGTACACATTATGGAATTTGATAGCTGATTTAATTGAATCAAATGATCAAAACCATGACCAACAACAACAAATTGCTGATTTTTATGCGAAGACCCAAAATACAATTCCACGTATTGCTTGCTTGATGCAACTTTTTTTTAATGCAATGGATATTTTACGTGAGGTACATGAAACTGTGATATATACCGAAGGAGATAATAATGATTTAGCTATAAATGAAAATTTTGTTATAAGTGTACAAAATATAATCAGAAGTAAATATTATGTTTATGATATCACATATTTACCGTGTAACAGTATTAATCAAACAACAATGGACCCAATGATCATCGTTCACAAAGATGCCGTGTTGGCTGCTTGGAAGTGGTATGAGCGTCATCTAGATGTAGTCACAACGTTATTTACAATTGATTATGGCTTCTCCACTAAATCTGTAACCGCATATTCACCAATTTCTTCACGACAAAAAACCTTAAAACAATTAATTATGCTTTTCGATTTTAATATTTTTCCTCTGTCAGCACTGACAGATAAACATCCAATTACTGGACAAACGTATGTATATCGATCTTTCCAATTGTTCAATTAAATTTTATACAATACTTTTCATTTTTAGTGGCATTCTTAAGAATAGACCAGCATTGGGCGAGCAAGCTTTACGAGAGTTACTCAATGATGGTTTGTTAAAATTCAATTATTTCTTAACTGACTCCCGAGGCAGAAATGTGAAATCCTATATGAAAATACCAATAACAACAAATGATAATCCATCACAAGCGTTTTTGAAAATGAACTTAATTAAACATTGTATAGATGTTGAAGAATATTGTTCAGCTTATGATACATCTTCAATTCCACCAAATAACACACTTTCAACGTTATCTTTACAGATCTTTAAATACAGTTTGTATTTCCTATCATATTATAAACAATATAAAAATCAGTTAGAAATAGTAATGCAAGAACATATTCAGAAGGGAGATATAGAAGAAGCTGAAGATGGATCTTTTTTCATTACAAATGATAGTGTATTCTCTCATAATTATGATGATATTGACAATTTACCATCGTGTAATCGACAAAGAAAATTATGTAATAGCTATAAAACAACGAATGCTGCAAAAACCACAGCCAATTTTTCAATTCAATTAGAAAAAACAACGGCATCAAAAATTAATGTCTTGTGTGAAACTAATGAAAAAGATTATGAAATGCAAAATCAGGATTTAGCAGAAGAAGCGATAGGCGAACAACATTCTCATATCATTAGTGGTAATTGTTTTCTCATTCATCAAAGTCGATCATTTGCATCTTGTATTTAGAGACACATATGCCTGAAAGTTCGCAAATATTAAACGATTCTCATAATTCCTCGATGTCCATATATGATAATGAAGTTGAAAATGAATTAATGAATAAAAGTATTAATGAAATATATTCTTCTGCATCAATATCACATGGAATCAAGGAAGGTATATAATAGTTTCTTGTTTTTCTTCCTAAACTATCTCATTAAACGATTCTTTAGTGAATAAACCAAACAGTAAAGATATAGAACAAACAGTGAAAAGAATAATGGGCAACATATTATGTGGGAAATCTGTTCTTTACACGAAGACAGATCTTACTCAAATATATAATAGGCCAGAAATACGATTGGAAGCAGTAAAACGTTTGATTACAGCTGGTCTCCTTGATCATAAGAATAACCTTTGGTTAGAACCGAATCGTACCAAAAAAGACGTCAAAAAAGATTCGAGGCGTCGTTTGAGAGAAGGATGGATTAAGTAACAACTTTAACATAACTTTTTTCCATAAGTAAATAATTTTGTATTTTTGTTAAAGGAAAGTTCCTGATCTACAATCAAATGCATCAAAATTTAAATTCATTGAAGCATTGCAAGAAAACGTAAAAAGCCATGTTTTTTTTTCTTTGGCAAGATTTTTGATTGATAATACATTTCTGATTTTGATTTTATTATAGGCGAACATAACATTCGAAGACTATATGAAGAGCTTCTATCCACATCAACAACTGAATATATTTACTAACAACAACTGGACATTGTCGGATGAATGCATCGAAATTTTTCAATCAAATAGTTTTTATGCACAACATGTCCGATGGGATGTCGAGCGTTTCAGACCATCAGATGCCTCAAAAGAAGCCAATGTGGATAATGAAAAAGAACAACCATTGGCAGAAATTTCATCTTCATTGCCTTGTGAGAATACAGTAACATGTGGTATATCTCAAGTGTCATCACAACAACCACATATGGATGCTGCACAAGAAAATGAAACAACAAACGTATTACCAAAGACTACAAGACCAAAACGAAAAGCAGCGACACTTGAAAATCAGGAAAATGACGTGTATACACAATCAAGAAGAGTGAAGATACAGTATTAACTAATTCTTCATGTCAACATTATGGACTTTTAAATGATAATCGTTTTTTTATTGATTTCTTTTTATTTTAGTATATTTCATGCGTTAAACGTTTAATATTTTTTACTTTCTTTTTCAGCTTTGTATTTATGTCGTATCGAAGTTATACCGGTTGTCGAAGTTGCAACTTCGACAAGACATACTGTCGAAGTTATAACTTTGATTTGAGGATGAGGTTGTTGAAATTATAATTTCGACAAAAATATCGACAAAGTTATAACTTCGTCAACCGGTGTAACTTGGATACGACATATATATGCTTAATATGTTTTTATGGGAAATTGAAATAAAAAGAATATAACTGTTCTTTAAACACCAATGCTCATCTCTCCGGTAGCTGTATTATCATATAATTATTGATATTATTTTGCAATATAATACATTAAAATGCATTATTATGTATTAAAATGTATTATAATACGTTACAATGCATTATTATGTATTAAAATGTATTATAATATGTTACAATGCATTGTAATGAAATAAAAACGTTATATTAGGAAAATAATGTTATTATTTCAATAATTTCATGAAAGTGTGACAATCGATTACACAATGATATAAAGTAAATATTCTCTAAACATTACATTTCGAAAAATCTTTCCAGATAAACATATCGATATGGATACAAATCTTGCTGCTTCATCAACACGTACACTGGTTGAAATCACAGATCAAGAACATACTTTAATATTAATGATGAGAACAATGCGTCTGGATGAAATAATTTGTGTGATGAATTTAAATAAATTTTTTCCAGAAGAATTAACATTTAAGTATCATCACATAAAGAATATCATTAATTTGCATTTTCATAAATCGTATGAAGTTCATAATATACGAACGATAATTGAATTTATTTCAACACAATCGTCATTTGATGCAATGTTTCAGCAGCATTCTGTGCGTGAGATGATTGAGAAATATCGGATAAATAATATTGCTGAATCTGTAAAGGCACATGAGTTGTATTTACAACCATTCACTACTAAATGTATTGAATGTCAAACATCGCTGAAGCTCGAATATACTCATCGTTCAAAGACAGTTATGTCATTAACACGAACGTATAAGGCTCGTAAGTGAATATATAATATTTGTTGATTACGTATAACTTATTTCTATTTTTGTCAACAGTTATTGCCACTTGTTATTGTGCAACTTGTGATATTGAAATATTTCCAAATTTTTACATATATAAAGCAAAAAAATTTATTACATCTGAATCTATCAAAAATGATAAATTTATTTACTTAAATGGTAATCAAATATTTGATCAAAATTTACTGATTGATTTTGATCAACAACTGATCCAAAACACAGTGTCTTTCGAAGGATACACTAATGCCTACAACGCCAGAATTGACTTAATTCAGAGGAGACAAAGTAATAGTGTTTCTAGTGTGAATGACAGTTGTATTTTGTAAGATTATAATCGTTTTGTTTTGAATATAAGCATATTATAATTCTTTTTAAAGCCTTTTGAATGAAAAATATTTCCAAATGGTATGGCTTTTAATTAATATCGCAAAATTTATATTTATAACGACAAATGAAAAGATTATTCAAATACCAATGTCTGTACGAGATGCTGACGAATGTGTTCCATATTTTTTAATGATTAAAGATGATCTGTATAAAAACTTTGTTGCTTTTTGGACAAATCATAAACGTTTTTCTACAAAATGCAGTTCTGAAACGTGTTCAAAAATTTTTGTTGTCGATGGACATCAGAAAGCCAATAGATTGGTTTGTTAATATAAAAATATATTTGACTGTACAATACCAGAGTTAGGACCAGTTCAGATGGGTTGTTTATACTCTCCGTTAAGAAAAGGTACATTTCAAAAGTATCTGTATGTCTTTATCTCCATTTATATTCTTACAATAGCTCCTGGTACTGATCACAGATACTGTCAGCATCACCAACCGCCAACATCAAGTTCAGGAGATCGAATAACAAATGTGATACATCAGATAGTTGAAGACGATAAAGAACGAGTATTAGACAGGTTGGCCTTAATAGATTATATAAATAATGATGGCCAATATGATGACAAACTGTGTAATGTATACCGGTCTGGAGCAAATATTAAATGCAAAGTCAGCACTTATGGATTTCTGGCTACATTTTTAAGCTGCGGCGTCATAGTCGGTTTCGCAGAGCAACCATGCTCAGAAGGCAGTAAGTGTAAAATTTCACTATTGCATTTTACGAATAATTACCATATTTCCTAATTTTATAATAAAAATAATAGTGCGACGAGTTCTTCATCATATTTTAACGATAAGGAGACTTGGTCAATTACCCACCGCAATGTGTTATGATTGTGCGTGTACATTGAAATTATTTATAAGAAGACATTTTGGTACGGAAGATTTAAAATCAACAGACTTTACAAAATTCCTTACATCGTTAACCATGGCAATTGACCGTTTTCATCTGAAGAATCACACAAGATCGATGTGCAAAACGGTGATGAGACCTGACCATCCGTCTCACAATGATATCTTTGCGTCAATCAATACGCAGGTTGCCGAGCAAATGTTTTCTTATTTTTCACAGTTTAAACAGTCATTTCGAGGATATAATTATCCAAAATCGACTATATTCTACATGATTCTGTTCCATTTAAAAAACTGCAAAACTGCTGGCATTAATTCATATAGTCAAACACTTTGAATCTTTTTTACTATACTTTTAAATAAGAAAATTTTATTCTATGGCTTTTCATTTTGTCTTCATATTTTGTTCGTAGCGATTGTTGGTTTTAGCGAAAAAAAATAAATTTTACTGAAGGAATTTTCCTGTCTCACTAAATTGTGGATGAATAATACAAGTTATTAAAGATTCTTGATGTTGTGATTCAATGTACAAAAAGAAGAAAGTAAATTTCTGATTGATTTTGAATGATACACGAAGTAAATTTCTGATTTCTGGTTTTCTGACTTTTTTTGAATTATGTGATTTGAAGTAGTTATTCATATATTAACATACATCTCTGCGCATTTATTTAGTTTGCAGAAATCACAATAATTTTTGCAAGTCAGAAATTTTCAAAATTTTCAAATTATTAGAACTTTCAAATTTTCAAGAATTAAAGCAATCAATAATTTTGACATGCAGACTTTCAAATTTGTACCAATTTGATATTTGCCACTCCATGAGGAAAAGACGTGCCCTCGTCTCTTGTTTCGATTAGTGAAAACCGCAGGTTTCTAGCTACTTGCGTTCTCGAGTTATTCAAAAAGCAGTGGAGCACATTCTATTATGGAATGGATAATATCTTCTTGACCCTGCTTAATTATATCCACATTATTTCTACGAATTTCAGTTGATATAACTACGCATTTACTAAGTTATCGTTTAACTCCATTACCAATTGTTTCCAATGGCGATAAATATATTTACTCGAGTCGCTCAAGAATAATTGGAAATAATTCGATTGATCAAACATTAGTTACATGGATTGAAGAAACTGATATTAAACAGTGTATCTTCCCATCTATCGTCCAATGTAAACAGATTTGTATCACCATATCATTGTCTAAGTCTTTATGTCTATCTCAATTATTTGATGATAACCAATCAGTCACAGATGCATGTAAAGTTAACCGATCGCAACATATCGATCAAGATATCATTAACATTGAGAATGGTATTTGGTTGCTTATTAACATTCGTCAAACTGAGTACTGTCAGGTTGCTTCAAAAGAATTAAGTGACACATTACCAATATCAGAATCAGCAATCATACGTATGCCATGCGACAAAACAATAACGTGTGCTGATATTCAATTACCTGCGTCATCATGTACACAACATCGAACTATTGTGAAATCAAATATTGCATCGCAGTTTAGACATTGATCAAGCTTCATCATATCATTAAGGAATATGGTTGAAACACCGACATCATCTTATCAACAACAATCACAACACTCTATGACGGAACTGTCAACAGTTTTTGCATTGAAACAATTATTAGCAATTCATGATATGTTATTATATGCTCTAGCTGTGTTATTAACTATTGTTATCGCCATAATTTCATATATAGGCACATATCTCATCTGCAAAGTACGTCAACCGATACGTAAATTCAAAACTGTTATAGACGATATTCTTACTGTATAAATGTATTTGTGAATTTTGTTATACTTAGTCGTTTTCTTTCTACTATTTGTTAATATTCAAAAGGAATATTTTACTTTGACGTGTTTACTTAATAAATGAATCTTTTCAAAACACAACATCTAATTTCTATTTATTTATGAAAGATACTCTCGACGATCGCTCACTTGAATGCATCATTCAAGATATTCATTCCATAGAGCTCATCGAGCTCTGTCTTGATCTAATGTTGGTCTAAAATTTAAGTGTATACGAAAATTAATTTCGTAAATTCATTAGTAAAAAATTACTAATTATTCATTTTCTGCATCATAACTTATTTGAACATAGCAACCAAGGTATTCATTCGACAGAGCTTGTCGAACTCTATCTAGTCCTAAATTTTCAGCGTTTGGTTTAACCTATGAGCAAATCCCTACAGATTTTACTAAATTATTTTGATTTTTTACCTATTTTTTACTAGTATTTTGCGTTTTTTTACCTGAAGGAAGAGTCTTTTTGGGAAAGTAAATAGTGCATTCGATAGAGCTCGTCGAGCTCTGTCTTGATCTAATGTTGGTCTAACCTATGGGCGAATATTTTTGGAAAATACTTGAATCCTAATCTAGGATATCCTACGTCAAATATTTGTTTATATGATAAAAAAAATGTTTTCGATATATTAATATAATTAAACAAGATGAATTAGAATTTGAAGATGAACAAGATATTAAAATACAATCTCAATATTATAATTCAATTGATTATTTTCCTCACTTAATTGATCAACTTATGGATACACTTTATCGAGTAAAGATTTGCTTTTTTTAATATTATTTATTTATATTTTTGTTTTACTTTATTTTAGTTGTATTTAACTTATCCACATTCAATAAATTCAGAAAACAAGAGATCTATATCATCAGTTTCTGTTCATTTTCAAATCAATGATAATCAACCAACAATTCTATAACACAGATAAAAGATTTTATTATTCAAATATATTCTTAAAAAGGAACAGCTTGAATCTTCTATCAAATTTTTATAATTTAGACAAAATAAAATTATATAACCGAATCGAAAAGCTACGAATTAGCAAAGAAGAGATAAAAATTCACTAATAGTAAGAATCGACTCTACATTTGAATTAGAACTATCAGCAAACCACTTTTTTCTAGCTTAACCTTGATATGTTCTGTAAGTCAGAGCAAGTTTAATATAGTAGTGTCGCCAAAGATGTAGAAGTATGTCCGATATAAAATTAAATGAATTATCGTATTCGAAAACCAGTGAATGAAAGTTATTATAGTGAATTGACCTTTCTAACATCAAAATGTCTTGTAAATAGGTATGGAATAAATGCCGATGGTTCTTTATAGTAATAAAAAGAATGGTAAAATGATTTTATAATTTATTTTCTTACATAATATAGATAATAGTAAATAATATTTTATATTGTATAATAATCAGATGCATCGAAGAATATTTATATTTGCTTAGGATACATATAAGTCAATTCCGATCGATACCCTGCGAAAAGGTAGGTTAAATTTGAAAATTGATATTTTCTTTTCAAATAATCTTTATCTTTTTATTTCAAAATATATCAACACAGACACGTGCATCACATTAAAGAAGAAAAACACATACATATATATATTGTTTGTAACATTTATATGTAAGAATCAATTATATCCTGAATATTCATAGAGATATTTACAAAATTCAATACAATAGATATTTTATCAAAACTCTAATTATTTACACAAATAAAACTTTCTTTTCTTATTTTTTAATGTAAATATTGGTAGAGAGGATTCTATTGTTATGATATTTAGTCTTTGAAAATAAATCCTTAGTTTAGTTTAGATAATTATTGAAGCATCAATTAAAGTAATATATTATCTAACTCTTCAATACAACACTCTCAAATAATAAAAACTAACTTTTGAAGATGTTAAATCAAAAAATAAGATTTTGACTGGTGTCATGATACATAGATTGGGTGATTTATGATCTCTTATCACTTTGTAGGTTAATATGAAGTGATTAGTGTTGTATTTCATATTGTCTATTCAATATTCAAATGTCGATCTTGATGTGTATCTTCCACTCATCTATATAATATTCTCAAATTGAGAATGAAAAATCAGAGCAAATCTGTTCAACATCTTACAGATCCTATTAGAGAATTACTAAAATGACCAATAGTATATGCTTCATATTCCCTCGAAGATCAACTTTTTTTTCATATATTTTTTTACCATTTTTTAGAGAATCAAAAGTTTCATTACATATAAAATATTCAGATTGGTTCCGTTTATTTTTGAAAAATGATCAAGTCTGGACAGTATTGGACATTTAACTTTGAATTGATCCATTGAAACATAATACATAAATAATTCGTTTTGTTCAGCATTTATTACTCTCTTTTTCGGTATGTTACAGTAGACATTTCGTTAATTTTTCGTTATCTTAAAAAATCCACCTTCATAGAAACGATTTTTGATAATATCTTCCGTACATCCTCATCAGGGTTTCCAAAGTCGCATCGGACTAACTTTTCACTAGTTCGTTCAAATGCACTAAGACATTTGGATTTAGGGGCTATAGTTAATTTTGATTATGATGAGAACACCAAATCAAAATTTAAAGTTTTATCTCGTACCTTAGTTCATTGGTCTCTTCATGGATTCTCTCTTAAACAGTTTCTCATTTGTATATACGGTCGAAATCTTTGTGACGGAAACTTTTTAAAGTTCAATACAAAAAATACAAAACCATTAAAATTCGATATTAATTTTCACAGTTTCACATTAAATTTTAAAAGATTTGTATCAAATCTAAATGATTTCGTATCTTTTATATCACACCTTTTTTCATTATCCGACATTTAAAACAGATTCCTCAGCAAAAGTTTCGACCGTGTATATAAATGATGAACTATTTAAAATTTCGAAACTGTAGTCGCGCTTAAGAAGAATTCTGTATTAAACTGGTTGGTTTAGAGGGCACAATATTTTGATGCAAATGAAAGCAACAATCTCATAAAAGTAGTTAAGGAAGCGGTCGACTTGAATCGACGCATATGTATTATTAACACATGATTTAACACTGTTTTCATTGTATGATTGATGATGGAAGTAAAAAAAGAAACGACGTAGAATTAAATCACTATATTACTATATTTAGTAGAGTAACATATCAAATGATGATTTTGATTTGCTCGCGGGTTCATTTGATATGCTCTGATAAATTGAATTCAATATAGTGCCATAGTTTTCGAAAAATCAGCCATCATGCTTTATTTATTTCACAATGCTTTCTATTATTTTTAGACGTTAAAAAGAATAAAAATCAGAATCATGTACTCCAAGGACAAATTTACTTCCTATTTTTTGCGTATAAAAAGCATCGAACTCTTTCTCTTTTATATTATCCTATTATTACATTTATCATGACGAACAATCTTCTTCTTCTTCTATTATTCTGTTGTATAAATCTGATACAAAGAAGTACTGGTAAGTTTCTTTCTATTAATTGATAAAACCGTATCAGAAACGAGTATGTATCGTTCTTTTAGCACAGTCATCCACTGACTTGTACGAATGTGTGGCATTGACGGATCCTCATATAACTACTTGGCATCCCAATGAACAAAGTGGCGGTACTTACAAAAATTGCTTAGATGGTGGCATGTATGATCTCATAAGAAATCATTACGTCGTGTTTAATATTCGCGTGAGCAATTGGTGGATGGTCGATGTATGTCAAATTTTGTACTTTGATTTCCTCCGCATAGTCAGTCTTATTTTCTTATAGCTGTACATGACCTTTTTCAATGGCTCAAGTATCAGACCGATTTGTACTATTATTTCTACAAATTTTGAAGTAGAACTTAGCGATGGATGCAGTGAAAACGGTAAGATCAGAAAAGAACGATTTTAGGTGAAAAAAACTTAAGTTTCAATAGGAATAATTCACGCATATGTTAATTCTGATTCATCGTGGTTGTTGACTGTTACTTATCTTAGAGCAGGTTTCTCCATGATCACTACTCACGATGTATGTATATTTGTCCGTATCTTATTCAGGACTTTGAAATATAATAAACATCCACTCACTGTAATCTTTTGCTCCTTTTACAAGAATGAAATGATATTCTATACTGAAATGCCTCTCTGAGAGAAAAATTTGGCGAATGAATAAGAAGAACATAACTGCCTTACTATTGTTAACTTTTTAAACTGCAAGTTGTCCAAGATTTTTTAAAAGTTTTTTATGAAATACTATCTTGAGTAAGTGTTCAAGTGCATATAGAAAAAATAATCTCACTCGTTTATATTCGTTCTGCAGAATGTAATAGGCAGTTTTAAAAGCTATTCACGACAGAATCACATCGACTACTACAAACTATTTGAGCTTATATTTTGCTCATAAGTTGGACTCATAGCGCAGATAAAAACTTTAAGGGACTCATCCTATTAAGCATTTCTTCTTGAATGATAGTCTTTTAAGGGGGGCCCCCCCCTCAGAAAAATGTTTTTTTCGAAAATAACTCAATATTGAATTTTTAGTTTAGGAAGATGCGCCGAAATTTCCTCTTTCAGAATATGGATGGTTTTTCGAAAAATGGCTAGGTTTCAAAAGACTTATCAAAAAAAATTTCTACCCTACTACTCTGTTTTCCTAGAAATTTTTATGGTTCTCACGTTTTGAAAAACTGCTTGTTGTTCCATATAACCGCATTGCATATAACATTTTTTTATATCAAGTATGATAGATGGCGTTAGCTTATTCGCTTGTTACGCGCTTTCAAAAAGTCCATTGACATATATTGAAAATATACCATGTAAACATGCTTTTCGGGATTTGGCTGTAAAAATCCATTTCTAAAACTTCTTTTGCGTTTTTCTCAA
Organism: Macrotrachela quadricornifera; assembly: GCA_022393335.1. Taxonomy (NCBI): domain Eukaryota; kingdom Metazoa; phylum Rotifera; class Eurotatoria; order Philodinida; family Philodinidae; genus Macrotrachela; species Macrotrachela quadricornifera. The sequence goes on along the minus strand of JAJEKB010021738.1, from coordinate 187,480 downwards.
AATCAATTTTTTCGACCATACCGTTTACGCGGGCAAGGATTTCTCAATAACGACTCAATAAAGAAAGGATAATTTTTTTTTGTTGAATAGAGGACAGTTAGGGCTAGATCCTCACGTTCTCCGATTTTTGAATTTCTCTTTTGCTGAAATAAAAAACTTAGATATATCATTTTGATGAGCGCTTTGAATTTGAACATTTTGCGACAAAGTGTTTTTAAAAATCAAACAAAGGGAAATTCGAAAATCAGAGATCGTGAGGATCTGGCCCTAAGGCCACTCTACAATTTAAAAACCACCCCGACATGATTAGCTAATATTTTTATATCGAAAACCTTGCCCGCGTGGAGGGTACTTTTGACCAATAAATTGACTGTAACTCATTCGTTTCTCAGAGATTTGAGGAGATATTTTAACCACAGTCTCCTCTAGCCAAGACTAACATTCTCTGAAATTTTCGTTGAAATCGGATGAGAAATAACAAAGTTCGGTGGTGAGGGGGGGGCCCCCCTTAATTGAATTTTCAGCATATAGTAGAATATTATGAAAATATTCATAAGAGGAAATTTTAGCATAAAAATAGATCTTATGGTCCCTATTATATCCTGAAGTTTTCAGCTCAAATGAAAAAGTTCTTCTTAAGTTACGAGCTGCCTAAAGTATGGGTTATTTTTGGAGGTTTTACGAGAAAGTAATGTTTTTTGCAAATATACTTTCTCAAAAGAGAAATATCCTTTTAAGCTCAAACTTTCAAAATATAATAAGGACTATAAGATCTCGTTTTAGGTTAATATTCAGGCGAAAATTTCTTGTTGTAATATTTTTCGTAACATCCTACAATATGTTGAAAATTCAATTAAAAGATCATAACTCAAGAAGAAAACCCTGATGGAACGAATTCTTTGGAGGGTTTATATCTACGCAGAGTTCTATTTATGAGCAAAATATGAGCTCAAACGGAATGTATCAGTTGGTGAAGTTTCCTGGTCAGACTTTTATTAATCTTTAATATTTTCTAAATTTGAGATCGTCAAGTTACAAAAAAAAGGTGTCTTCTGACTTGAAATATGTTCTTTTAAGTCTATTAAAGAACGATCCTACAGACATAGGACTGACGGTTCTTTATTTTATGATTTTCTTCTTATATGATAGAGAAACGGCAATCCTCGACATTTCAATATAAATGTCTACCAAACGAAAGCACTCGTCGATGTGTCTACTGGTATTTGCACAGGTGAGACATGCGCATCACGTAGACGAAGATCAGTTGACTCAACTTCACCGTACAATCAATCGATCACACAAGAAGAAGCCGAGCAGATTTGCCAGACATACATAAGAAATTATTTGAATAATCAGAATTCACAAGCAGTACGTCAGCAAAATGCTGGTTTTAATGACACAATCGAGATGATTCATCAAGCATGTCTTTTTGATGTGAACATGACAGGCATTCCTGAAGTAAGTATATTGAAAAAATCAGTTTAAATTTAGAACTTTTTTCAGGCTGCGGCAGGTAGTATGGAAATCTTGATGGTAAAAGAACGCACGATCAATATTACTCGTTTGGAAGACATCCACGGAAGTATTACTGTTGATGGTTTGCAAGCACTCGAATATCTTAACAATACCAACACGCAATCTAAAAATGAAGTACAAGCGTTACTTACTACTACTGTAAGAAAACATCATTATGAATACAAATAACTAAGATTCATGTTATGTATTATTTTATAGATGGAAACAACAACTACGAGCACCACATCGACGACCACAATTACAGATACAACAACAACTACCAGTAAGAAAAAGTATCTCTAGACTCACTCAAAAACACCGAAAATAAGAGAAATAGATATTGTTTTTGCATCGATGCACTTTGAGTTAGACTTTTTGGGTTGTAATAAATCTAAAAAAACAAAATAGATCCACAACGTATGTAGCTCTAAACAGCATGCGATGGTTTCTAAGAAAAACCTTGCACATATATTTCATAGTTTATAACTCAAAAAGTTTTCTAATAAGAATCATTTAAATTTTTATACGCTGCTTTTTTTTTCATGTATAGTCCCAATATGTTCTCCAGAATGTGAATCTTATCAACAATGTATATCGGGTGTATGTGTTGGACAAGGAAGTTTATCATTTACATTGCAATGGAGTAGAGCGGGCGATGGAGACATCATTCTCACTATACCTAATGGAAATACAATAATGCACAATCAACGAGGTCCTGACAGTCAAACCAATTACGGTCAGTTGGATGTAGATGATCGAATTGGCATGGGTCCAGAAAATATCTTTTGGAATTCCACCTCACCCGATCGTGGTACCTACCTTATCTGTTTTCAACAATACTCATTCAATGAATTTGCCAGTCCAACTAATCCCATTACAGCTGTAGTTGAGGTAAAACAAACCGGAGAAGAACCACAAACGTTTACAAAAACATTTACACAACGTATACCGCTTCCTTTGCCAAATGTCTGCCAGACAACATATGATACCTATTTGGGATCATTTGTTTATTGAATAAGATACTCTCAGTAGATGAACATTATATGATTGTCTTTTTCATTATTTCAAACAAAAAATAAATAAAATAAATAAATAAATAAGTGAAGAAAAGCAGCTGGGTGTATATTTTGTGAAACACGATCTGAAAGAGAGTGTTGAAGTGTTTAGGGGTAGAAATTTGCACCCCCCCCCCCACAGACCGTGACAGACAGACTCGATGACCTTTGTCACAGACCGTGACCGACAGGCAAAATTAGTGTCACAGACCGTGACCGACAGGCGAAATCAGTGTCACAGACCGTGACCGACAGGCGAAATCAGTGTCACAGACCGTGACCGACAGGGTAAAAGGTCACCGAGTACATATTGATAGGAGACGATCATCATAGGCCGTGATCAGTGGGGTCAAAGGTCACCGAGTACATTTTGATAATAGAAGACTATCACAGACCGTGACCGACAGCCAAAGGCAGCGTCACAGATCGTGACCGACAGCGAAAACAGTTATATCGTGTTTCACATTTTAATCCCGTAGGGATTGCGCTGAAAGCTTTTTTCCTAGTATGATTGTCAAAACCCGAAGCCCGGCATGAACTATTGTGATTGGAGTCGAAGCAGAATCAGAGAGAGAAACTATTTGTCGACTCCGAATTTTTCTCGTTCTCTTTATGTTGAAGATGAGATGATAGTTATGTCAATGGTATTTTCTACATACACTCCTTCTATTTTTTGTTTATATGTACATATATCAGTTATTTCTATCGCTTTTCTTTCTTTCTGTTAGGTACCTTCCTATCGTTTTATCTTGATTTCTTTCTTCTTTTCTTTTTATGATCACTTAGGTATATTCCATCTCTTGTCTGAATCTCACGTAAAAATATTAGCTAATCTTCTGTGAAAAAACGTATAAACGTTTTTGTTTAAAAATAAACTATTTACAAAAACATCAATATGTTTTCATACCTAACAAGAATACAATTTTTGGTCATATTCTGAAGCTAATGCATTTTTTCTAATTATTAACTAATAATGATCTCTGATTCTGAAGATCAATCAGGTTGTACACTAACTGTTTTTGATGATGATGTTGTCGTTTACGAGGCGATCATCGTTTCTGATTCTACTATCAAAGGCAATTTAATTCAATACGATAATACTATACTCTCATCTAACTACTTGACACAATTCTTCGTTAATTATGACATCGAGAGCAAATCAACTTTCTGTTTATTGTGCAAAACAGTAGTAAAGAAGTTTAGTGAGTCGACTTACAACTTTGTGTCACGTAAAAACACATGGACAAAGGCATGGCTGCAAAAGAAGAGGAAATACAACCAAAGCAGTTGTCGTGGCACAAAATGCACAAATGATCATCCTCAACAAATGAAATTTTCTGAGGAGATAATCAATGTTCTAATTATTGGTTTCGTATTACCACCATCAATTGTGGAACGACTTGAATTTCTTTGAGCGATGCACATTGTTAACCTAAACTTCATAGTGCCGTCTCAACGTTCTATATGCCGCGATATTTTACCAAAAGCAATCAGAAACGTGAAAAGAGAACTGAAATGTATTTACAAATTAAGTCGTTTTGTGTCACTGACTTTGGATGTCTAGACAGACAGAAAAATATGGTGTTTTTACGCAATTACAGTTTATTCAATTGAACAATGTCTATTTAAATTCCATGTATTAACATTTAAATATTTCTCGGATATGTTTTTCGAATTATCTATATATTCTCTTCGTATCCTACATGCCAAGGATTGGACATAATTTTTGATTTTGTGAAACACGATCTGAAAAAGAGTATTGAGGTGTTTAAGGATAGAAATTTGGACCCATTCTCCCTCCCCCAGACCGTTACCGACAAGAACAAAGATCATGATCGAATGTCACAGACTTTTACCGATAAAAGGGCTTGCCGATATCCCCAAAACAATAGATATCGTAACATTTCTCATCGGACATCGATACCCCTACAAATTTTTTCGATATCACTACTTAAGCATAAATTTTCACGCATATCAGAATGTGCAGAGCATATCGTTCAATACTAAAGGGTACCGTTTGAATAATCACATATTGATGATTTACAATGGGACAGCGTGTTTTCCTAGCAGAAATCGTAGACAAATTGCTTACATATGTACAGGAAATCGTTCAATGCTACAGGACATCGTTCGATACTAATGCATACCGGTTCCATAATCACACATTGAAGATTTTTAATGGGACAACGTGTTTTCGTAGCGGAAATCGTGGATAGCCTGCTTACATACGTACAGGAAGTCGTTCAATGCTACAGGACATCGTTCGATACTAAAGCATACCGGTTCCATAATCACACATTGAAGATTTACAATGGGACAACGTGTTTTCGTAGCGGAAATCGTGGACAAATCGGTTGCATTTATACAGGACATCGTTCAATACTAAAGGATACCGTTTGAATAATCACATATTGATGGTTTACAATGGGACAACGCGTTTTTGTAGCGGAATTCGTGGACAAATCGGTTGCATTTACACAGGACATCGTTCAATACTAAAGGTTACCGTTTGAATAATCACAGATTGAAGATTTGCAATGGGACAACGTGTTTTCGTAGCGGAAATCGTAGATAGATTGCTTACATATGTACTGGAAATCGTTGAATACTACAGGACATCGTTCGATACTAAAGGATACCGTTTGAATAATCATATATTGATGGTTTACAATGGGACAACGTGTTTTTGTAGCGGAGATCGTAGATAAATTATCCACATATGTACAGGATGTCGTTCAATGCTAAAGGACAACCTTTCAATTATCATACAATGATGCTCTGTAAAGGAGCAACCTCCTCTTCGGTTCAATCGATGTTTCATAAAACATCGTTAATAGTGTATGATGATTATGTGGGTATGGGTTTCTTCTCTAATAGGAGTGTATTATGAGATATAATATAGATGTGCGAAAACTGACAGTGGTATTGTGTGACACGTATAAATGTTCGTTCTCTTCCGTTTTTGTTTCACGTATACATAATATCATGTAGCTCTATTTCTTTCCTTGTTCTGTTAGGTATTTTCCCTTTTTTGTTTTCTTGTTTTACTTTATTTTTTTGTTCGATGTAATAGTTTAGGTATATTCCAAGTGTATTCCAGGTAAATTGGGAATATTGCATCACTTGGCTTTATCTCTGTATAAATATATGCAAATCTGTGTGAAAAGTGTCTTTGTTATGTTTCTTATCGATTAATTTAATAAACATAAAAGAGCAAAAAGGTATGGAAGTAACACAGTTCATCTTTTTTGCGATGCCGACGAAACACCACTGAATGGTAAGCGATATACTATTGAATTATTAGCTATGTTCCATTGAATGATGAATGATATCCCATAGGATGAGAGCGATATCCCATAGGATAAGAGCGATATCCCATTGAATGATGAATGATATCTTATTGAATTATAAGCGATAATCCATTGAATGAGCGCGATATCCTATAGGATGAGAGCGATGTCCTATAGAATAAGAGCGATGTCCTATAGAATAAGAGCGATATCCCATAGGATAAGAGCGATGTCCTATAGGATAAGAGCGATATCCCATAGGATAAGAGCAATACCCCATTGAATGGTAAGCGATATCCCATAAGATTAGAGCGGTGTCCTATAGGATAAGAGCGATATCCCATTGAATGGCACAATTGCTGGTAGAGTGTAAGATGATAAGTTCACACTCGATTTCAAAAGCTTTTCTCAGCATATCAATATTATATATCAAACAGCGATATCACAAAAATATATACGAGTACCGATATCCTATTGAAAATGGTACGACATCCGAAAAATCAAAGACATTGTCAACTGCTGACCGATAAAGGACTAAAAATGGTCGCATACCATGTTCAACAAAGTAATAAAGACTACTAGAGATGCTTAGTTGGGAAACTATAGATGTTTGGTTCACAATATACGTAGTTCCGTCGTGTTTCATGTCTGTAATCCTGTAGGAATAGTGCTAACAGCTTTTTTTACACCCTAGTATAAGCTATTAAATTTAGAAAGAAATCAATTATGATACATTAATTTTTCAGGCTGTGTTTTTAGTAGCAATCAATTCTAGAAAAGACGTCACGTGACGCCTAAAGCTGTGTTTAGGATTTGTCATTCTAAATACAATATGACTGCTCAAAAAATGAAACCTTTGAGTCTCCTTGTGTAATCCATAGTTTTGAATTTTTACTATTTGATATTTTAATAAAAAATGAGTAAAATATTGACACTTTTTTCTATATTACACGATACTAATATCAGCCTAATATATATCGGTTTTCTATAAAGGGTGTATCACAAGTTCTGAAGCACTTTTAAAATGTTTCGTTCTCGCGTTTAATAAAAGCAAACTCTTTAAAAATTTGGGAGATTATTGTCAGTGTTAAGTAATAAAATACTACAAAGTTTCAGGTCTATACCCATGTAAATATTTTTTGCCTCAAAACGCGTCTGAAACGCGTTTCATTTGCGTGTGGAACGCTAAGAGTGAACGCATCTAAACGCGTCCCCAGTGAAACAAACGAAGGGTTTAGACGCGATTCTTTTAGAAACGCATTTGAACGCGTTTATAGTTCGACTTGCGTTCAAACGCATTTTTCGCAAAAAACGCGTCTCCAGTGAAACATTCGAAGCGTCTGAACGCGTTTCATAAAAAATCCAAAAATTTTGAAAAATATATTCGAATCCATCTCAGATTCGAACTGAGTCACTATCATCAACATTTTTCGATTGTCTTAGTCTACCCTGGTAGATGGATTCAATTTTACCTTAAGCGATGACGATCAGATTTGAACAGATGAACCAGTGATCAGAAGTCGTTCATACACACCACTGAGCTATACTAGCTTGAAATCTTTTCTTATTTAAAATAAAATATATTTGAATGCGAATTTCATCGGTTAAATACTTCATTTTCATAAGATGTACTTTTTTCGAAGTTAAGATATTTAACACATAATATGATTTTTCATTTATCTTTTTAAATAACTTTATTAGTTTTTAATAAAATAATATCTTTTTTTATTGTCTACTACATGCGACTAATATTATGACTTTTTTTCATTTTTTCGGTCACATGATAAATAATTTTATCGAAGAATTTAATGAATAAATACTTATTCATATAATCTTTTAGTCGGATTATATGATGCAAAGTTCTTAATATTACTTAATTGGTAATATTTAGTATAATTTGCTAAAAGAGTTATGGATAGCTGATAATTATTACAATATTCTTTTATTATTATATATAGAAACTTTAAAAAAATATGGATTCTTTGCTGTATGTGTGATTGAACTTTTGTCTATTTTAAAATCATCGTGACATTCTTTATTAAGAAGTTTAATGAAGTTTAGATGAATAAAATATATGTAAACGGATGATTTCGATCACGTAGTTAATTATTTTAGAACAGCAATTTTTGCGTAAAATGGCATCCGCTTAACAAGAACTAAACGCATACAAACGCGCTCGAAAGCATGAGTGCGTTCCAACGTACTTGAAAAAATATTTGAAATGCGTTTAAATGCAATTAGTAAACAAGATGCGTTTAAACGCGTTCAGCTTTTTCTAGAAACGTGTTGAGACGCGGCTCATATTTTTTCTGATTGCGTTTAAACACGTTATGTAGGAAAACTGCGTCCAGACGCGTTTCGATATTTTTTCTAACCGCATCTCAACGCGTTTCATATTGAAAATGCGTTTGAATGCATTGTGGAATGGTTTTTAATCGCGTGTGAACGCGTTTCATTATGAAACTGCGTCTCAACGCATCGACTTTGCGTTTCATGTTTACATGGGTAGCTTGTACTATAAATGAGAACCTGTAGCAACACCGAGATATACTATTTTTTCAATTTTCCAGATCATCTTCGGATTGTGCAACATTTTTTTTTATTTTGTCTATATCTCGGCTCAGATACATGTTAAAATCTTGATTTTTTTTAAAAAGATGCACCATGAAAAGCTCTACGAAAATTATAATAAAGATTTTCTATTAACTTATCTTAATGGTTTCTGCCATACCGAAAATAAAAGCTCAATATAATAGTACTACTTCTCTCCGTATTGTGCATAATAAAAAAAGGTTTAGAAGACTTTTTTTCTTTTCAATGGGGATTTGTTTATACAATTTTTGTAGAGCTTTTCATGGCGCATATTTAAGAAAAAATTCGAGATTTTAACATGTATCTAAGTCTAGGTATAAACACTTTGTCAGACCCGAACTACAAGCAAATTGAAAAAATACTACATGTTGATGTTGCTACAGGTTCTCACCTATAGTGCAAGCTATATATCTGAAACTTTGTAGTTATGTAGCACTAAACGCGTCCAATAATATACTAAAGTTTCAAAGATTTTGGTTTTGTTAAACGCGAGTACGAAACATTTTAAAAGTACCTCAGAACTTGTGAAACACTCTTTATATTTTTCTTTTATTCGTCAAATTTAATGTGAAAGATACTATGAAAAAAACTTCTTCATTTTATTAAAATAAAATGTTGTCTCGGAGATACAATAAAAAAAACTATACTGTGCTTCATATTTTAATCCGGTAGGAATTACTCTAACAGATTTTTGATGATATAACAGAAAAATCGGTATGTGTTACTAATTAAAAAATTATGAAACTACAATTTACCTTATTCTAAGAATCTTTCTCTCGCTCACATTCCTCTTCTAGCACATTTGTACTCAACAAACATTTCATTTTCCATTTAATAATGTCTACTACAGCTAACAGTTCTAACGATGATCTAGCAATATTTCACGTTAATACACAAAAATTTTATTTTATTCAATTTTGGATATTTCTTTTCTTAATTATTCCATCACTTATCGGATGTTTATTCGCATTATATCATCTTCTTCGTGATCGTAATCTCCGTCAAGAACTTCATAATCATATCATCATTGTTCTTCTTATTATTAACCTATTCTATAGTCTAACAAATATAACTTACTTTATCCATTATTTTCGCACGTTTGAAACCTTTACTATAACATCTATTTTTCGTCTTGTTTGGGGTTATATTGATTGGCAAATTTTTGTTCTCCAGTTTTTATTATTTGCATGGAGTACAATCGAAAGGCATATTCTCATTTTTCATGATCAATTAGTAACAACTAGAAAGAAACGAATATTGGTTCATTATTTCCCACCATTTATAATAACTGTTTATTGTTTACTATATTATACTTTGGTATTTTTTACCTCTCCATGTGTCAATAATTTCGATGGCTTGACCAGACCAGGTTTCTTCCCTTGTGGTTTTAGAAATCCAACACTCTTTCTATATGATTTAATAGTCCATGGAATTCTACCTACTTTCACTATTCTTATTTCGAGTGTTGCTCTTCTACTACGTATTTTGTGGCAAAAATACCACGCACAACGGCAGATTCAATGGCGACGATATCGAAAAATGACAATTCAAATAATAATTATTTCATTTCTTTATTTAATTTTGCCATTTCCCTCTATATTTATAACTTTCCTTCATCTATGTGGTATGCCATCTGACATAGGAGCAGAATTTTCATCACGTATGTTATTTGCCACTTATTATACGTTTCTCCTTTTTCCAATATTTACGATTGGGTCATTAACAGAACTGAGAACAAAACTCAGAAAAATCGTTCAATATCGACGACAACAGAATATTATTCGTCCCACCAATCTTACTATCGCACGTATGGTTGCAAATCATGTGACTATTGAATGAGTATTAGAATCTATTGATCAGTAAATTGTTTATAATTAACATTGATTCAAAGGTATTATTATGGGGATCAATTGAATTCTCCCCTTGGTTTTGTTTTGTTTTTATTACTTTATTTCTTTTATTATTTAACCTGCTATATATAGCGACAAAGCCCGGAGTGCGCTGCATCTTTCGATATATTAATATTGAAGATTAAATGCCGTTCAGAAGTTTAAAAATGTATTAAAAAAAGTGAGATTTTTTAAAATTATTTTCTTTATTTTGCACATACATTGACTTGGGTACATGGTAAAAACTTGAATATGTTTTCAAAAGATGTCTTGCGAAAAGTCCTATAATAAAACCATATGATTGATTATGGAAAGTGCTCCATACAACTTTTGTAGAGCTTTTGATGGCACATCTTTTAAAAATAAATTCAATATTATATCATGTTTTCAAGTTGAGATATATGAAAAAGAAAAAAGTCTTTCAAATATTTTCAAGATAATGAGAAGTAGCATTGTTATGTGTGTTGGTGATTTTGTGTATAAGAAAAACCATTAAAATAGGTCACCAGGTAACCAATCATACGGTTTTTTATAGAGATTTTCGCAACACATCTTTTGGAAAAATATTCCAGTTTTTATCATGTATCCAAGTCAATGTATGTGCAAAATAAAAACATAATTTTAAAAAATCTCTTTTTTTTTAATACATTTTTTAACTCCTAACCAGCATTTAATTTCCAATATTAATATGTCAATAGATGCAGCACACTCCAGGCTTTGTCGCTACATATAGTAGATGAAATAATAAAATAAATTTAATAATAAAAAAGGGAAGAATTAAATTGGTCTTCATAGTAGTATACAGTGACAATCAACATCTTTTCTATAACAGAATATATTTGTAAAAAAAAATAAATTTGATGATGAAACATGATTCGCTAAAATTATCGCTTAGAATTTAAAGCTAATTCTTAATTAATTTTCTTTTATTTGGTTTTATTCACTGGAAACCAAGACTCTTTTATCAAGAGTAAAGAATAATATACTTTTGTCTTTGTTTCTCTGATGAAATTATATCAAAAATAAAGAGATACGAAGAGAACTACTATTCAAATTGTAACATATAATTTTTAAAAATAAAAATCATTATTGATAGAGAGTTATTAAAATGTACTTTGTAATAAAATAAAACATTATGCATTGTTTGTTTTTCAATGTTGAAAAGTATCAGAAACAAATAAAGAATAAGTTGTTTCAATGTATTATGTAACTTTTAGACAATCTCACAGGTGGATGAGAATTTAGAGAAACATTTTTTTGTAATCAAAAATTTTTATATTCAAATTGTGGAAACTTAACGAATACGTAAGTTTTAAAAGGCATTATTTAGAAAATATACAATAAAAATACGTTTAAAAAGCTAAAATCTCGAGGCTGAAGACATTTTCATTCTTAATTATTAATGAACAGTTTTCCCATAGAACTTTCGTTATTTTATTTAACTTTATTAGCAATCTTGAGCGGGAGGATGAAAATGTGAGGGTGGATGGGTTAGAGTAGGATTTGAATGTGAGTTTGGTTTTAGATTTGATTATCCTATATCTCCTATGTTTTCTATAATCCGTACATCCTTTGTACCTACTGTAAGTCCTCAAGAGAAACGCCCGCTGTCTGCGTTTCCGCGTGTTTTCGTATTTCTCTGACATCCTCACGTTTGAGAGACTCCCTCTGGGTGTTCCCTCTTCTACTTCCGTGACACCCTCATGGAGAGACACGCCCTCCGTCTACGTTTCCGCGTGTCTTACTGTTTTCGTGGTACCCTCAACGAGTGGCACGCCCTCCGTTTGTTTTCATCCTATATCTTCTACATTTGCTTTCTGAGTATTTAATCAAGTTTTCAGGGATATTCTCCAAACGCATCGTATGCTGTAGCGAAGTATTAGCTTCCAGAATCCACACAAACTTGTACGGAGGACATTTCTGTGTATAAAAGTAAAGCAAAGCCGTTTTCTATCGAATGGCTATATTTCAGATCGAAATTCAATAGGAAATTGTTTCATAGTATATTTTTGAAAATTTTTGCAAAAAATTCACCTACTTGACCAATAAGTGACCAATCAAATCTCCACACACATAGATAGTCTCAGGTATTTCGAGGTCGAACGATACGGTCCGTTTCGAATCCGTACATAGTCGTATAATAACCGTTTTGGAGCAAAATACAGCGTGTTTATGATGCCGTAAAACTGTACCCGCGATTATAGGGCGAAACGGTTCATTTTCGGCCGCAAAGCCACCGTTTTGTCACGGTTTACGTTCCGAAAACGTATTGTAAACGATTCCGTTTTGATCCAACTGGGTTGTTTTTCAAATGGTGAAAACTGCAAATCTCTACGATGTTTCCATCAACAATTATTACAAAAACAATGGAACATGTTCTGTGTGAAATGAGTGATGGTGCCCATATAGAATGTATACGGTATTTGTTTATTCTTGAATAGAATGTGCTAGAATATTATAATTTGGTAGTAATACACCTTATAGATAGTTACCTTTACACGCCAAGTTTCATTGAAAGCGAATGATGCTAAAGTGAAAAATTTAAGCATCCTCGAAAATTCTATTTTTCCTAATTTAAGATGTTCCATTTCAGACGCATCTAAGAGTGTCTAATATTACGAAAACGACTTTTTTTCTTAAAGGAGAATATGTCATCTCATAGTGGCGAATTTGACGAACAAGTTTTGAAAGATGAAATCCTTTTCCAAGACTTCATAAGAGTAGGAGACGAAGTACGAACTACGAACTACGAACTACTTTTTTCGCTGACATCAAAATAGCTGGAAAGATCGATTTTTTCAATTTTTAAAGTTTTTATAAGTCAACGAAAGAACGTTCAACGCGCGAGATATTTTAACCCTAGACACTTAGGGTTTAAGGCTACACACTGACAAAATTTGTGAATATATTAAAGGGGGAAATGTATTTCCCCTTAAAACTCCGTTTCCGACCACTGGAATGACCGTTCTGAGAAATGCAATATTACGTGAATTCGTTTTAAAAAGTCAAATTTGATAAATTCATACCAGTATTAGCTATCAGTATGACTAACAAATTAAAGATCAAATCATCATTTTTAGTTTACCAGTTGCATATAAAATATATTTCTATTGTTACATGTAATCCTTGTCTTCGGAGATTAACGCATTAAATTTTGTTTATTGTAGTGATATTTTTTATTTAACAATGAAAAAAATTATTGATCAATAGTTATTTAGAAATAACATGTGGAAGATAATAAATAGTCTCGCTTTGGATTCCATATTTTCATCACCTATTTAACCTTAGTGAAAAAGCATAATATAAGATTATGTTCAAAATAATCCAAATATACATGAAGTCTATTCTTTTATAACATAAATTTTAATTTTGGATCGTCTCTCATTATCATTTGTAATTATTTTTTATCTTCATGTAGAAACAATTAATGAAAGAACTTTGTCATAGTAAATATCAATAAGCAACAACAGAACAAAAATATAAATTATTTCAAAAACAAATTAGTCATTCTAATTTATAAGTCAACCACCTGAATGTTCGCCAATATCTTTTTGTATATTATTTGATTCTGTTTAAAATCCATCTGATTGATCTTACCAATCAGCATCAGAACAAAATTAGTGAACATATTGAATATATATCATAGGCGGCGGAGCGATCTGAATCAAGGATAGACTCAGATTTTCAGCCAAGTCAGTCCTGATAATGGACTGAAAGGAATTTTTTATTTGTTTAAAAAGGTAAACATAATAGATTTTTCTGCTAGATTCACATTCTATAGAAATATGATAACTATCTAACACATTATTGTTTCTAATGATATAAAAAAAAAAATGACCGAATACCAGAGAGACGATTTAAAAATTAAAATGACTTAGAAGAAATAAAAATGTTTATAAACGAATAAAATTTTTCTGTTTTGATTTTTTTGAAACAAAATCGGAGCAGATTTTGTTCAGATCAATTAAGTCTTGTTTTCCTTTATAAAAATAAGGAACAATAGCATAGTTTAAATGTTGTTGGATCATTATATAGCGCAAATATTTTTTATTTGATTCATAACGATAAGTGATTGCTTAGCAGTAGGTGTTGTCACGGAAATTGTTAACTGTAACAATAACAATTCACCATATTCGAAAGACTTATTTTTCCTACCTTGCTGTGCATTTAAAACCTAACGTGCGGTAAGGTGTGTCTTCAAAATTCTGAAATGATTTTGTAAATTTAGGTAAATTATCGATGTTTCCATATTTGATTACCAGCTTGTTCGGTCAGTAATTTTAACCGAACTGATACGTTATCTATCATTCGTTGACATAAAGGAACACCATTTATTAATGGACATTTCACTGTAACTATTAGGAGGGATAATTTTTTTTAATTTTTATTGATAGCTGATGATGAGAAATGTAGATGGATACTTTATTTTATATGTATAGAAAGTGCGTGGTTGAATTTTATGTATGTATATAGTTAGGAAGGCTGGTATTGACGGTAACTTCAGTATGAACGTATAAAAATGTATTTTTGGATTTTGTTGATGTCGTGAAAAGTAGTAAATGGTGATGGTAGGAATTATGAGGGGCTATTGATTATAGGAGTTTTGAAGCTTTGTGAGGCTTGTCAAGTGAAAAAAGACTAATATCGGGGGAAATGCCAATGTAGCTATAAGTGAACTTTGATGATTCCACATAGATATGAATCATCGTGTCAAAAGATTGTAAACGATAAAAGTAGTATTGGGATTTAGAGCAAGTTTTTACTTTAGATCGTTGTAGATATTTCGCAAAAAGCGACTATGACTTTTGACCAGACAACGAGATACTTGTAGGTTTATAGAAGAAGACTTCCTCTCTCTAACGGTATATATATTATTCAATTCCGTTGCGTATCGTGAGAAAATCCGTATACAAAATGTTGAGTTGGTATCTGCCATCGTGTCAAAGGTCAATTAATAGTGGTCAAAAGTTAGGGTATGGTGGGCGTAGGTTTGGGCGGTTGTGACGAAGATGGACCTATTGTAGCTGTTACTTAATAATATTCAATAAAATCACAAGTTCATTCATGTGTATGCCCCTGAAGATCAACCCAGATGTTGACCGTTGACCTGGCAACAAGCACACACTCCTTATTATGTATACAGATTTTCTTTCACGGTATGCAACAGAATCTGATAACACATAGACCGCTGAATAGACAAAGTCTTCTTCTACAAACCTACATATATTTCGTTATCTGATCAAAAATTCAGGTGTAAATCATAGTCATCTTTTTGCATAAATATTATTTCATTTAATAAACAATATACTAACGTAGTGACTTCATGCAATTCCATCCTATCAGTCTTGGCTGTTTCGATGTGGAATCCAAAAAGAATTTGGAAAGTATTAACAAATACTGCATATCTAATCATGGTAACTAACTTTAAATGCTACTTTCCATATTATTGTAATACGATATTACCATTCAGTTTCAACGAGATATATGCATCTTACAGCTCGCTAGTCAGTCAACTGAATATAAGTTAGCTCAACAATTAATATAAAGATACAAAAAATGGAGTCTTTTATCTAGATAGAACCACTGTTTTCAACTACCTATCGAAAATGATATGACCACTTCAACAACAAAATGCGACAAGATAGTGTTGAATCTTTGATCAATCTCAATCTGCACGTTTTCCCATTCGTAGATGCTCCTTATATGAGTGCTTGATAACATCAGCGGTCACAGCGGCACCATGGAATAAGCGATAGATGTCATCATGGGTTTCTTCGGAGCATATTGCGGTATGTTGATAATAAGACTCCGTTTCTGCCTCTTGGTTCGTTATGGGAGTTTTGTTGCTTTCTGTTTCTTACGTATGAATGACTCTATCACAGCTAGTTATTAGTTTCTCATCTCAGATCATTTAACTTGATCCTCTATCAATTTCCTGACTGTTATTTTCCAAAGCCAAATCTTTTTTCCACAAATCTTAGATATTAATTTGAGCGCTTGCGTTTTTAATCTTCACAAACAGAATCACCAGATTGATCACTCTCGCATTCAGCATTAATATTGTAAGAGTCACACATCTACTATCATCGTATACTCTATACCCTGTGCTCGTGTGCAGCCCATGGTTGATTTTTTAGAGGAGATAATTGTCTTATCTTGCTTTGGTGATGTGACGCTCATGGCCTTAACCACATATAAGTATTGGCATAGCACTCGAATACTCATATATAATTTGAATGAGAGCCGTCTGATTTATTCTTCTAAAACAATTCTGAATGGAATTTATGAGCAACTCGTTTTGATAGAATGAAACAAAGCAATCTTTTTCTATATTTAAACAGGAAAAGCATTTGACTTTTGATATTCAGCAATGTATTGAATATTATTGGCGAATCTTTGATTTCAGAGGATTGTAAGTATCATCATAAATTAAAGAAATTCTTATTCACATATATTAGAGAATTTGAGTGAATTTTTTCACGAAGTTTATTTATTCGAAAGCTACTCTTGATGAAAATCGATCATAGTTTGAGAGAAAAGGATAAATATAGGTAGGCCACATTCTTTCGTAGTCTATCAGAAGTTTCTTTTAAAGTCTAAGTTTTAATCTAGTTTTCAAATCCAACGAAGGCGTCTAATTCGTCAGCCGAATGCGTGACCAAGAGATTCTGCCTTTCTGCTATGTTTAGCTTCTCTTGAATTTTTTCCATTGCTTTTTCCCGACTGCCAGTAAATATTAAGAACCGATTGTTGAATCCTAATTCTCGAACTGCTTTGAAAAAGTTAATACCTGCATAACGCCCTGAATCCTCGGTAGCGCGTTTCATGTCACTAACAATGCGAAACCTATCACAATTTTTCAACCGTTGACCAAATAGCGATCGTAGGAAAGACAGACCACTTTCAGTAGAAGATTTCGGAATGATATGAACGTTTTGATTCATAGCTCGTGAAGATACGCGTTCCATATGCTCTTTGTTTTCCCAGTTTGATTCACGGATTTTATCATCGACCCATAAAATAGTCCATTCACTGAATCCTAGTTCAATTTGTCTCAGGTATATCTTGCATCTGTTCGGTTCTTCCTTACGATCAACAACGAGAAATGTTGAATGTGGCAGGAACAATACTTCGTCTTCTTCTGGAAATGACGAGAATTTCTGGATGTGACGACCCGTCAGTGAGTATATAATGAAGTGAGTATTACGTTCTTTAAAAAACTCCGGCGGATCATACCCTCTTTTAGATGAACTAAATTGAAACCAGATTACCACATTACCAACTACATAAGCATTCATTTCGTCATTCTTCAAGTCGATCGCTCGGGCAGACACGCCCCAATAGTATGGAATATTTGATAGTCCTTTCACCATATAATAGAGAATAACAGCTGCATCATCAAGATCTTCTTCTCTAGCACTATTTAATACTTCCCCATTACTTTGTCGAGCAATTATGCTTGCACCACGACTAATACCTCCAGACTGGGAACCAGTATAGAAAGCAATTGCGAATGCAGCAGCCTTCGCATCATCTTCTGATGGCATTGCTTGTAAAAAGTCTGAGTAGTTTTTGTTAGAAAGTCTTCCATGCTCGTCTACTTGTGCACGATTTTCATATTTCTTACACACTTCAATCAACTTTCTAAAACCGGAGTCTCCCTTTTTAACCATCGAATCGACGGACGGATTGAAATGATCTTCATACACCAGATCTTTTTCACGCGTTTTTACCCATTGATCAACGCGCTGTCGCATCGTTAACTCCTCTAGGATATACTCACTATTTTCCTCGGTGAAACGTTTGCCATTGTTCCATCCTCTGTACTGATGAGGAAGGCTTGCGAGGACTTCAGAAAAGAGACGATGCCCTCTCAACTTTGCATCTTCGACCAATGGGCATAATCTTCTAATTTCCTGTTCCATGATCTACAATAGAAAATGAATGATGAAATATTGCTCGAAATAAGGAAAGGACGGAGAACGATTTAGTATGTAAATCAGCCCTATTAGAATTTCTTTCAAAACCGTAATCGCCTGATATTAAACAAAAGAACTCTTTTAGTTGATCATTTAGTGTGATAAAACTTAACCATATGTGTATATCTTTATAGATCGACGAATAGGTGAAAAATCCGTATAGAAAGTTAACCTATGAATGTTCTTCCAGGTCTCAGATCTCTATGGAAAAACTTAGATCCTGGGACACCTTTCCACCGTAGGTAGAGTTTTATGAGCTATGAAATAGAATTACTCAACAAAGAAAAAATATACTGTATTGAGTATGATCTTGTTGACCACACTAAAGATTTCTTCATATTGGTAGCTTTTCTATTTATGAATCTCTCTTCTGATGAAAATAGGATTTTGTATAGCGGTGCATCTAGCGATTGAAATAAGCAATTAAAGCTGTATCAATTCATGTATGTGGGAAAGTTTTGAATACATTTCATTTTTCTCAAAGATTCACCTACGTTTTGGCCGAGAAGCGAATAAAAAACTGATGTAAACAGATTGAAAGTTGATTGGCAAAAAATATTACAACGTGCATGAAAAATTCTGAAACTTGAAAATTCAATAGGAGTTTCTTTTTGAAAGACCTCTTTGTACTAGCTCATTTGATAGCTCAACTGATAAGTGAACCTTTAAGAAAAATGAAATGTATTCAAAAGGTTCCAACGTACATCAATTGATATAGCTTTAATTGCTCATGACAATTGCTATATGCATCGCTATACAAAATTCTATTTTGGTCAGAAATTAGATTCGTAAATAGAAAAGCTACCGATATGAAGAAATCTTTAGAGTGTGGTCGACAAAATCATACCTAACACAGTATATGTTTCATTGTTGAGTAATTCCATTTTATAGTTCATCAAACTCTACCTATTGTGAAAAAATGTCTCAGAGTCTAACGGCGTCAATTGAACGAAGGAGTATGTAATATTTTTCTCTTTTTTAAAATATCATAGAAACGAAAGAAAATTTTCTTCTATAGTTGTTTGCGAGCATTAATCATGATTCCTTCATACATAGTGCTGATGAAATAAAAGGGCTCTACTTATCTCAAGGACACTTGCAAAAGAAAAACAAATATTCTGACGCGCTTTTATTGCATGCTACGAAGCAGTGAGCAAACAAGAAAACAAATATTTGTTTTAAACATCGATCGACGAGTGGGCATAAGCAACCGAAAAGAATTTACGAAGAATAGAAATCATTGCCACTATAGAATGAGGGTGAGTCTAAAAGAAAACGAAAAATATGAAGCTTCTTACGATTGATTTTGTCCTTGGTTAAGAAACTCATCAGATAAGTTTGAAAGGACAGGGGCGGATAAAGGCCCTTTTTGGCCCACTATACACCGG
>JAJEKB010021738.1:0-167372 GCA_022393335.1 Macrotrachela quadricornifera | reverse complement strand
GGGGAATCGGATTTAGGTGTTTCAATGTTCCCAACATTTCTCTTTCTAATGATGAAAACCGCAAGTCTCTATCTTGTTCCTATCAAGAGTTACTCAAAAAACGGTGAAGTACCTTCTATTTTGAAACAGATAATAGTTCCGTTCGGTTCGATTCAAACCGGGTAAACTTGGCTTGGTCTAGTTCGATAACAGTTCTCAGTTGTTAAAAGTCGCCTTACATATTCAAAAAAGTACTTTCACTTCTCTCAAACGGATCATTAGTTAGAGGGTAGTTAAGATAAGCAATTTTTTGCTATTAGAATACTAATATACAGATTTTTTAAACTATTTTTGTCGTCCCAATCCAAACTTTAGTGGTTCGGTTTGTTTCGGTTTCTGCTAAGAATAAGTCTTATAGTGTAACATTTGAAAAAAGCTTTAATGAGAAATCGTGAACAATAGCTGAAGAGAAAAATATGAAATAGTTAATAATTTCAAATGACTCACAACAATTAAAATAAGCATGTAATGTATGTTCATCTTATCAATAAATTATATTACAATCAATAGTTCTGTACAATTATATAAGAATATTTCAAGTAACATTTGTAAAAGTTAATTTTCTTTTCGACAAAGTAATATTCTATGCAGAATAAAACACAAGTATAAATAAGGTGAAATATAGCTTGTACTCCGTCAAAAACAGTAAGCTCCACATGTAAACTCCGAAATTGGAGCTCATTTATGCATCCGCTTTTTATCAATTGAATTCAGTATAAGTTTTATCATTCATAGAGACATGAATCGCTTCAACTGAAATCCTAGCTGGACTGTGCTATTTGATATTGGTCAAACATACTACCTGGGATGCTAGAGGTCTCAGTGAGTAGTTTACAAGTATTACTATGGAGGCTAGTTAATTTTCCCTCTCTCGCTATTCTTTTCTTCATCTACTGACTGTAGCGAGGAAGTATGAGTTGTAGTCTATCTAGTGACATATTCTGCAATAACAGACCTATTTTAGAGCATAAGAAAATGAAATATCAAGAAAGAAAGTTACATTCTTTTTACAGATGCTAATCATTCACATTTAGATTATGATAAAAATCATTAGGATTGATCGTAATAGTCATCAATCCCATATTCATAACCACATTTACGGTAAGTATTTTGAATTAGCTGCGTTGACAGACAATAGAAGATTTGAGATAATAGAGCAGGTATGTCAATCAAAATAAATGGATGTTTACTCCGAATAGTTTTTTTAAAGAGAATGCCATAGCAAATTATTTAATGGCGATAAATATCTGGCACTTTCGGTTGGCATATAAAGAATTTCTTTTACACAATAACATTTGCCAGCACATAATGTTTGTATCACATCGACTTAATTATGGCTAGAAATTTTATCAGAAAGGAAATATAAGTTTTTAATAAGTAATTGATTGATTGATGATGCTAATGTATCAGTTATCCATTGATTAATTACTTTTGTCTATTAAAACTGAATTGACTTGGTTGCAACGAAACATACATGATCGTTATCAAGATGGATATCAGACATTGGATACATTTACAAACATAATATTATCAATAATAGGAAGATTATTCTTTTTCAGTTAAATTTATTTCTGAAGTATTTATTGTTACTCTTGAAAGTGAAAGTTATTTTGAACAGTATAAATTGTATGGTGATCCTATCAATAGGAAGTCGAAAAAATGAGATTTTGCAGGTTTTCATAATTCTTAATTATATCTATATTTCATAAATCTTTTCTTGCATTCTGATCCAAGTGAACTACCATTTATCGGAACCTGCACCTATAAGTGAATATTAACCCTTTGGCGCCGGGGTTTTTTTGAAAAAAATAAGATGGTTTTTCTTTTAAAAAAATATCTGAAACATATTTTATTGTGATATAGAAGTATTTAGAAATGTTTCAGAGTATGATAATCTTCAAAACAACCTATCACACAAAGTCCGAGGTCACAAACATCACACTGCTAACGTGCATCATTATTTGTAAGCGTTACCACATTCGGCAAAACGTTTTACGTGATACATATGAATAATAAACTACTTATTTGGAAAAACACGTGTAGAATAATAAGAATTTGTTTTGGTTTTGTGAGAATACATATTGAAAGATGTAAGTTGCTTCTTGTTTAGAATCACAGTGTCGTTTATACGACAGAACGCATTGAAAAAGAAAAGAAAAACAGTACATCAGAATATACTAGAGCGAGGTAGAATATAAGAAGTAGGCGTGTCAGAATACAAGAGAGAGCACATAATACACACATAGCTATACGAAACGATGATGCAATAGTGTTACCAATATAAGAAAAAAAGAGAGGAAATCTTCTCAATGAAGTTTAAATAATATTATAATCATGATAATATATGCAAAGTTTCAACACGCATATATGCGTGCCCCGCCGCCAAAGGGTTAAAACTGATTCAGTTAATGTCAAATCGAAGGAAACATTGTTCAATGATGCATGAAGACAATAAATAAATAATGCTCAATTATGGGTATAATAGAAAAAAATAGCAATAATTTTAAAGTTTTACAGTACGATACCAAGCTGATTACAAAGAAAAAACAACAACACATAAACAGCACAATAGATAACATTAGTAAATAATAGAAAACAAAATCAAGATCAAATATAATAACATTTGTTTGACTTTAATCAACGACAACAAATGTAAGTTGAGATTAAGTAAAGAACAAAAATAATAATAGTCAATGTCATTATATTACGAACTTGGAAAAGAATTTCATAGAAAATAGAATATCTATGCTTTCGTAATTTTCCCTCGTTTCAATAAAGATAATTGAAATTGAGTTTGTGTTTGTGTTTGAGATCCTTCAAGACCCAACATTTGTGTTATAACACCTACACGTTGACTTCGTTTAAAATGTATTACATTGAAAAATTCTTGCCGAAATAGTCGACTCGATAAGCAATGAATGTAGAATGAAGCCTACAAAAGTATGATTTGATTAGAAAGTTTAGAAAATTAAGACCATTAAACTTACTGTATAATTGATTGAAGCAATGAAAATGGAAATAGTATTCAATTCAAGTTGTTGTTGTAGTGAAAGTCTTGGTCGAAGAACATAAATCATAAGAATATTGAAGAGACTAAATGGAATTTGTGTGACAAAAAAGAGGCAGATGCTCGTGAGCATAATTATTAACATTTGTCGATCCAGAAAAGTACGACGACGACCTGGTTTCAATTTTAATTGTTGTTTCTGTTGATGACGAAGTCCAATGAATATATTAATACTGAATATGAGAAGTAATATTGTGGGTAAGACTATTTGAAGGCTTGTTATTAGAATAGGCCAGATCTGAAAAGAATTAATAAATGTCTTGTTAATTGGCAAAATTTCAAATAAACAAACATACTCCTGAATAAAAGTATTGATATGTAGCACTTGATGAGGAACCAATAGCACACGCAGTGGTACCAGGTACAGCACCAATTGCTGGTAGTAGTAAATGGGAATTGAGTGCAATCGAACAGATGCAGAGAATGAATGCACCAATAAGTACTTTTTTACTCGTACATAATTCTTTGACTCGAAAAGGAAATCGAATACGAAGCCATCGATCAATTGCAATCGTTAATAAAAACCAAGCTGAACAGCACATAGAAAAATATTGAATAAATGAATAAAGACGACACAATAGATTCATAAGATTGGTATTTGTTGTGGAAATACGAAAGCCAAGAAAGATAAATTGATAGAAACACGTTATTAAATAGATTGTATCTGACACAGTCATGCATACGAATAGACAACTCGTCGAAATATTACGAAGAGTTCGACGAAGAAATATAATGGCACTTGTCGCATGACCAAAAAAGCCAAAGAGAAAAAGAATAAGGTATCCATAGAGAGCCAAGTTTCTTTGAAGAGATGTAATCACGTCTGAGCCAAAGCCTCCTGGCGGACCCATACCACCACCAGGAGGACCCATTCCACCACCAGGAGGGCCCATTCCACCACCAGGGGGACCCATTCCACCATCAGGAGGAGAACTGTTATTGCTACTACCGTAATTCATCTATAACTGTTGATATGAAAATAACAGACAGAATTATATATATATCTTCTAGAGTCAAGTATGCATCACACCACATATTTGTTTTATGAAATCAGTTTTAGAGAGATTAAAACCGATTTTTTGAAAGCAGTTTCTTACATGGGTTACTGGCGCAGCAGCTAATTCAATTACTTCATTCAACTCGCTAAGCTTTCTTTCTATCATGGTTTTGTTCTATTTTCTTGCACTTACCAAAGTTAATTGAATTTATATAAATAAAAAGAAATCTTTTTAGTTTTTTTTAATTACATCGCTCATTATGGCTCTGACATATGCGTATGAAAAGAATTAATTACTTGTCGTCTGAGAACAATCATGAATTGATGAGCTACACAATTTTTTTTTCTTTCATATTCGCTTCTCCATCTATTATCCCATCATGACATTCTTCTTCGTCTGTCATTCAAGCAGAGCCACTTGAAGATTCTTAAAACAATGGCGGAATAATTATATGCTGTTGCTAATTTTATCATTTAATGAGAGAAATACATATGCATTAAATGGAAAACTTTACTCCTTATAGTTCTTACATGAAAATAATTTGAAACAGAAGAAGATATTTAGGTATACATAAAGATCATAGTTTGATAATCAACGAAAATGTAGCTATCAGTTTCCGAACCTTTTCTGTATAATTTTGCTAATCAGACACATACCATGTTCGTGACAATGTATTACTTACATCACACCACAAGTAATGGCGCCATCACCTGTTATTTCTTTATAGAAAATTTAAAGAAATTTTCTCTTTTTAATACACTTATTGAAAAAACGGTGCTCTATTTTCCTATGCTATTTCATTACTATTCAACTAACACTATAAATATAAAATTGAAAAAAAAGAAACAAAAAGGAACTATTTATTATAACATGTCATGATGATATGGACACTCATACTTTTTTGAATAAATTTTGATTGGAACAAGGTAGGGAAGTGCGAATTCTACTGTTGAAAAGAAGAGGTAAAGATGCAACGATTCTACTTTTCTTTCTTTTTTTTATAAAAATCTTGATATAATAGCGAGGTTTTGAAAAAACATAACTCGATTTTCTTTGACAAGAGAAATTGCACGATGTGTCTCACTTTGGAAACAGATCATGTCTTTTGTGTCAAATCATTTTCTTCTAAAAATCTTCAAGTAAATATAATTGAATGTCAGAAACAGATTGGAAAATGCATGATAAATAAATTACAAATGAGCCTTAGAAGAAAAAAAATGAATAGTTCATCTAGTCTTGATTATCATTAGTCAAAAAACATTTTAGTTTTTTAATGAAGACCTAGATCGTCAAAGGACTAAGCTTTGAATCGAATATTCAGAGTGATACGTTCCTTGGCAGAACTATTGTGATGATTCAATTTCAAAGAACGGCTAATTTAATATACAATTAAAGACATACGAAAGTGAATATATAACATGTGTGTTTTGATTTTTTCCCGTTATAATCTACTCATTATCTCAATATCTCCTTTTCTAGCAGAAAATTTGTCAGTTTTCAAGAAAAGTTCTAATGCTTTTGTTGATATTTTTCTTTTTTGTTTTTTCCATGGCAATTCTGTCGTCAATGTTGGATAGACTTTATCTTTTACATTCAATTCGAGTATTTATATCCATCGAAGATTGTACTAGTATTCATTTTGCTAATTAACGTAACGATTAAATGTTTGAAGAAAATTATAAAATGCAACCAGTACATGAACAGAGTCATTGTTCTCTAGTCAGAGATAGAAAAATATTTACAAGCGAAGATTTACATGTGATCAAGAATGGATCCTTTTCAAACATTTGACAATAGATCGGTAAAAACCTTCTCGTCATATGTCGAACATATTTCATAGATTTAAAACAACAAAATTCCCATAGGTCATATCGAAATGGATTGAAAAAAAAAACAATTTAAATTATGTTTATTACATATTGCACGTAGAAACTAGACGTGGATAGAGAGCACGAGCGGCGGAGCGTTTTAAATTTAGAATAGGCTCGATATTTCTTAGAGACACTTACCAACAGCATAAAAATACAGAGGTATTTTTTTATGCAATGCGTTATAAATGAAATAGGATTAATACTGTCTATTTCGAACTAAGATTTATTAATGCATAACATTAGTGCAGATCAAAGATGAGTTTGCCACTAAAAATAGAAAACTTATTTCTAAGAAGCCATTAAACTTTTGTCTCGTCTTGATTGAATAGTGACCTTGAAACATAGTTCATTGGATGCAACATCTTTGGATCCGAATTTAGGTAGATAGTCTTTATACTCTCGAC
This sequence comes from Macrotrachela quadricornifera, assembly GCA_022393335.1. NCBI lineage: Eukaryota > Metazoa > Rotifera > Eurotatoria > Philodinida > Philodinidae > Macrotrachela > Macrotrachela quadricornifera. Next base: position 160,993 of record JAJEKB010021738.1, on the reverse strand, counting down.
ACAATGTTTTACTCCCAATCTGATAATTATGTAAAATACATTAGATTTTTTCGATTAATTTTCGTTGACAAGTACATCTTACGCATTTTTCAAACAATTTTGATGATAATCTGGTAATAACCAAGTTATAAATAGCTCTTATGTGCAGCTAGAGTCTATCACATCTAAATATTTCGATTTTGACCTTATCTGATAAGTTGCGTCTTGAAAAGAGTTTTTGATTTGTATTATCGAAAAATAGAATTGTGACGATGCAGCAGTGTTCACAGAAAAGAAATCTCGTTGCGGATTTGTACACCGTGTTGAAAGCGTTTCATTGGCATCTGAAATTAATCGTCGAGAAGGAAAAAGTTTTAGACATCTTCCAACAGATATGACTATAAGTATCCTATAAGGTTATTCTTCATTTGTAACGAAAGAACATAACGTAAACTCGTTGCAAATGTAGGTTACAACGCTTAGTCCTACGAGACTATTTTTTCCGTTAACACGTTGGGCAGTTGCCGGTGACAAGAGCCAAAATTTTCACGCAGTAAGCAAATTTGTCAATCTGATACAGTAAGAAAGAAATGTTTGAGCCTCACCTAGGCTATGAAACCTGAATCTTGATGGACTTTAGCCTACTCAAGCTTAATGCCTCCGCTGCTTGTAGAAGAATACTGTTCTTTAATTACTTAAAGTTTCAAGGTCATTTTGAATAAAATTCTGGAAAAACGATTAAATCGTTTCATATTGAAAATAAAGAATTCTACACAGATGTAAATGTCAATGAAAACCAATCAGTATATCACTGAACACGCGTTTGTAATAAATAAAATGTAACTGATCTTGTAATAACGCGTCATCTGTTAAAAACCGTGAAAATTACCCGACATTAGAAAATTTTTACATTGAGACGAGCCTCGCCAAGCCTTTGTCTTTACTGGCTCGAGCCTACCCAGGCCTCGTAGCTCCGCCGCCTATGGTAAAGAGTGATATTTTAATTTCAACTTTAAAATTTAGGAAAACAAGCACTTTCATTGTAGAGATATCTTTGCTAATATCGATTGTAGAGTTTATGACATTTATATACTTCTTTATTATCAGAAATTACCAGATGTTTCTAGAATTATCAGGAATTATCAATTATTGAACCATTATATATTCACCCGCACCCTCGTCGTCAAGGTTTATACCATTTAAGAAATGATTAAGTGACTTGTTTTCATAAATTTGTATCAAAAACAACAGGCGATGCTTTGAAGTATCTTGAGGATATTTTTTCCTTGAGATGAATCGAAAAGGTAGTTTCTTAAGTAACACTGTTATATCTATGTGAATGTTTCCTTAGAGTATAAGAAAGTAAGGAATTGTATATTTTACTACATGTGTAAAATTAATTATCGAAAGTTGAAGAATATTCAATGAGCTAGTACGATTTATTATCATATAGATAAAAAAAACATCTGTTAACAGTTGTGGTAAAGGATTTTGTATAAAATTGATCTTTTTTATTTGGTTAAATTTGGTTTCCTATGGCAAAAAAGAGATGTACTTTTCTTAGTTGTTTAAACGAAAATTACTTGCATATTCGATGTATTTTGAATTCGCGTCCTGAAATTTTGAGATTTGAATAATTTTTAAAAAAATGATCTGTTGCTTACACAATAATATGAATTGCATAAATTTTTGTGCTCTGAATATTTGTACAATTGATTTAGCTTTGAGCTGAAAGCTGGTCAATCTCTAGTCTCATTTAATACAAAATGAACGTTAATTTAAAACTTTAGAAATTTGGATTATTCTTAATAATTAATTAAAAATAACCTTAAATTCGGATTCCTTATTCTCGATTACCTGTTGGTGAAACGTGTTCTAAGATTTAGTACTAAGTTTTTACCGGTTTAGCGCATACTGAATTCTGATTGACTTGGAAAAATAAACATACTTTTAAGGAATTTATTGAGCATATAACATTTTCTTTCAGAAAAAGGAACAAATTCATTTGATGACAATAGAAGGTTTGGCTTTTTTTTGTAATAAATATTTTTAAGTTCTTTTATTTATTTCCAAGAGAAATAGATTCAAAAGGTAGTTATGTTTAAGACTAATTGATGGAGACGGTTTTTTTGCAACACAAAAGTTTATATAATAACATCATTTCTTCTGTTTTTAGTTTCTATCAAAATATTTACTTAGTAAGTCATGTATTTTTTTTTTGCATTCTACGTTTTCTATTTGCTTTATTATTGCCATCAATATATTGACTCATATAACTTTTTATCATATAATAATGATGAAAGAAATAAAAAACATTGCATGTATCTGTGATATCATTATATATTTGTAATAAAAAATTGAAATTTAAAAATATGTAGATCACAAAATTAAGAATTAGTTTTTTTTTTTAATAATCAAGATAAACAATGACAAATATTGAAAAACAAGCGGATGAAATCGTAGCATTACAATCGATTTTTGATAAAAAATTTCGTCTTCTTGATGAAAATCAATATGAAATATTAATTGAATTCGATCTTATTGATCAATTTATTATTGAATATAATAATAAAACATCAATTATTAAATATTTACCACCATTAACTCTTATTATTCATTATCATGATGAATATCCAAGTGATTCACCCCCATCATTTGTTCTTTCATGTTTTTATTTTTCAAAATATCATCTTGGAAAAATTTGTCAAAAACTTGATAATTATTTATTTATAAAAGATGAAGTATGTGTTTATGATTGGATTGAATTAATTAAAAATGAAATAAATAACAAATTTTGTTTTTCTACAACAATTCAAGAACAAATAAATGATCCTCGAGCATTAAATGGATATACAAATAAAAATGTTGAAAAAATTTTTCAATATTTAATTGATTATAATTCTAAATGTGAAAAAGAACATTTTGAAAATCAACTTCAAATATGTTTAATATGTACAAATATTATTCCAGGAAAAGATTTTATTTGTCTTTATCGTTGTACTCATTTTTATTGTCGATTATGTTTAAATAATTATGTTAAAATGACACTTGAAAATGGTTTATTTGGTGAAAAACTTCATTGTCCACAAAATCAATGTAAACAATCTTTACTTCCAACAGAAGTTAAACATATTCTTCAAAATGATCATTTATATGAAAGATATGAAAGATTAACATTACAATATGGACTTGAATTAATGGATGATATTCTTTGGTGTCCAAGGTTAGATTAAATAATAATATATTTCATTCAATTTGATTAAAATATCATCGATTTTTTCGAGATTATTATGCTTGAATTTTGAATTTCAATACATAGTTTTTATAATTTTTTGAGAAATATTAGATTTTCATGGAAATCATAGTGAGACTATAGATTAAAATGAGTCAAAATAATATCGAACGGGCGTCAACGGAGTTTACGATTTAGTTCTAGAATATAAACAACAAGTAACATTCATTGAGAGTCGATTCACTTGACTCTAGACTAGCAGTATAGCGATGTGGATATAATTGTTAATCACAAACAACCGGGATTTACTATGCGAGGTAATGTTTAACAGAGGAACTTGCTTATAGTGATTATCTGATAACTATGATTGAAACAATCGTAGAGGAATTTAGAAAGGTCACCTAGTCACTATAATTTGAATCATCTCATATAATTCCATTTGAGTTCAAACAATGTCATTATCAGCATTTTGTTGTATGTTTATTAGTATTACTACTCAATTGTGAAAAAACATGCTACGGAAATAGAAAAACTGTTTGCATTAGATATTGTAAATTGTTACGTATATGATTATTCGACTAGTTCGCTTTCAAATAACGTATTTTCATAATTATTTTATTTGAGCGCTAGTTCTATTCGAAAAAAATTCTAAAGTTCAAATTCACTTATAAAATTCGAAACTATTAATATAAAGGTGACACCACTAAAGATAATCATTAGTGAGATTAATTTCGTTAATTAATAAATTTTAACAGTATATTAAAACTGATATTTTGGAAATAGATACATTATTTGAATAAAAAAAAATTTTCTTTCGTTTATGTTGTGTAAAGGTCGGTTGGATACCGATCTTGCGATCTACCATTAATTTTTTCTTCGATCACTCATTAGAAGTAATAGAGGGTTTCTATAACAAATAGTTCATAAAATCACTAAAAAAACGAATTTTGTACATTTTAAAATTAATTTCATTTTTTTCATACATAGTGTTCAAATGTGCTAAAGACATCTACCTTCTAACCTTATCCGATCGAGCTGAAATTTTTATCACGGATATTTGAAACTATCCTCCAAAGATAAAATTAGTCATTTTCATTATTAACTTATCCATCCAGATTTATGAGATTCACAAAAGCCAGAACATTAGTTTTAGAAAAAAACTTTTAGATATTTTTTTTATAAAAATAAAAAGAAAGTGAGATTTTCTCGAAAGTTCAAAACTATTTCTTTCGATTTTGTATTTTAGTTAAAATCTTTATGTAATCATAAAAATCTGTTTTAATATGTGAAGTACAATTGTTTAGATGTCAATCAGCTGTTCTCAGTGGTATTGGTGATGATAAATTATGTGTATGTGATAAATGTCATTATGCATTTTGTAAAAAATGTAAAGAAATATTTCATTCTCAAACAATGTGTCATAAAGATTATTTAATTGGACAAATGAAATTAATTCAACAAAAAGAATTTGAACAAATAGAATTACAAAAACAAGAAAAACTTAAACAAGCTCAAGAAAAAGAAAGAATACTTCTATCACAAATAATGAAAGCAAAAGAAAAGGAAAGACCTTTATTAGAACAAAAACCTCCTACTCAAGAATATAATCAAGTTATAATTAAATTATCTGAACAAAATGCAATATTAGAAGAAGTATTAACTGCTGAAAAAATCGATTCACTTGCTACAGAACGTTGTCCTAAATGTTCTATACATATTGAAAAAGATGGTGGTTGTTCACATATGTATTGTTCACGATGTCATCATCATTTTACTTGGGGAACAAGAGGAGGAAATAAACTTAAAAATGTTGTACCACTTTTAACAAAAAATATTGAAAATTCTGTTGGATTAGATACTCTCAAAGATGAATTACATAAAGTAACGCATATAGGTATGAAACTAAATATTGATTTTACAATAAAAAAGGGATCTATGAAATATTTTTTTTAGTAAAAATGTCAGAAGATAATGATGAAACAAATTCTAATAAAATAGACGAAAAACAAAATGAAGAAGAGTTAAAAATATCATTTGATAATCAATCAACGATTGGATATGCTATTATAAATCGTATTAAACAATGTCCTAATAAATTTTGTCAAAAGAATAATGTTAAAATTGCACAAGACAATTGGATTATATGTAGTGCATGTATGAAGCAATATTGTTTTTTATGTGGAGCTACATTTCATGGAACAAGACATTTCGAGAAAAAATGTCCACGATATACACCTATTTAAATTTATCTTCTTATAAATATTTTCTTGACAACTTTGTAAAAATATTTCGATGTTTGTCTATCGAAATTTATTCATTTTTTGTTCAAATTTAAAAGAATTAGTTATGATTAAATGGGAATTTTTAATTATCGTTCAAAAAAAGTTTTCATTCAATCCTAACTTATATTCGTTTCAAAATATAATGCATCTCACTATTTTTTGAATAATTCAAGAATGGCTTCCCAAATTTCAATATCTCATTCAAATTAAGTTTACACGTGCGATGAATAAGGTTATTGGTTGAACTTTCATATTATAACATGCAAACACAAAACTTTTGTTTTTAATGTAAAAAACACAGAGAATAAAAATTGTCCAGCAGAAAAAAGTTCTGGGACATAGCCGTTGGTCAAAAGTATGCGCCCCATATTTTAATCGATATAAGAAATGTGATGCTGAGTATTTGTGTATATATACGACATGAGATATGTAGATCAGCGACATCAACCCGATCTTTATAGATTGAGATGGAGAGGAGTTATGATGAGTAGCAGCTCATACTATTGTGAGCCTTATAACTCAACAACAAAAGATCGCTATAGGTTGGTAAACCAATCGTTATGTAGCCCTTGTATGTACCCATCTGGACTAAAAATTTGATGAAGGTTCATTGAGCTGTTCAAAGACTATGCTCATACTACCGTTACGGTCAGTCTTCAGTGATATAGTTCTCTTAGTCGAAAGTCAGGAAAATTACAAAAAATCGGACCGAAAATTCTACAGAATATCGCACAGCATTTGTGGATTGTTATCCACAATTTCCAAAAGACAATATTCTAAAAGGAAAAAAATACAGGTGAGGCAAAAAAACTCTGAAATATTCAAGAATGGTTTTCCAAGATTCTCTCTATTAGTAAATTAATTATCACTTCGCCTAGATTTTTTAAAAAATAGACTTATTATATACCATTCGATGCGCCTTGAAATTCTCTACAAGGCAGTATATTAGGTTTGTCAATTCTAAATATTTTACTTTACCTGACAGGGTTCCTTAAGTTGAATAATAATATAAGATTTTGGGGAGCCATTGTTGAGTGTCCCAGAATTTTTTTCGTAGACTGTATTTTGAAAGGGATATGAGTTAATGGAACGATGAAGTAATGGCGATATTTTTCTCATACTCTCCAGAATCCAAGCATTCCCTTTCATCACACACGATCTATTACAGAGTCAATATATTCCCCAAATATAAGTCCATTTGGATGTTCCTGGAGTAAAATCAATTTTTGAGGGGAGGAAGGCTTAAATGATTGGAAAGAAAATCAGATACTTTAACGACAGAAAATGCCTTTCGTACTTGTTGAGAAATTCATGCGGATACATTTGTTTCAATTTATAAGTATTCCCATGCACATGTTACGTGGTTGCATATTTTTAACTCATAAACTTATTTTATTCATACTATTCTCACACTCATATCTTCAAAATTTTGCGTTCCTCATTTCCTGATTGGTGAGAAACCTACAACTAATCATAAGCATAGCGCATCCATCTTCAGGATTCATTCGTTCTGTTTATCAATTCGAGTTTGTATACGATTGTTCTTATTTTTATCTACGGTCACTTTCTGCTATCTTGAGATATTAACTCTCGAAAAAACGTCATGTTTTGCCATACTTTACGACATTCACCGTAAATCATGCTCGTTTGTTCCAATATTTTGACAGGCTGAAGAAATCATTCATGATTGCTATAGCTTCTATCAGGACTCTTTCGTACGTTCTCTTTGACATTTGCTTTCCATTTTAGTCTTCCATCTGTGCCATGGCGTGGTATAAAATCTTTCACATTGTCAAATCGAAATCAATTTGAAACGCTTCTCGATTCCTGGTCATCGACTGTTCCGGTTCAACGTGCTCGAACACTTCCTTCCGAGTTTTATACTTCGCGTGACGTTTTTGAAATCGAACGACATGCAATTTTCGGTCAAAATTGGTTATGGGCAGGACGTCGGTCGCAGTTTCAAAACGTCGGTGACTTTATTTCCGGTCGATTTCTTTCCGAACCCTATTTGATCAACCTTGATGGATCATCGACACTTCGTGCTCATTACAACGTCTGTTGTCATCATGGCATGTGTCTAACAGAGATGAGTCAAGGTCGTGCAGAAACAGGTGAATTTGTTTGTCCTTATCATGGTTGGACGTATGATTTAACTGGTCGTTTGAAGAAAGCATTACGTTTAAAAACAATTGAAGACTTCAAAGCATCGAAAACTTATCTTCGTCCGATTAAAATTCGAACAATTGGACCATTTGTCTATATAAATTTCAATTTTCCTCAAACAAACGAAACGGAAAATACCAACGATTGTCAACATATAGAACATATTCATGAGAAATATTTGTCTAAAAGTGATTATGAACAATTCGAATTTGTTATTCGTCGAAGTTATGAAATAAAATGTAATTGGAAAGTTTTCATTGATAACTATCTCGATGGTGGTTATCATGTGTCGTACGCACATAAACAACTCGCTTCGATTTTAAATATGAAAGAATACAAGACAATTATTGATCATCCACGAACATCAATTCAATCATCCACAGGTACTGAAAGAACCGAAGGTCAAGTCATATACGCTTTTATCTATCCGAATCTGATGATTAATCGATATGGTTCATTGATGGATATAAATATAGTCGTGCCTATTGATGAACGACGTTGTATCGTTCATATGGATTATTATCGTAGTCCACAATTGTCGACAGTGCTTGACAACGACTATTCTGATCAAGATTCACATCGAGTGCAACATGAAGATATTCATCTCTGTGAAAATGTTCAACTTGGTCTCGAATCGAATGCATACGATTCGGGTCGATATGTTCCGACAGTGGAACATGCAATGCATGATTTTCACAAAACTTCATTCGGAGAAATAAAAAAATTTTATCAAGAACAATCATAGAGATATTCTAACCTGACCCATCAATAAAATCGCCTTAATTGAAAATGGAAATAAAAAAATTAAAAATTATCTTTTTATTTCTTTTTTAACTTCGGGGTGTATAAGACTTCTGCAGAGATACAGTCGATCGATGAATGAGAAAGCTCTGTGAAAGATATTGTCACCTGCAAGTGAAAATTGCTTTTCGACATCTATTAAAAAGGAGCGTATCACGACCGATAGTCAATTTTTCAAAACTTGTCACAAAATCTTCAATCAATATGATTACAGTTTGATAGTAATTTTCTTTGTAGTCATTATTAATTGAAATCCTTTGACCGTTCAGTAAACGATGCCAAGTGTAGTAAGCCTCGAGTAAAGGAACATGATAGTTTTTCGGTGACAAAGCTGAATCGACTGATGACGCATCAATTCGTTTAGAGAATTTTGACTGGACTCACTAGCTAATGCTTCTAAGTATTCTTATTTAGATAGGTAGTGAAATTTCTTTGTAAAATAATATTCGAAAAAAACAATAATTATCTTGGTTCATTGTATTTACGGCAATATCGAAAATATAAGCTTGATTTTTATTGTTTTATTCGTATAATCCGTCTCTAAGAGATGATCTTTCAGTTCCCTGAGTTCTTCGGCCTGTTCAATCAAATTCTTGACAAATAATTTATTAAATATGAGAAAAGATGTTGCATTTGAAGTGGCAATTTTCACTTTCGAATTATTCGCATCGATGTAATTAATACTGTAACGAGTGCATTTTTCTATATCGACTGCTTGAGCTGCAGAAGCAATATCATTGCTAAAACCACCCGTTCCTCCTTGAATGCATATCCAAACATTTGAAAATAGTTCATTATGTTCTCCAGAATTAATAACCCAAGTTTCTCACTTGATTCTCGTTCAATACCATCCATAACATACTGAAATAGAACATAACCTGTTTCACTATTATACGATCTTAACAGTGTACCGATAAGATCATCGGTAACCCCACAATGGCTTTGATCATATCTGATTCGAACTATCGATCTAAAATTCGATTAGTTGAATCGGTCAACAATTAATGTAAATCAAGGGATTCATTCAGACTTAAATTTTTAAAGAGATTTTCAAATATTGTCATAAATTACTTGTATGCTTGAACACGATCATATGTTTTTGTTTGCTTAATCGTTTTACAGATAATTGCAATATTCGGAGACGAAGAATTAATAATATTCTAAATACAAAAGACTTTTATTGCTTATCGAAAAATATTCTCGACATTCATCAATCATTCAATACATTTTCATTAACAAGATGTATCATCGATATACACAATGCTAGATAACGAAAATAATATTTGAGATCATGTTCCTGTAGATGTAAATCATCGATTATTTTCGGTCGAAATAAACTGATTAAATAGGACGCATGGGATATTTAAAGTTTCTTCTCTTTCAGAAACATTATGGTTTTCAATTTAACATCTCAATTGCAAAATAAAAAAAAAAAGTTTTCCAAATATTTTCACTATTCTAAATACAGTGAGAATTCGCACTAATATGTAGGTGTTTGATATTTGATCATAGAAAAATTCATTAGAACATCTTAGTAAAGTTTTGTTTCGACACTTCTTGTAGAGCTTTTCACGATGCACTTCTAAATGTAAAGTAAAAAGTGCGCAAACCTTCTAGAACATCCAACATTTGATATATAATCTAACAATCGAGATAACTGTGGAACAAAGTAGTGCATTTACTATTGTGAAAAAGATCGTTGAGTAATGGGATTGTTTAATCGTCCAATCTTTGTTTTATTTCTGTTATCAGTGATAATTTGACCATATGAACTTAATTGCAGACATTGTTGATGATAATATCATACTGAGAGTTTTTAGTATTTATATAGAAAAAATCATTATTTTACGTAGTCACATCCAACATAACGATAATTCAAAAAATGATCTGTTCTCTTGTACTGAGTTTCTTTGCTATTCTTCTGTTATTACAAAACAAACTAAATCATAGATTATAATATATTTTACTCATGAACTTTAAAAGTTTTTGCTGTACTAAAAGCATCATTAAAAAGCATATGTTGAATATATTTTGATAATGTGGGATCATTATTTTCATTTAGTCCAATTGATAGCATGTGATATGATAGTGTTTATGGAAATAGTTTCATTTAATATGATTCTATGGCATCAATAATGTAGTTCATTGAATATTTGAATAAAATTTTCACGTATCCTAGACAACATTTAAAGAAACCGACATTTATGTTGATGATAGGCATGTACTCATATCGAAACTTTTGGATTTTAGAGAATTTGAGTAATTGACCTTCTCTTGAATTAAAGTACTGATTATTGTTTCAATTTCCTTATCAAGCTTCGTATAATATAAGGAAAGAAGAGATGGTACAGTTGTGCTGGAAGTAACTGCTAACATAGTCGAAATTCGAGTAGTTACATCATAGAATAACACAAAAATCATCGACTGAAAATCTTCATTAGAAAAAGAATATTTCGTCGAAAATGATGAAGCTTTATAAACTTGCATCAAAGGTTTTTCGAATTCAAGGAATCTGTACCGTAAGACCAGTTTTCAAAATACCCATGAACCGAGAATTTTCATTTCGAAAATGATCTTGTTCACTATTATCTACCAAAAATGTGTTATTGTTCGAGTCAAATGAAAAAGAACGTCTTCTAACCTACAGTTTAGTGCAGACAACAGTGGACAAATCTCTACAGGAAAAAATTATGGAAACACATACAGCACCATATTATCCTACATAATTCCGAAAAAGTACTGAAGATTCTATACTCACACTTTTCCTCTAATGAAAACTTCCAGTGCATAAATTTTGTGTTATTCTATAATGTAACTACTCAAACATTGATATTTTTGTTGAATGAAAAAACTATTAAATCTAAAGTATTATTGCAGTTCTGGGCCGATTCTGATCAGTTTCAATTTCAATAAATAATCAAGTAGTTCCATATTAACAATTACTTGTAGCATAATTACATTTTCTCTTCCCTACTTGTATTATATGAAGCTTGATATACGAATTATATTACTCTACAACAATAGTCAGTAACTTAATCCAAAATTCCTAATTGTATATTCATGTTAAAAAAAAAGTATCTTCAAATTAAATTAAAATCGTTTTTTTCAAATTTTTAATAAAAATTCTATTAAATTCAATAATAATTTTTAGATGTTCATTTTTGTTCATTTAATAATTGACAATTTTTCCAATAATTTAAATATAATTTAATTAAATTTGAATCAATTTGTGGACAATTTTTTAAAATATCACATTTTTCAACAGTTTTTATTGTTTCAAATTTTGTTACTTTTGATAGATCTTTTTTACTAAATATTTGTTCAAAAAATGACGATAATTTAATAAGTGGATTATTAAGATCTTTGCTTGTTAAAATTGTATCAAGAAATTCTTTTGAAGAGATAATATCAAAATTTAAACCAGCCATTCGTAGACAATTTAAATAATCTTCATATTTAATAACATGTGGATTAAGTAAATGATAAACACGTTGATCTGATGATATTGATGTATCAAATGAAGCTTTCAAAGCTAAATCAACAAATGAAGCACTACAAATATCTACTGGTATCCAATTAATATCTTGTCCATTATTTGGCATTTTTTTTAATTGTCCAGCACCAGCATATATCATCATAGCAGCCATTTCATTCATATTCCATACACCATTCTTTGTATCACCACTTACTTGACCAATACGATAGATATTAATTGGAATATCTAAATAAATAAAATTAAAAGTATTAAAAAAAAAATTTTTTTTTAAATTTACTCCATAAATTCATTGCTGCCCAACATATATGTTCACTTGCATATTTACTTTGTCCATAACCTTGTGGTAATGCAACTTGTGAATTCCTTGGTAATGGTTCTTCTTTAATATTACTTAATAAACCTGAAGCAGCTGATGATATACTTGAAATAAAATGAAATTGTATATTATTTAATGATGCTAATTTTAAAAGATTATAAACACCTAAAATAGAATCATATTCAAAATCTTTAATTGTTTGATTAAAATTCATTTTCCATGCTGAATGAATAATATCAGTTAATTGATTTTTTAATTCTTGATAAATATCATTTGTTTGACCTAAATATTCTTCACTTAAATTCATTGATAATGGAAGAATAATAATACGTTGTTGTTCAAATGATTTTAATAATAAAGATGTATCTAACTGTCGTTGTTGAAATGATTCTAATAAACGTAGTTTTGGATCAGTACCACGTAAAAGACAATAAATACGTTTAACAATTAATTCCGATTGTTTAAGTAAATCTTGTATAATAAAACATCCTAATGAACCATTAGCACCTGTTATAAGAAAAATTCGTTCAAATTTATTATTTTGTTTAATATTAATTGATGAAATAGGATTTTCTTTAATTAAATTAATATATTTATCAATAATTTGTTCAGTTAATTTATAATGATATGGATCATTTTCTTGATTTTGAATATTATTATTTTGAAGATATTTTATTAATTGTTCAATCATTTGATTAATTGAAGAATATTCATAAAGAAAATTTTTTGGTATATCATAAATATCTTGACAAATTAAATTTCTTAATTCAATTATTTGTAAAGAATTAATACCAAACTCGAAGATTGATTTAGAATAATTATTTAGATTTGTTTCATCAAATATTTCTATAATTAATTTGATTTTATTAACTAAATAATTTTTTAATTTTTCTTCTGTCCATTTTGATTGTTCATCATAATTATTTATTTTATTTTCTTGTTTTAGTTGATGTTGTTCATTAAAAAATTTATCATATATATTACTAATTAATGTTGCATATTCTTGATTAACTTTTGATCGAATTAAATTTCCTTTTCCTGTTATAGGTAATATTTTATTCATAGGTAAAATTTTAACAAGTTGTCGAACAAGACGTGAATGTGATGGTGCTTCTTTATTTGCTTGTTCAACAATTTTCCATACATTTTCTTCAATTTCATTAAAATCATAATTTGATGCTTCTTCAATATTTAATTGAATTAAAGCAGCTGTACAAAATTGATTATGACCAATAATAGCAACTTGTTTAATAAGAGATGAATGTCGAATAAGATCTTCCATTGGAAGTGGATTTGTTTTTTCACCATTTACATGTACTAATGTATCATCTTGACGTCCTAATATTAAATATTGTCCAGAATTAGGTGGATCTTCAAGTATTATATCACCAGCGGTATAACAACCATCAGCACAATTTGATACATTTTCTGCTAAAAATGGATCAGTTGGTAAATGATATAAAATTTTTTCATTTGAATTTTGTCCATTTGAATATGTTTCAAAACGAACAAAAGGTTTTCGAATATCAGGAAGTTCCATATATTTCCATCTTTTATTATATGGATTAAAATTCTTTATTAAATTAATACCAGTTTCTACAATAATTAAAGTATAATAGAAATCAATTCTTCAATTAGAATGAATAATTATTTACCTGTAGCACCATAAATACTTAATAATATAATTCCATTATCAACCATAGTTCTACATAAATTATCTGGACAACCAGTTCCACCATACATAACAAATTTTAATTTTTGTAATGGTTTTAATCCAATATGATTATTTTTTTCCGAAAGTAATTCTCGTATAAGTTGTTCAAGTAAAGTCGGTACTGCAATTAAGGCTGTTATACCATTATTAACTTGTATATTACGCACTAATTCATCTGGTTTTGGTGGAAAAGTAACACATAATGGTAATGCATATGTACCACCTGTTACAAGAGAACGTGCTGTTGCACTAAAACCTAATAAATGAAATCTATAAAAAAAAAGAACGATTGAAATAATTCAATTAAAATAGAAAGATAAACTTACAATGCTCCCCATACTAATATAACATCATTTTCATCAAAAAAATCTTTATTAATAGATGAATAAAAAAAATAACTTGATAAAAGATAACGATTTGTCAAATAAATTGGTTTTGGATGAGCTGTAGATCCAGAACTATAACAAAAATAATTAAAGATAGATAAATATAAACTAATAATTCTTACCTATGAAGAATCATAATTACTTTATTAAATTCTTTAACATCTTTTTTTCTCATTATAATGGCATTTGATGTTATTTGACATTCGACATCTTTATTTTTTAATAATTCATGAATTTTTAATTGATCACCATCGAAAAGTAGTACTTTTAAAGATTGAAATTCTTCTTGTTGTTGAATTGTTTTTATCATTGGTAAATATTGAGATATTGTTAATAAAAGTACTGTTTTTGTTTCTCTTAGTAAATGTTCTATTGCTGCTTGAGAATTTCTTGCCGAAATAGGAAACATAATAACATTGGCAAGTTTTAATAATGCATATTGTGATAAAAAATATTCAATACCACCTACTGCTAAAAGACCACATGTTATTGGTTTATCCAATGAAGAAGATGGTAAATATTTTGATATTCTTTCGGCTAAATTATTCAGAACATTATTATATTGTCTAAAGGTAAGTGATGCATATTCTGTTGAATTTTTATCTGGATCAGGATATAGTATAGCAGTTTTTTCTGGTCTTATTTCAGCTTGATATTCAAGAGCACCAATAATTGATGAGAATGGAAGATTTTCTATTTGTTCCATTTTGTATAAGATTTATAATTATCTATAATAAAATTTAAAAATAAGTTTAATAAATTAAATATTATACATAGGAAGAGAGTTTTTTAAAAGCCAAGAAAAAAAAGGAAAACATACTATAGAAAGTAGAGAAGATGATATGGAGTTAAAAGATAAAGAAAGGAGACATTAAATTCATCGCCCTACAATGATCATATATAACGGTGAGAAGAAATATAGGATAAGGGATCACTGAGAAACAATGATGAAGAATAGAGAAGGAAAAAAGTTATTAATAATCAGTAATGACTGTTCGTATACAACGAACAGAAAAGTGAAAAAAGAGCCCATATCTTAACAAAGTTTTTAGTACCATTAAGAATTTCATCATTGGAAATCTACAATACTACCCTTTAACTGTCTATCTCATTTCTGTCATGTGCACAGCATCAAGTCATACTAGAAAAACTCTTTGTTGTCCTGGTTAGTACGTTACTACTGTCTAGCATGGATGGGTTCTTCGTATAGCATAATTAAATTTATTTTTTTTTTATACCGATTCAAAACTTCTCGTTGACAAAGGAATGCAAATCATTTAGAAAAACGCAAGAATTTATATTTCGCGTAGTTCGACTTCTGTAAAACGATAGTAGTAATAAAATAATTTATTTGGATTTTACAGTAAATCATTTCTTAGAATCGATTTATTAAAAAAACTTGTTAGATAACAACCAAGATGCTTATTCATTGCGTCTTCTCCTCATTTCTTTCTTATCCGCACGTGCGTATATATACATATACAGTAAAACCTCTCTAATCTGAACACTGTCGGTACCTTGAAAAATCGTTCAGATTAACGAGGTGATCACATAGGAGAGGTCTGTAAAAATATAGACAATCCCGATAGGTATGTTCTTCGCTCGTTGTACAGCAAACCACTCATACACGCTATCATTTATTTTTTGACGTAAATCATCTTTTAGTTTTCTTTTGAGTTTTTTATTTCGATTTGTTCCATTATCATTGGTATATTCACACTTGCGTTTCAATATGTTGGGGACTGTACCAAGAGATATTTCAAATTTTTCACTGAGTACACGATGAGATAAACCATGCTCTTTTTCTCTCATTAAATTCATTTTTTCTTCAAGACAAAGTTCACGACGAGTGGTCATATTTATACTAGAACGATGATAAAGAAACAAAAAAAATTAATCTTATTATTATATTCTCATATGATATCGATTGTATTCATTGTTTCTTTCTCCATTTATAACGAATCGCAGAATGATCCAATTGTATGCATCGCGTTAATTCTAAACTAGGTGGTGCTATCTGTTGATGTTCATATTATAGAGGGTATATTTTCATGAGAGGAACTAAAAAAAAGCGTTCACATTCAGAATGTCGGGGTGATCATATAGGAAGGGGTGAAAACAAGCACAATTCCGTCGGTCGGTCCGGAGAGTGTTCAGAATAACAGGGTGATCACTTAGGAGAGGGGTTCACTACTAAAGGTTTCACTGTAGTTTTTCTTCATGCTTTTGTTTCTATTTTTTCGAGTATGAAAATAAATGCATTGTATAGTTCATATTCCACTACGTAATAAACTACAATTCTAAATTATATGCAAGTTATAAAATGATTCGCTTAGTCCATCTGTACTTTGTACTGTAATAGTGATACAAATGTTAGAGTAATGCAGTGGATTAAAAATTGAATCTATTCTTCTTCTAACTAATAAACATTTTATGAAGTGCAATTTATTTGATATTAATAAATATAATGATAAGAAAACTCACATCAAATTGTAGGTATACAAAAATGCTGGATTCGATTTCTTTTTATTATCAAATAATCATTGCAATACACATTTTACCCGATAAATATAACTTTTTGTATGCTTTTTTTCTTCTCCTCCTTACCTTTTATATAATTATATATGAGGAGTGAGGTTTGGTAAGGAAGAAAAAAGATAAAAACAAAAGCACATGAAAAAGTAACTAGATTAAAATCTATTAGTTATTTTTATCTTAAAAATAAGATTTACATTGTAGAAAAAGAGCAAGTTTCTCTAGATTTTACATAAGAACAGTTTCATTTGAAATGTTTATATGATCTGCTAATATAAGATTTCGTACAAAAGATTTTTATAAAATAAATGATAGAGTCGATTTAGAAGTTACAATAACATCTATTTTCTACAAATAATTTTATTTCGAAAGATATTTTTTGTTTATTGAATGAAAATAATACACAACCAAAGATACTATCGTAGATCTTGCCCGTAATAACTTTTCGTAACATTCAAGTTATTTTTATATACTACCAGGTCGAAAGCTATGCCAATTGATAAGACGTAGTCACAATATTCCTAGTTAGAATGTTTTTACATCTTTTCTTGTGACTTTTTCAGTCAACTTCGTGTTCTTTCTGTTAGCAGACGTTCAAAATTGACTTCTTTTTTATCTATTTCTATAAAAACAGTTTTACCTTTCACACTAAGATAAAATGTGTTGTACTTTGCGATACAATGTACAACACGAGGTGCTCGTTGCGACATATTTTGTCTAGCAGACCCACGACACATTTTTCAGTGCGTGGATTCCTTTCTTTTTCCGAAAACCACTTTATTATTATTATTTTTTTAGTCTACTTTGAATTAATGGTACTTATTCTTGTACCGGAAAAGGATCAGATAATCAGATCTCGATAGAATCGCTTTGAGGCAGTCCATTCTTGGTCAACCAGCGACTTTTAGAGATGTTTTCAAATTATATATACAATGCTGACCTTAGATAAAAAATGTTTGATATTGAACTGGATCACAATAATTTGAATTATGTCATATACTGAAATGAACTGTCTAAGCATGAATGTATCGACATGATAAACGTCCAACAGTCAATAACAACAACGTGGTTCGATCTTGTGTTAAAGAATTTTTGAATTATAGTATACATAAAATAAGTTAAAGAATATTTGCATACAAATATTGTTTAACTGTCTTACTTAGATATAAGATAAGAACAATTACAGAAAAGTACAAAGAAAAATAAAAAAAAAGATAACACAAAAGCAAACATAAACAAAGTCTTTGTTTTCGTCACATTTGGTATTTGTAGTTGTTGAAATAATGCATCAAAATGGATTGTTTGTTAATTTGTTTGGTATTGCTACCATAATTTTACTATTTATTAGCAAATGTCAATCAACACCATTAGATGATTATGTTCATGCTGATGATCCACATTTTGGTTGGAACTTAATACGTACTTATGAAGAACAAGATTATAAATTATATGTTCTGAATTTTACTTCACAAAAATGGCTTGATGGTAAGTTTTAAAATAATTTAGAAGAGAAAAATAAAATAATTTTATTATTAAGAAACATTTTCATCTCGACCTATTTGGTGGCATTATCTTTGTATTACTGTACCAAATAAATTAACACGTTCTAATACTGCTTTTATGCTTATTGATCAAGGAAGTAATAATGATGGGTAAGAATTATTTCATATAAATAAAATACTTTGAATTTATTTTTTTTTGTATAATATTATATATAGTATTCCAGAACCACAAAATGATTTTGTTGCTTTAACATCAATGGTTGCTGTAGGTACTGGAAGTATTGCTGTTGATCTACAAGATATTCCAAATGGACCTATTCGTTTTGCAGTAATATATTCATTCGAATCAAGTCTTTTTTTTTTGTATACATTTTATAATAGGCTGATCCAACAAATAGAAGTCGTGGTGATGATGCAGCAATTGCTTGGACATGGAAAGCATTTGTTGAAAATCCATCTAATATTTATGCTCCTTTAAATATTCCAATGACAAAAGTATTAAAAATCTTATTGAATGAATATATATTATTTATTAATATAGGCTGCATATCGAGCAATGGATGCTGTTCAACAATTTACAGAAAAACAAGGAATTATTGTACCAAAAACATTTGTTGTTGCAGGTGCTTCAAAGGTAGAATTTTTATTTTAATTAAATATAAAATTAATTGTGATTATAATAAATAGCGTGGATGGGCAAGTGAGATATTTATTTTATTAATATTATTCAGTAAAAAAAAAGACATTTTTTTAAAAATAATTTAGCTTGGTTAACAGCTGCTGTTGATAATGAACGAGTTATTGCTGCTATACCTATTGTTATGGATATATTGAATTTTCAAGCTGTAAGATTTAATATTTTGCTTTCTTTTTTAAATTAAATAATTATATATTAATAGAATTTACATCATCATTATAGAGTAAGTTAATAATAGAATGGATAATATTTCTATAAAATAAAAAATTTAGTCTTTGTTTGGTTGGACATTTGCTTTTAAAGATTATTATGAATTGAATATAACTCGATTTATTGACAATGAAAATATGACTAAAATGTCTGAAATTATTGATCCATATTGTAATTATTATTATTATTTTTTTATTTAATAATATTTTAATATTTTTTTATTTTAATAGATTATTTTGATCGATTTAAAAAAATGAAAATTTTTCAAATTCAAGCAACTGGTGATGAATTCTTTCTTCTTGATAATGAAGTATTAGAATTTAAAGATAATTTTAGTTATTTGATGTATTTCTTTTTTTATTTTAGGCTGCTTTTTGGAAACAACTTCAAGATGCAACAGGTGGAACATATCTTCGGTAATTTTTTTATATTTAATTAAATCGAAAAAAAACTTTCTTTTTTAAATGAATAGACGAATGCCAAATGCTGATCATATATGTGTTGGTCATATAATCAGTTTATTTTTTAGTATGCGAAGTTTTTATATGAGTGTATATGATGTATGTTAAACGAAATTTTGTACAATAAATTATTTATTAGTTTTTTGTTTTTTATTTAAAGAATCGACCATTACCTAAACTTCAGTGGATAAAAACATCGAATAATACTCATGGATATATTCGTGCAACTGTAGATTTTAGTGTTGGACCTAAACCAATGAATGCTATTGGTTATCGTGCTCGTACACTTAATGATAAACGGTAAATTTAGTGATTTTTTTTCTTTTTTCAAATATGTATAGATTTTTAAATAGACGTGATTTTCGTCTTCTTATTGGTAATCCTAGTGATCCTAGAAAAGCAATGGCAAATCCTGTATTTTGGTTTACTAATGATGTTGTTGTAGAGGTAAGAAAATTTTTTTTGTTGTGTAATATAAATGAATTTTGAAATAAAATTTAGGAAGAAACAAGTACAACAATTGTTTATTCATTAACAATTGAAAATCCAGAAAATGGTTGGGAAGGTTTTCTTATTCAAGTAAGCTTTCCAGGACCTGATGGTACTGCATTGGAATTAACTACAGAAACACAAATTATTCCAGACACATATCCAACAGATGATTGTCGTGGTGAACAATGTACGGGTACACTCGTTTAATACATTTTTATTAATTTATTGAATAAAATACTTAAATCAAATCAATCATATTTCGAAATTTATTTTTAATTAGAAATCTGTAAAAGAAAAACTAGAGATAGTGTTAGAGGATGAGGGTGATACTCTATTTAGAAAATTTTAACAATCTATCATATTTGATGATACTCAGATAATAACCATTTGGGTTCTTCTTAAAGACATTGTTTGTCAATTGTGATTGTTGAACAAAAGAATGGTAATAATTACTACAAAAAAAGCAAAATATAGAATATGAACATACTTATTCTTGAGCATTTCCAACGAGTTTAAATCGTATTTACCATGTACTAGATTTATTATATGATAGGAGAAAGTTAAGATTTCAAATAGATGTCACTTTAATTTTATTTAATAAAAAAAAACTCGAATTGAAAATAAAAATAAAAATTATTTAAATAAAATCTTTAAAATAATAGAAAAAAAAATTTGTCTTTTTTTTTTGTTTTATAATTATAAAAATTTCTAGAGGTTCTATTGTTACGATGTTAAGTAATAATAATCTATATATGGCAATAAAAATAATTGATGTGATCTAAAATAATAAATCGAGGATTAAATAAGAAAGAGAAAAGAAAAAAGAATTTGATGGCAACAATTATTGGAAATGTTCATAATTCAAGTGAAGTTGTTCCACGTTCATCAAGTGTTGATTCAGCTATATTTGATGGTGGAGAAGATTCACCTGATGAAATTTTTGATGGTGAAGAAGAAAGTTTTGATGAACTTCATGAAGATAATCAAGAAAATGGACAATGCAAGTTAGTTATTTGTTTTTTTTCTTCTATTAAATATAATATATATATATATATATGAAATTTTTAGAGCACTTGTACCACGTTTAATTCGTTATGGTTCAAAACGTGTACCAATAATACAATTTTCACCAAAAGTTGTTTATGGTCGATGTCCTGAAGCAAGAAAAATAGGAGAAAAACATTCATTAACATTTAAATTTGTTAAAAATGAAACAAAATTAATACGAAATATACTTGAAGGACATGGTTTTCGTGAAGTTCATCCATCAAGTTCAGAATTTAATATAATGTGGACTGGTGGAGGAATGAAACCATTTACATTAAGATCACTTAATCCATATCAACGTGTTAATCATTTTCCTAGGTTAGATTTGCTCTTTTTTGTTTGAATTTGATTATTTAATAATTTATATTTTAAGATCATATGAAATGACACGAAAAGATCGTCTTTATAAAAATGTTCAAAAAATGCAACAAGAAAAAGGAATTAAAAATTTTAATTTTATTCCAACAACATTTCTTTTACCTTATGAATTTGAAGATTTTTCTGGTAAATAAAATACTTTTATTTTGTTTTTGATTCCCTCATTCTTTTTTTTTCTAGCTGCATTTCAACGTGAAAAAGGTATTTGGATAATTAAACCAGTTGCTTCATCACAAGGAAAAGGAATTTTTTTAATTAATCATGTAAAACAAAAAAAATTCTCTCTTTTCTTTTTGTTAATAAATAAACAATTTTTTATTTTAGCCTGATCAAGTTCCATTAGATGAAAATCTTGTTATTAGTCGATATATTGATAATCCACTTCTTATTGATGGTATTTATTTTAATGAATATTAAAAAAACACGGGAAAATTTATTTATTTATTTTTTTCTAGGATATAAATTTGATGTTAGAATCTATGTTGCTGTTACTTCATATGATCCACTTGTTGCATATCTTTATGAAGAAGGTTTAACACGGTTTGCAACAGTTAAATATGATCCAAATTCTCGAAGTATAAAAAATGCATTTATGCATTTAACAAATTATAGTGTTAATAAACGAAGTCATCGTTATGTTAGGTTTGATTTATAATTTAAATAAATTTATTTATTTTAAATATGAATTATTTAATATTTAAAATAGATGTGATGATCCTGATATTGAAGATTTTGGAAATAAATGGTCAATGTCAGCAATGTTACGTTTATTAAAAGCCGAAGGAAAAGATACATTTAGTTTAATGATGTCAATTGAAGATGTTGTTATTAAAACATTACTTTCAGTTGAATCACAAATATCAGCTGCTTGTAGAATGTTTGTTCCAACAAAAGGAAATTGTTTCGGTTAAATTAGATTTATTTTATTATTTTAAAAATTATTTGTTCATTTTGTTTTTAGAAGTTTATGGGTTTGATATATTAATTGATGATGAATTAAGACCATGGGTACTTGAAGTTAATTTATCTCCATCTTTAGGATGGTATGTTAAACAATTTTGATTTAGTTTTTTTTTATTTAATTGAATAGTGATGCTCCAATTGATTTAAAAATAAAAACTCATATGATATGTGATCTACTTAATTTATCATCAATTCCTTGTACAGATCCAGCTATTTATTCAAATAAACAAAGACAACAAAAAAATGAATCTATTACACAAACTGAACAACTCAAACGGGTTTGTTTTTTATTTTATTTCTACGAAAAAAAAATATATATATCAAGAAATTTTTAATTGACTCTTGATAAAGTAGATAAACAATGAAGCCATAGAAATAAATTAAATACTCCCACACTTAGTTAAACATTCATTAATTATGTACGATTTCATATCATAGATCACAACAATTTTTATTAAAAAAAAAAAGAAAAAAGAAAGACTTTGCTATAAGAACATCAAAGATTAAAGTTCTTCCTGCATAGGGCAATTTTTATTCATCTCTTCTAAAAGTCTTTGTTTGTGTTGAAGTGTTCTATCATAATCCTCAGACATATGTCAGTTATTAAATGTTAAATCGATATCAAAAATTGCTTGCTTAGAACAATGTTTATATTCAAACAAAATATTCTTATAGAATGATAGAGAAAATAAAGCGAAAATTCTTCTATACTTGAAGATCACTGTTCAATTGATACCATTATAATAAAATTTTGATAAGAACTATTGTTGTTGAAACTTAAACTTTCGAGTAGGGCAGATTACATGAGTACACTTTGTATATCAGTTTTCATTCACGTAATACGTTATATTATAAAAATAAAATATACCACGAGATGTATCATAAAAAGCTTTACAATTGATAAAGGATCGCTTATTCTATACTTGAACTTTGTGGTTTCAAAGTAGACAAAATTCTGAACTATGAAATTTTAACGTTGCAAAAACGAGATTGTATTTTAGTAAAAGATGCATCCGGAATTTTCTATCTCATCTTTTTTATTACCTAACACGTTCTATTTAAAGAATAAAATACACTACAAGATGCGACGTAAAAAGCTCTACAATTTACACAACCCAATCATAAAAATATGAGATAGAAATAAACCAAATTTGTCTCTTATCACACAACGTCAAAATTTGTTAGCTCAGCACGTTGTCTACTTTGAAACCACAAAGTTCAAGTATAGAATAAATGATTTTTTATAAATTGTACAGCTTTTTATGCTGCATCTCTTAGAATATTTTCCTCTTTTCAAATGCAATCTATTAAATGATTAAAAAAAAAAAGCAGTCATACTTACTGTAATATATTCCGAACCGAATATAGAATTAAATCAATTGATAAAAGAATCGTTTTTTAATAAAAATTTATAAATTTTAAATTAAATAGCGTCGTCCAATCTCAGCTGGTTATTCATTAGCATCATCATTAACAAGTCAAAATAGTAATACACGTATTATTCGTGCAACAACAGCTAATCGTCCAACTCGTCATGGAAATAATAATAACAATAATAATAATAATAATAATCAAGGAAATGAAATGGTTCGTGGAGAATATTTTGGTTTATCATCTGAAGAAATTCGAATATTACGAACAATAAAAGAAGAATCACGTCAACGTGGTGGTTTTGTTCGAATATTTCCAACAAGTGATACATATGAATTTTTTTCAAGTTTTTTTGAACAACGAACAACATCATTTAATCAAATGATTCATCAACGTCTTTATCCATCACGTTGGACACCAAATGCATTAAATTATCAACAAAATGGTGGACAAATACGTCGTACAACAGTTCCACGTTCAAAACATCTTTCAACAGCATTTAATTATGGTCATCCATCAGATAAAGATTTAACACCAAAAATAAATGGTTGTGATCTTGATGAAGCACTTGATAGATATAGAATATATGAAAGAAGATTAATTGATATTGTACCTCCATCAACAACAGTAACAACAAATATAATTGATCATCCAAAAATTCTT
Source organism: Macrotrachela quadricornifera (assembly GCA_022393335.1). Lineage (NCBI taxonomy): Eukaryota > Metazoa > Rotifera > Eurotatoria > Philodinida > Philodinidae > Macrotrachela > Macrotrachela quadricornifera. The sequence goes on along the minus strand of JAJEKB010021738.1, from coordinate 136,302 downwards.
GATAAACCAATAAAACCACAAATTGTTACAGAAAATATTGAACAAAATCAATCTCAATTAATAAATCTTCATAGGACTGTATCAGCACCAATAAATCATTTAATACCAAAACAACAAAATAAAAATGATTTAACATCAAAACGTTTAACAACTGTTGCACAATTAGTTAAACATCAACAATTTAATGTTAATCAAGCACCAGGTGAAGGTAGACATTCAATTTATGCAAAAAATGATATTCTTCAAATGCTTAATCAAGGTTTAACATTAAGGTTATTATCTTTACAAATTACTTTTTGTTTTTTAATCATCTCGAAAAAGAAAACACATAGATCAATTCAGAATTTTTTTGGCAGAAGTTATTAATTTCTATTATAAACTATGTCATAGATAGTACAGAGAAAATTGCTGATTTTTAAATAAAATATTTTCTCAAGTTAGACGAGATGAATAAATTTCATTCTGATGCTAAAAAATGGAGAATTTATTGATGTATGATTTACTAAATGGAATACTTTTAAACTAAAATTTTTGTGCAATTAATTACAGTTCAAAAAGGTTTTTTTATATCGCTAAACAATGAAGAATTATTCAGTGTATCTAGTGAGATCTTTGTATTTTACCTTTAATTATTTTTTGGGTTCAAAAGATACAAAACAATGTGGATCAAGAGAATCATAATATTCGGTGCCCTTTTTCTCAAAACTTGATTTCATTTTTTGAACTAATGATTAGACTACGATCTTTTGTTTCGCCTAAAAAAGAATAGTAAAACATTTTCTTGCAAACAATTTTTTGAATCACTAAATTGCATCCACGCAGATTTAGTAATGGATCTCAATAGTAGATACATCTCTGTACTATATAATACTACATTTGAATAGTTTACGTTAAACTATTGCAACTGCTTATCTAGCAAATCATACATTAATAAAATTTAAAGAAAATTCTCTATCTTGTAACATCAGAACGAAACTTTCTCATCTAATCTAACTTGAGAAAATATCTTATCAAAAGTCAGCAATTTCCACGGCACTAGCCGGTACGTGACTTAGTTTTCTAAACTTTTTATGAATAAATTTTGAGTTTGCTGTAAAAGTAACTAATACTGCATGACTGTTTTCATCGTAAACGTATGATCTCAGACTCGTGACTCCTCATTCAGTAACAAACATACAAACACTCTACAGCATGTACACAGCTAAATAGCACTACGACTTCATGTCCTTATGTCGCACGTATATATCTATAGTCCATACAACCTTCGATCTTATATTCTTTTCTTTTATTGTCTCTGCCTTGTTCTCTTATTACCATACCCCTTTGGGCATCTTCCTACGGTAGCTCTTGAGAGTCCTGTAGTATCTCCATATAAGCCTGTTGAGGATCTATGGGTACTTGTATATAATAGAGTTGGAACCTGCTTCTTATAGGCGTAATTGGACTTTAATCTTTAACCTCAAAATCTGATTAACTGAAAAAATTGATCAATGGAAGAGGGACAAGATGTGACACTCGACATTATATATACTCTATATTATATTTCTTTATTGTGAAATAATCTTAAAAATAAAGTATCAGTCAATAAAGAGAAATTGAGTAGACTATTTTTATACCAACATGTTAACATGATACTTATACTAGTTAATAAAATATTGTCTTTTCTTATTCATTGTTAATTTTACAAAAAGAAAAACGTGATATTTATAAAATAGATCATGATCTATAAATTAAATATATATGAAATAATTCTAATAATTAATAGAAAGATAAAAAAAAATAAAATAATATTTATTTATTTAAAGTCCTCTTCAAGCTCGTACAGCATTTGGAACATATCTTCAACGAATACAATTTCGTTTAATGCTTGATTCCGAATTAAAAGAAGATGTAACATCAACACAACATATGGAATTAGTAATAAGATTTTTAAAACGAGCTGGACAAAATCTTTCACCACCATTTCGTGTTGAAATTCCATCACGTCGTCTATCACAAGCTGATCAAAAACGAATATTAGCAAAAGAATTATGTGATTTTCTTCATTTATATAATAAAGAAACTGTATCACAATATCAAAATGAAATATTTTCTCCAATACAAATTGATAATCGTTTATTTGAAAATTTTCTTCGTTCAGCATCAGAAGCTGATCTTGAACAAATGATGACTGCTTATATGAAAACAAATAAAAATTCAGCTATACATTTAGGTGTTAATCCAAAAACTATTAAACAAAATTCAATAAATCAAAATCAACAAGGTTCAGATGTTGGAGCTGATCAACAAGCACAAACAATTTTACCTAAACAATCTATTGAAGATAAAACAATAACAATTATTCAAACAATATCATCTAATGAACAATTAAATCAAAAATGGGCTACTTTATCAACACAAAATGATTCTTCACATAAACGTTTATTAAGAGCATCAAGTGCATCAAGACAAAGAAATAATCAAAAACGACAAGATGAAATTTATAAACTTTATGGTGTTTCAAGACCTGTTTCAGCTGTTGTTCAACATAGAAAACGTATGTTAAATATTTATAATATATCATTTTTTTTTATACACAATTTGAAAGAAAAAAATAAAAAAAGGAATTCTTATAGAATTCAATAATATCACGAAAAGAAGATCATATAACATTAAGATTATATAAAAGAGAAATATGATATTTATTTATCAGAATAAAAAATTTCAAATTTCTTTAGAATTAACAGCAACAGGTTCATCTGTACCTGGTACAAAATTATTAACTCGTGAACGACCAAATTCAGCTAATTGTCCAAATGAACAAGGTTTAAATTTCAATATTCTTTTGTTTTTTTTATAATTTTCTTTTTTTTTTATAGAAGATAAACGAGATTTTGCTGAACAATTAAATGAATTATCAACAAAACAACATCGTCGACAATATTCAGGTAAAAAATAAATTTATTTATTTTAAATAAAACTTTTCAAAAAAAAAAGTTTTAGGTCTTCATCATTTAAATGCATTACATAGTCGTTCATCATCAGTTGAACCTCAACAACAACAACAACAACAACAACAAACAAATATAACAACAGGTTTAAATGATTGTGAAAATATTTCTCAAACAAGTAAAGAAGAAGATATTCTTGAAAAAAGTCGACAAATGCTTGAAGAAAGTAAAGCAAAAAATGAACAATTAGCTGAACAAGTTTGTTAAATTTATTTTTGAAAAATAAAAAAAAAAAGGGAAAGTTTTATTTTTATGATAGGCAAAAGTATTTCAACGAACATTACAACGAAATGAAATTTATTCTGCACTTAATCGTTTTTCTCATCGTCCACCAATTTATCCAACTGTTATTAAAGAAACTCGAACATCTTCAAATAGATTTCAACAATTAAAGTTTGATTTTTTGATTTTAATTAAATTTATATTATTTGATTTTTTTCTTCTATAGAATAAATCCAACCGTATCTTTAATAAATGATCAACATAGAATTAAATCAACAAATTCATCACAAGATTAGTTTTTCGTTTTGTTTTTCTTTTTCTCTATTTGACATACTTTAGTTTATTACACTTAATTTTTGTTTTATTCTTCTTATTAAATTTTCACTTTCTTCTATTTATTTTTTGTGTAAATATTTTAAAAAAGAAAAAAAAAATTCATTTCTATTGGATATTCATAAAAAGGCAGAGCCATCTTTCATTTTTATTCATCAAATAAATCCACATAATAATATTCGTCTTTCTTACCACATCTAGAGGTAACATTACAGAACGAAAGAAAAAAAAAAAAAAGAAACTCATTTATAATATATATTTTTGTTATTCTTCTTTTGCTTTATTATTATAAATGAATACGAGATAGAAAGAAAGAAGAGAAGAAGAAAAAAAGAACGTCAAAAAAAAAAAAGAAACTATATGAAAATTGTTATATCGTTTGATGAATAAGCAAGGCAGACACTATACGAGTATTTTCTCTATATATAATATATGGCAAATGTCGTTTAACGTTCTTCAGTCAATGTTTGATAGGACGAAAAAGTGTATTGATAAATTTCTGGTTGATTGAATGAAACGATGTTATATATTGGTTAGTTTATTTAATAATTATTTTTAGATTAATAAAAAAACAAAAAAAAGATGAGTACAGATTCAAATAACGGCAAAGATAAAGAAAAAATATTTCCATCATTTACTGAACTACGTATTTATCCATCATTTACTGAAATTCGAGAAAAATTCAATGCACCACAGGTAATATATAATAATTATTTTAAATAAATAAAAAATTCTTTTTCTTTTTAAAGAATTTTAAAATGTATTTTCCACGTGAAGTATATGATCAAATTGTAAATGGAAGTCTTAGTGTTGAAGGAATTGGTGTAATTAGTCAAAATAGTGTAACTAAAGCAAATAATTTAGATAATCAAACTGTTTTTATTCGTCGTCCACGTGAAGAACCAATTGAATGTTTAGTTATTCGTCCAAATGATTTATTATTAAAAGAAGTTAAAACAGGTCGATATATTCGTGCACAACAGCATGAACTTGAATATGTTAATATACCTGAAGAAGAAGGTCAAGAAGTAACATTTGCTTTAAAACAAGCTGGTGAAGCAACACTTTCATATCTTATTCATGGTAAAAAAAAAAAAGAATTTTCTTTAAAAAACTAAAAGATTTTTATTTGTTTCTTTTAAATAAATAAAAAAGGAATTCAATGGTCACCACGTTATAATTTAAAAGTTGAATCTGATAATCATTCATTTGAAGCTTGGGCTGATATGACAAATAATACAAAACGTGATTATAAAATAAAACATACAGAATTATTTGGTGGTGATGTTAATCTTCAAGAATCTGGACATGTTTCTCGTGGTTTTGGTGGTCGTTGTTGTGCTTATGAATGTTGTATGTGTGCTGCTCCTGCTGCTCCAGTACCTAAAATTGAATCTGGAGGTGAATTAGCTGGAATTTATTGGTATTCAATTGATCAACCATTTGTACTTATTCAACAATCAACATTTTCATTACCATTTGTTCAACCAAATATTAAATTAGAAAAATATGCTGGTTTACAAAATTCATTTCAAGAACGTACACAAAAAGGAAAATTTCAAAGAAAATATCGTATTGAATCAGATAAATTTTTACCTAAAGGTACTGTTACTATACGAGAAGATGGAAGAGTTGTTGGACAAGCACATTTATGTGATATATCACAAGGTGAAAAACAAGATTTAGATTGTGGAGATGATCCTGATGTTAGTTATACACGTGAAGTTAAAGTTTTATCACAAAAACGTGAGTCAGCATCATATCATATACGTTTAATTATTAAAAATTCAAAAGCAAAATCAATTAAATATGAATATAAGGAAATAATATCATCAGAAAAATTTACGTTAACACCAAAAAATGATAATGAACAATTAAATAATAAACTTCAATCAATAAGTGAAGGTCTTCAAATAATTGGAGAAGAATTACAACCTAATCAAGAACAAATATTTCAATATGAAATTTTACTTGAATATAGAAATCCACAAGATCAATGTCAAACATATCCAACCTATGGTTAAATATTAACATTTTTATTTTTTATTATTATCAATTATTTTGCCGTTGATTAGATTTTTATAGTTTTATTTAGGAGACTAATCTTTTGCATTTTGCTTATGCTTCATTTGACTACATATAGTTTCTCTTCGTTTTCTTTTTTCTTATTTTCTTTAGACAAAAATTCTTATCATTATTCAATAAATGATTAACATCAACTATTTAACTTAGAAGAAACTTTTTATTTCAGTAATATAATTATATACCGAAAAAAAAATTGTTTTGTTCTTTATATGACAAATTCTATATGCCATAAATTCTATCTAACAATCTAGAAATCACATTACATTCATTGTTTCTGTCAATATCATAATATTTAATTTGATTATAATATAAATGAAAAAATCATTTTTCATTATATTACATATTTCAATGTTTAGTTTGAATTTCTAAATTATTTTTCATTAGTTGTTCTTCTTGTTATTTTTATATTAATAAATTCCTTAATTTCTAACAGATGTTAGATAGATACAACATTTTCCTTTTCCATAGTTCTCATCTGTAAATATAGTACTAACTACTAATTCAAGTATTATTTTTTATGATAAAAACATATAAATAAAAATCAATATGAATATTAATCAATTTATAATTACCAATCAAGTTTTTATTATACATCATTAACATATACCTAAAATGACAAATAAATAACATTTATATAAAGAGAAAAAAAAAGTAAAATAATTATTATTTCTTAATGAATCATAAATAAATAATAATGACCTTAATGCTTGATTAAGTTATATATATAAAAAAACAAATTTATGAGTTGTTAATTAAAAAAAACAAATGATTATTCATTAATAAATATAAAATATAATACTAAATTTTTTACACAAAAAAAAGGAAAAATAAATTCTTACAAAATCAATTAAAAAGTTACATAGTTCATACTTTGCATTTCAAATCTTAATACTTTATATAAAAAAAAGAAAATAAATGAAAAGATGCAATATGAAAAATTCTATGATTTACATACGATAAATAATTTTACAATTAAAATTTTTATTTTAAAAATCGACTAAATTTATTATTATAATTGTTATGCTTTTTCTTGTTAGATATAATGTATATTTTTTTTTAAATAGAATATATCAAATCAATGAACTGAAATTTAAAGCATGACTATATAATATTGAGTCTATTTAATAGTTATATAATTTAGTTACAGATTTAGACTATACAGACAGTATAAGTATAAAGGTAAAAACTAGTTAAATCACGGTCAAAGGAACTGTTGCTTATACCATCTCGCTCAATTTCCTTTCCTTTTAATTATTTTTTTGTTAGAACTGATATGACGATACAAGAGCACAAAATCATTCTGTGGACTTTTTCATTCTTAGCAAAAAAATCAATATTTTAAAAGAAAGATCATCATCAATAGATATTTCCTCCTTTATTATATCAAGACCAATATCTTATCCATAGTTGCATGAATAATAACTAAATTTTTACTATATACACAACTGAAGGTTCTCTGCAAAATAAAATTAAAATCATACTATTCAATGATTATACTGACAACAACTGTCTATCATAAAAAATTCTCTTTTTAATACTTATTTTTCAATGCATGACAGACATTGTTTAATCTAGAACTTGAAAAAGACTCTTAGCTAAAAAGTGAAATTTTCACTACAAATGCAGCTTTATAAAATCTATCAAATGAAAAAAGAAAAGCCAAAAAATATATATCAATTTTTATTAGTAGGATTCAAACTTCTGAAGAGACAGAGTTTATGAAGTAAAACTCAACATTTTCGTTGTTAAAAATTGTGTTTTATGAAAAATAAATGTCATATATCAGAAACAGCATGTGAAAATACGCCAAAAACTTTAATTTTTATCGTGAAATATTTGCCATCAAAATTTGTTCCCATAGACGGTGCAGAGATAAATCATCAAGTAAAAACGTCTAAGGGAGAGTAGGAGAAAAATTTTGATCGAAATATTTCATACTAAAAAATAAAGTTTATAGAAGATTTTGATACGCTGATTCTGAATATCATGTTTATTTTCCATCAAAAGCAACTTTTAAAAAGTAAAGCCTCAAAATATGAACTGTTTTTGTAGGATTTTATATGGAAATCCGCTCTTTCTTAAAATATCAGTTTTTTGCTAACCGAAAAAAAGTCCAAGGAATGATTTCGTGATCTTGTATCCTCACATCAATCCCAATAAAAAAATTAGTACAAAAGAAATCGAGCAGAGGGGGGGGATAGCTTATGGGAAAAGCATCACTTGGTTTCAATCTGAATCCAAAAAGCTTTTCACAGATAGATTGTAGTTAGTAATTTTCAATGTGTCACTTAGTATAACAAAACTATTCACCGTGTTTTATTCCCATTGAAATAAAGTCAAATTCAATTGATTCTTTTTTTTCTCGTTTCATTTTTAAAGAATTATTTTTAATGGTGATATATCGGACAAAAATAAATTGTGACTAAAAAATTAATAAATCAAATATACAAATACTTTGTTATCTATTGATGCTTTTCGAAGAAATCAATGGAAAAATATCCAGGTGTTACCTTCAGTCAGTATATATATTTGTTGTTGTTTAGAAAAAGGAAAACAATCTAATAAAATAAAATGCAATTTATTCTTTTGACATTATTATTAATATCATCATTTTGGTCTATTGAATCTAATGATGAATCATTATCTTTTTATAAAACTTTATTCAATCGTCAAGTTAAAAATGAGTGTGTTCCATTAACAAATGATTATTGTCCTTTAATCAATAGATTACATAGAATACTTCCATCAGGAATAAATAATATTGATTGGAATCATACTTTTGATGCTATTCCTGATGATGAGAATCTTGATTTTATTTTAATATTGGGTCTTCAGCAATTGGCTTTACATTATCTCGATTATCCATCAAGTGCACCAAAAGATTCTGATTTAATTATTCAAGATTTAGTTCGTATCGTTACCACACTTTCTGAAGGAGGTTCAACAGCAGTTACATGGAAAGATCTTAAACCATATTTTCAAAAACTCATTTCTATTATCCGTTCTTCATAAAATTAATAAATTAAATATTTATTAAAATAATTTAAAGATAAATAAATATTTAATTTATTCTTTCATAATTAATTTCTATGTACCATTCTTTGAAAGTATTTGAATAGAATATAAAAAAAAAGAAATTACATTATCGTATTTGTCTATAAAATAATAATTCAATTGTTTGATTAAATATGAAAAGATGAAAAAATATTATGTCATATACAAGAGATTACTATATTACTTAGAGTATAAAATCAATAAGCATCATAAAGTTTATAATTTATTAATTCATAAAGAGAATGTATTACTTTGCTATGAACAGTATTTTATATTACAGATAATTTAATCTTTTATCTATAACAGATCATTTTGTCATGTGCATAATTCGTTATATCTCTCTCAGTGACAGAGAGTAGTGTGAATAGGATTTGAGACAGTGACCGATAGGCTCATAGACCATAAGAGACATAGAACTAAACTGTTTCTATCTCATCACCCATAATAGCTATATTGTATTTCATATTTTAATCCCGTAAGGATTTAGAATGAATTTATTCTTGAAAACTCAGAACTAACACTTAGATTCTTGAATTAAACTATGAAAAAATATTCTATATGTTTCCAATGAACATTTTCAATTGATTCTCTCTTTGATTTATTATTTATAATCATTTATATTCATAGCTACTTTAGATATTGAAAATGAGCATGATGAATAAATTTTATTGTTATCACTGTTTTGATTATTTCGAAGCTTGAAAAATAAAATATTGTTCTTTAGAGAAGTTTTCATTAAGAAAATGAAGCATTATGTTGAAGATGAGAAAACAAATAGTATAGATTCAATATAAAAGAAAACGTGGTTTCTCTAGTAAATGGTGACTTTAATCACTTAAAATTGATTACCGATTTTTCTGATAATTCAATTAGTCTAAATTTTAACTAGTAGTAATGATGATAAGTAATATACGTTAGTTAAAACAATTGGATGGAGAACTATTTAAGATTGGAAGCACCTATATTGCGGCGCAGCGTGAATTTTCTTTACTATATCCGTACTTATCAAAAATGCTGCTGTATTTCTGAGGATATGATCTCGAAAATCGAAGATCAGAAAATTATGATTCAGACATCGTATGAAAATATGACGACCAAATTTATACTATTCGAAATCCGTTTCTAAAAAGAGACTTTAGTTTGTTCATCGGAAGCGTCAAAAAAAGACGATTTTTTTCAAATTTTAGTTTTTTTTTTCATTTCGAGATAATTAAAACGAAAGAAAAGTTAGGCGCCAATCTAACATAACAGCTGTTTGACAGGTGAACATGTAGCTGACAACTGGTAGTAAACAGGAAAGATAATTAAGTAGCTAATAAGTATCATTAATCGAGATTTCAAAATATCGCTTCGCATCGCATCATTTTATTTATAACAATGTTATGATCTTGCATCTTCTTCAAATGTAGTTAATAAGATTTTTCTTTTCATATTCTCATGGACTTTCTTTTGAGTGTTCAAAATGACATATTATCAATTTTTTTTTCTATTTACTTAATTTTGATCTTTGTTAGGCTCTTATCATAGTTTTATATAATAAAGAATACACTTCGGTATTCATACGTCTTTAAAACATTTATCGAACATTTTTCTGATCAACTTAGTTGGCAGTTTAACAGGCTTCAGGCTAAGTCATCACTTTTAATTTTCTTTAATACAAGATAAAGATCAAACCCGTCGTTTTATGGAATATACCAATACTAAATGAAAACTTATATTGAAGACTCAAACTTTATCAATACTTTAGTAACAAACTATAGAATACTTTTATGTTTGTTGAGTAGTAATATATACTATCTTGAATATTTATTAATATTGCAACTATGTTTTTATGTCTGCAGAATAAAAAAATAAAACATGACATTATATATAATGTGTTATCTTAGCACTTTATTATGATAATAGTAATATAAGAAGATCTGTCCTGAAGTTATTTCATTTATTATTTGTCATTAAAATATTTTAATATATTGTTAAGATCAAAAATGTTAATCGATGAACTTAATAATGAAGAATTTCGTAAACTTTTATCTGCAGTTGATCGTATGCGAGAAATTTTACATAATGAAAAAATTCGTTTACCAGAAATTGTTGTTGTTGGTGATCAATCTGTAGGTAAATCATCTGTACTTGAAGCTATTTCTGGTATACAATTACCACGAGCACAAAAAATATTTGTACTCGATGTCCATTAGAATTACAAATGAAATCTACAAATATTAATGAATATGCTACTATTCGTAAAGGTACAAGTACAAATGATCAAATAAAACATATTGAAAATTTTAATGAAATTGCTAATGAAGTAACTCATTTAACAGATGAAATTGCAGGTAATGGAGTAAATGTAAGTCAAGAACCAATTTATTTAACGGTTTATAAACGTGATATACCATACGATTTAGCACTTATTGATTTACCAGGTATAACTCGAAATTCTTTACCTGGACAAGTTGAAAATATATATGAATAAATTGTAACCTTAATTAATAAGTATATTGAACCATCAACTGCTGTAAGTTATTTTATAATAAAAATGAATTTATTTTTTATTTTAATATATAAAGGTTGTATTACATGTTATTCCATCATCTGTTGATTTTACAACATCAGAATCAATGAAATTAGCAAAAGATTTTGATCCAAATTGTGAACGACAAGTTATAGCTTGTTCAAAAATAGATAAATATGATAAAGGTATTAGTGAAAAACTTCAAGGAGAAGGTTTAGGTTCAATGAAACTTCAATTGGGTTGTGTTGCTGTACTTAATAGAAATCTAGAAGAAATTGATACAAATATATCATTTGAAGAAATGAAACAACGTGAAAAAGATTTTTTTTCTTAAACATAATAAAGCATTTCAATATTTACCTAATGTATATAAAGGTATTGATCAATTAATAAAAAAACTAGCTTTAATTCAACATAATCGAATACGTTCAACATTTCTTGAAACAATTGATAAATTAAAAAAACAAATTCGTCAAAAACAACAAGAATTAAGAACTATTCCTATTGCATTACCTACCGAACATGATTATTGGATGAAATTTCAAATAATGATAAATAAATTACGTGAAAATATTCATTCAAAAGTTAATGGTAATTATGATTTTCGAACAAGAATTAATATTGATAATAATAATGATGATGAATTATCTTTAAAAACAAAATCTAATTTAAATAATAAAGATATATTAATTTTATCAAAAGAAAATGATGATCATATTGCTTATCATATATATAAATTTCAATATGAATTTCAAACAAGAATTTATAAATAAATTTTCAAATTTTCTTTCTAATGATTATAAAAAATATGTTATGAAAATAATTGAACAATCAGCTGGTGTATCATAACCTAATTTTCCAAATTTTCAAATAATTGAATATTTATTTCATCAAGAATTTGAATATTTACCAAATATTTGTTTATCATTAATGAATAAAATTTATAATTATATTAAAGAATTTTTATTAAAATTATTTTATGATATATTTGATAAAGATTATAAACGTCCTATTGAACAACTTAAAGATATTCTTATTCAACAAATTGATTTAGCTAAACAACGAACTAATGAAAGAATTAATGAAATACTTAATATGGAATGAAGATTATTTACATTAAATAAAGAATATATGAAAATAGTTAATGAATTAACATAACAATTAAATGATGAAAATTTTAATGAAACAATTTTATCAACAAAAGCATCAAATCTTATTTCAAATTCATCTAATTTAACAATAAATGATACAATTAAATATGATTCTAATGAAGCTCGAGCAGCACCTGCTATACAAATAGCTCTAGAATCATATTCAAAAGAAAGAAAAGTATTTTTCCTTTGTATTTTAATAACAATTATATATATATATTTAATTAAGGTTGTACAAAAACGTGTTATTGATAATATTTGTCAAGTATTTTATTATCAATTTATTAATCGATGTGCACTTATTATTGATCAATATTTAACATGTTCAGTTTCCCCAACAGATTTAATTCGTTTTATGAAAGAACCTAATGATCGAACAATTCGACGAGATAAATTAATTCGAACAATCAAAGCATATGAAGATGCATTAAAACTTGGACAAGAACATATTTAAATTTTATGTGACTGTCTCAAGAATAAATATCAGAATACTATCTACATGAAATGTTACAATCATAGATTGTTCTTTTTTCTATAACTATCATTTAGTATTCTTAAATTGATTATTTGTTTTGATTTCCAAGTTGTACTATTAATTAAATTGAAAAAATAATCTTGAAAATTATCCAGTAGTTTGAACGAATGATAATGATGACTTTTAATGTTTTAAATACTGAAGATTGTAGTAATTATTTTAGAATAGTTTAAGCAATTTTTAACAGACGAAGTTTTTCAATACCGTCCACGTACATTGAAAGTATACCCTTCAAGTTTTTTGTTTTTTATCTATCAACCTACTATATATAGAAAGAAAGCTCGAAATGTGCTGCATCTTTTGATATATTTACATTGACCATAAAATACAGTTCAGAGTATAAAAAGTATATCAGAAAAAAGTGAGATTTTTTCTTTTTCCAAATTTTGAGTATCCGTGCTGGTGTAAAATGTTTTATTTGGCGTATATCTCGGCATAGAAAACGTTTCGATGACTTCTCTGATTCACTATAAGACTTCATCGATACAAGTTTTGTAAATCTTTTGACGACATATTTTGTTAAAGAAAAGATTTTATATTTCGTCATTTTTTCAAGTCGAGATATATGTCGATCAAAAAAATCTTACAACTGTTCCAGTATGATGTGAAATGACACTGATATTTCATTTATTCATTGTAAATATCAGAAAAACCATTAGAACAGATAAAAAGCTGTTAGCGCAATCCCTACGGGATTAAAATGTGAAACACGATATAGCTGCTGTGACTAATGACATAGAAATAGTTTAGTTCTATGTCTCTCATGGTCTGAGATACTATTCACGACATTATCTACTACCCTGTGTGAGACTGTCGGTCACCGTCTGGGACTGAAAGAGGCGTAGCTAAGGAGTCGGTCACGGTCTGTGACAGTCTTTGATGAGTAATGAATTACCCACTAATTAATTAATCAGACGCTATTTAATTAATTAATTAAAGTGTCGGTAACAGTCTGTGATGGGGTCATCAAGTCTGTCTGTCATGTCTGTGATGTCTCGTTGCTAAGGATGTCTGTCACGTCTGTGATACTGTCTGTCACGTATGTGACATCCCGTTGCTAAGGATGTCTGTCACGTCTGTGATATGTCGTTACTAAGCATATTTCCTATGCTTTTGATACATCGTTAATAAGAATGTCTGTCACGTCTGTGATCTGCCGTTGCTAAGCATGTCTGTCACGTCTGTGGGGGGGGCCGGGGGTGGTGGGTGCAAATTTCTACCCCTATACACTTCAACACTCCTTTTAGGTCGTGTTTCACAAAAAGAATCCAATTATGCAGCTTTTGTAGACCCTTTCACGATGCATCATTTGGAAAAAAATTCAACGTTGCATCATTTACCTAAGCCGAGATATATGCTGTGAGGCTTTGCAGAGAGAAAGAATCAATCTTGGTGAAGATGGATGATTCTTAGTGAAAAGCATGTTTATTTCGAAATGAGCAACGCCTTATACAGGTGAAAATGGGAGAGATAACGCCGAGAATCACAAAGAGAGAGAGAGAGTGAATACATTAATCACATATGTTAAGAGAACACAAAACGAAAGAAGAGAATGTACAAGATCATATATCATGCATAACGAGAACGCAAAAGTGAAGAATGAACAACAGTTACTAATAACACATATGCTATGGAACGTGTAATACTACCTAACATATGCGAAATAAAAAATGTTATAACATTATGAACACCGTGTGAAAAAATAAAAAGTAACTTTTTATACTTTAAACTGCATTCTATGATCAATGTAAATACACCAAAAGATGTAGCGCATTTCGGGCTTTCTTCCTATATATAGTAGGTTAATAGATAAAAATAAAAAACTCGAAGGGTATACTTTCAATATGTGTGGACTGTATAAACTTACCAAAACAGATGCATAAAAGTCTAATCATTATTAATCTTAGTGGCAGCGGAAATGCATCTAATGTTTTTTTTTTCTCTCAATTGTTAATGTCTGTAGGGTAATAGAAGAGATGAGAGAAATATTAACTTATAATTTATATATTTAATATTTTCTTTGGAAAGTATATATGAACTACACAAAATGTTTTTTAACAAATGACTTTTATCTGGAATACATTATGCATCAGATTTCTTTTTAGAAATTCTGATTAAAATAATCAGAATGATAATCAACATGATTTTTTTTTGTTTCTCATTGTTCTCTAATAAAAATTATTTTTTGCCGTCCTTTTTTTTTATTCCATGTTAAGGAAATATATAAAGAACGATGTGTAGGCTTATCTAAAGTGTTATTTCCTTTTTTTTTTTTCTTTATTTGAACAGAAAAAGAAATAAACTATAGTAACCAATTCAAACATTTCTTTTCTCTACGGGTACAATATTTTATCAAGATTTTCTTATTATTGAAAAAAAAAGTCGGATTTTAATTAATCAATTATAAATAATTATGAAAAAGGGTTTGTTTACTAGAAAATTAACAATTGTTCTTCAAATTAATTTCATTTTCTTCAGCTTACAATAAATAATTTAGTAAATCCAATTTATTCTAAATGTGTTGAACTCATGTTCATTTTAGTCATTCTCTCTCTTTCTCGATTTTTTTTCCTAATACACGTAACTTGATTCTCTTTATATTTGTTTCTTTGCTATAAAAAACTAGTCGACATTCTTACTTATCGTAGATAGAGAAAAGAAAATAATGAGACATGAATAAAGATGTAAACCATTGCTTCGATCGGTGATGATGATTCACAATTTTTAGATGCTTTTTTTAAAAAACGTTCATTGACGAGTCAATCGTACATCTATATACATGTTCTATACTGATTAAATAAATGTTTAGTATTGGAAAAAAACTTTTTTTATGGATAATTTTATTAATTGGAATATTTATTTTATTATGGCAAATTTTATTAATTTTAATAACAATTATAGAAGAATTTCAAGGAATTGATTCAAATTTATTTAATATTAATTTAAATAAAACTACTAGTACAATACCACGAATTATTCATCAAATGTGGAAAAATCAAAATTTATTAACATATCCAATTAATAATTCTCATTTACAATGGAAACAATTTTATCCTAATTATAAAATTCGTTTATGGACAGATAAAGATATAGAAGAATTATTTACTAAAACTGAATATAAATATTTATATACAATATATAAATCTTATCCATATTCAATTCAACGTGCTGATTTAGGTCGATTAATAATTCTTCATAATCAAGGTGGAATATATGCTGATTTAGATGTATTTCCATGTTCAAAAAATATTGAAAAACTTCTTTTATCAAATGTATCATTTTTAATTCCACGTTCATCAAATGGTTTATCATTAATAAATCATTTTTTAATTGCACAAAAATCTTCATATATAATTAATTTAATACTTCATGATATTGTCTTACCAAAATTTTATAAAAGAATATATATACTTCCTTATTTAGAAGTTTTTTCAACTGGATCAATTTTTTTAACTCGTACTCTTAGAAAATATATTAAATTAATAAATAATAAAAATAATTCTTTATGGATTCTATCAGAAAATGAAACAATGAATTATATTATTCACTATACTGGTAGATCATGGCATTCAATTGATGGATTTATTTTAAATAAAATTAATGAAAGTCCAAAAATATTTATATCTATTAGCATTTTGTTAATTATTTTTATATGGAAATATCGAAATTTACGAAATTTAGATCAAATTTTTTTTTTCTTATATTTAGTATGAAATTTATTATGATTAAATAAAACGAGTTTTATCAATCTACTTTAGAACCATGGAATTCAATCAGAATCTATGTATTGATCGAGAATAGTCTTTACGTAGAAAGATTTTTAATATGAGAATATGAAAATAAACCTATCGAGGTGTTCTTTAAATTGTAGAGTAACCTTAGAGCTTGAGTTTTTAATGTATGTTTATTTGCAGTTCATATTCATAATCCAAATAGATTATTGCTAATTAAAATCAAAGATTTAAGTTTTTTATTGAAACAAAAGCGAAATTTAAATATCGAATTTTATTACAATACAGTCGCAAATATTTGCCTGAGAGAAAAAAAAACTGTCTCTTTTATATTGAATAAGATTTGTCCGCGTAAATGATATACTCGAAAAAAAAGGATCTTCGATCTAGTATATGGCCCTTGAGGATGGGATAAATTTGTGACTTTAAGTCCCGGAGCGACTGGATATAGAGAAACTTGAGAGGTGTATTTTATTTCAACGACACTAGATAGAGTTCGTTCATATTATGGATGTATAAGATTTCGAAAGAACAGTATGTTCTCCTAATTGTTTGTCACAGCAAGTTTATCACACCAATCTAGATCTTTTCCCTTACTTATGTGATTATGAACCTCAAAAAAATATGTTTTGTTCTTCTTCTCTTTTTATTCAAGACTTTGTGAATAAATATATCTATTTATCATGATACATATATTGTGTAGATGACTTTTTGTCTTCTTTTCTAGAAAGAGTGATTCTATATTATCTATATACTAAATTCTATACTTTGACTCTTGTGTGTGTACAGATTTTTTTTCTTGTTAACCCTTTTCGAGAACAATAAACTTATTCAATGTGAAAATGATATACTCGAGAAAGCTGATTTTGAAGACAATTTAAAGAAAAACATCAAATTATCCCAAAAACCAACGTTATATCAATATGTCGCGCACAAGTTGATAGTATATACTGGATGGTAAGAGAGAGAGAGAAACAACAATAATTAAATTGAGATGGTTAATCTAACCGGTTGGTGTATCTATCTTTCATACCGAATTTTTTCGAAAGATTCATTCGATGTACCTGATCGAAAGTGACACTTAGTTTTTAACCTTTGAGAACAAATCAGGCTACATTACATAGAGAATTATGAATAAAATATTTCCCTAGGAACTTTTAAGAAAAAAATAAGAATTTGATCTCACAGCTTTCTTCTACAACCTATTTTATACTTTCAAAGTATGATTCTACGTCTAGTAAATGATTAAATAATAAAGTAGTGTGCTATTTAGAATTTGATCTAACTGGTCAATAACGATTCATCACTTAAAATATTTATTGTAATTGTTAATCTTATGATTTAATTCTTGGACATTTTTAAGTGAATATTGACATTTCTTGGAGTGATCAATAAAGCTCATGTGACGCTGTTGAAATAAATGATAAACATATTAATGAATTAGGTCATGTCTTTTAATTTAACTATTTTTGTCTCCCTCTCTTTTTCTTATTATCTAGTATATACCATGAATTTGTACGCGACGATTTTTTATTACAACGAATTGATCCATCAACCAAAAAAGACGATAGTATTTCTAAGGTTTCACCAATAAATCTGTCGAAATCTATAGATTTTGCAAAGAGTCATACACATTCTGAAAAAGAAGACTTCCATGTATCCTTCTATGGTAAAAATTCAATTTCAATTTTTCTGAGAACTTAATAAAAAAAGCTCACTAAGATGTGATGTTAATACAAATAAAGACGTCAGGTTCAAAATGTACAAGACTGCTTGATGATCATCATTGACTGCAGATTTATCCTATGTTATTCATTATTTTGACAGAAGAAAGCATTAATATAATTTCGTCTCTGCCATATTCATCATACCTAATATTACATAAACTTTGATTAAATAATTCTATTAAACGAGATTTAACTAATAAAATAAATGACATCTGTTGTACTCATGCGGTATCCAAGATAGATGAAAATCTTTCCAGAAAATGAGAAAAATCGGCTGTTCTCACTTTCTTGAGGGGAACCATGGCATCCTGTTAAAAAATGTCGCCAAAATGTAGTATCTCAGCTCTAATAAGCTATGGGCGCAAACGTTTTTCAGGATATTCATAGTTCATTAGAGACTGTATGATGCACATCATCCATACTTGAAACCCGAATGTTACTAGTGACATCCTCAGAAAGAAGATCCTTCTTTTGATTCGGAATCTCTTTGATTATGTTAAAATGATACTTGACTCTAAATTTTGGAATATTTAAATAATTGATTCGTAATTTCTCTTCAACTAGTAAGATCAGTTCTTATATACAAGTTATCAATGATTTCAAAACATTGTTTCTACTTTTATATTTGTGATATAATTTGATTTAATCACGATCTTATGTTGACTCTTTTACAAGATGGAGATGAGTTACAGCTGGATGTAGATATATACGAGGAGAGTGAGAATAATCTTGTCATATAACAAGCAAAAGATTCGGATGATTCATGTACTGCATGTTATTTTTTGAAGAGAAAAGAAAAGAAAAGAAAAGATTTTGTCCTTCTCCTCTGATTACAGAAAGAGAAAAAAAAGCATGTTTTTATGTTTAATTCATGTGTCATATATACGCCATCGTGCGTCAGTATTCACTAATGTTTATCAACTGTATTTAAAGTAATTCTTATTGAAAAGAAAAAATTTATATTCATAAATATCTTCTTTTTTTTCTTTTAAATGCATTAGGAGTATGTCTTCTATATCCAATATTTACTCTAAGTTCGATTCTTCTGAGGAAAATGAAATGTTTACAAAAGAAGCTCGTCGTTTGTATTCGACAATGTTTGGAAAGCTTTTAGAAGATGACGATGAAACGCCATCATTGATTTGTGAACGTTTATTTTTGGGTTCTGCACCTGATGCCCGTAATTTGGAAAAACTGAAGCGACACAACATCAAATATGTACTAGACATGACAGGATCTACATGTTATCCTGCTGACTTCTTCACTACTGTTGGTTATCCACATGTGACTCTTCTCGCACTACATAGTCATGATCTAGATAATTATGACATTTCTGCTCACTTTCCCGTAGCACTCGATTTCATTCATAAATCTTTACAAGCTGATAATGGAGCTGTTTTAGTTCATTGTGCTGCAGGTGTATCTCGTTCGGCTGCAATAGTTGCTGCCTATTTGATGGCTGTACGTCATATTGGTGCAGCCGAAGCTACTTTACATGTACATCAAGCACGTCCATGTGTGTGTCCTAACTTGGGATTTCTCCAACAACTACTTCGTTTCGAGAAGACAGATTTTAAATTTTCGTAAATCAAGTTTATTCTACATGAAGTATTAGAAACTGCTAAAGATAGTTATCTTAGTATCCAATACATATGTGAAATTTATATTACTGTTCTTGATTGCAATGTAATGATCGATGAGAATTGTTTTTCTATCATCTGATATGTTGTATTCAATAAACAAAATATATTAAAACAAGTTTTCGCATAGTACAGAGGCTTTTAGGTGGAATCTTGTGACATATTTTATTTTCTGCAAAATCATAGTGAATAAAAAAAAACAAATAGTATTGATTTGTAAACTTTTATTGAGAATTAAGCGTTATCAATTATTAAGTATGTGAATATATAAGGTTGTACAAGCGTTAAAGATGCTAAAACAAGTACGTTATATTAGTAAATAATATTGGTATTCATATAACTATGTAATAACGTCCCATCGAATTGTAACCCATTCATTAGGTTTGTATGCGATTACTATCAAATTGGCGATGCGCTCAAAAGCTGGTTCATCAAGATAAGTAATTCGAAGAATGTAAATATGTCCAAGATTAATGGTGGCCTTTGCTATTGGCTTTTCTTGTTGAAATAGTTCATCAGATTCTTCCATCGGTTGAAACATCTGTTTATATGGTGCACCTTCAAGAATAAGAATTGTCTTATTTTGTCGATGGATTGATGCAAAGCCATGACCATCTCCCATTGTTTCCCGATACTTGTACTTATTCTGCAAATCTGCAGCAGAGCCCAAATCTATAATAATACCAAATTTCCCACCTTCTTTACCGACGGTAAAGCTACCGTCATTGTAATTATTGAAATCAATATCACTGCATCTATTATAAACACTTCGATTCAAAAATATTCGACCATATTTTCCATCATCGAAGCAAAAACTGTGAGCAATTGGATCCAATGCATATAAAGTTACAATATCTTCTTTTACTTGAGTAATATTCTGTGTAATATTTGTAAAATATTGATTTTCTTTAATTATTGGACGATTAAAAAGAAAGAATGTTCCAACTAATAAAAAAATAAAAAATATAGTTAAAATTTGTAAGCTAATCAGCCATTGCATTTTACAATTTCCACGTTTTTTTTCCTATTTCCATTAGATCTCCAACGTTGCCATTATTAACTGTTATATCTTTTGTTTCACTTATCATAAAAATCATTTTTTTGATTCTACGAGCACAAAACAAAGAAAAATGAGTTGTTTTATTATGTGAGATAGAAATCTAACATTACTTATATATTATGACTAAATGTGTCAATATCTTCCAAAGAATGACGTGAAGGGAAATATGACAGCAAATAAATAGTTCTGTCATGAAAATTACACTTGTCAAATTTTATTTGTTTGAAAAAATAACATTTTATTATGGAGTGTTATCTCAACGGTTTGAAAAATCTTTAAAATATTTTTGCATCGAAAATACAATATTTTATCTATTCGTGACAATATTAATATATATTAATTGAAGATGTGGTGAGGATCTGATATTTACATAAAGATAGAGAATATAAATTCTTCTCATTTTCCTTCAATAAAAAAAGAACAGGAAATAGAATACTGACATGTGTGATTTATCATCACATAGACGACGAGGGTGCATTTAATCCTACATTGATCTGTTGAAGTTTTTTCGAAGGAAACTCTTACTATCTTATATAAAATAAAAAGTCTCGCTGAGATAAACATTTTTGCTGACGATATCAGCTATTTTTCCACGGAGGAATAAAAAGTTGGAACAAGGTTAATATTCGACGTTTTTAGATCTAAATTGCTTCTATGTTTAATTTAATATATTACTTGTAGTCATATAAAAACAATAAAAAAAAAGTTTCTTTTTTACACTATCTAGTAAGCTATACGATCCTCTAACACTGCTATAAATATCATGTTTTTTGCATCAGTTCTTCTAACTTTATAGTCGAAAAAGGATTTTCAATCATCTCAAAAACTCATCTTTAGTCTATTAGGCATGTTCGAGGTGATCTTATATTTCTTCAACGGCAAGAGTAAACATCATCATTTTTTTACAATAAAGAGCTCTTTATATTAGCTACAGAATGTACTCATTACAGATGACAAAACATTGAAGGGAGACAAGTCACGAACACACACACAATATCGAAGTACTGATTTTGACTTAAAACCAGTAGTATTTCGAGTATTCATCTTTGAAATCTAGTTACAATAAAATAAAACCAATGCTATACTTGTGCTCACCCTGAAAAATTGAGTCAATCTATGCATATTTGAAAACTGTACGACAACTTTTATTTTTCTTGAAAAACTCAGCTGGAGTTACACCTCAGGCATGAGTCAAAAAAAGAATTCGTTTAAAACGTAATTTTGGCAGTAGCAAATGACTTCCCAACCTTTAATATTTTATTATAACTCTAAAAGAAATATGTCTATTCAGGCAAAACTGGGTTTTGAATAAATTCATTTTTGACCCGTTCCTTAGGGATACTCAGCAATATAGCATTGTTCTTTTTAAATTTTAACTAGACTTCAAATACGAATACTCGAAATACTACTAATTTCTAGTCAAAATCAGTACTTCGATACTGTGTGTGTGTTCATGACTTGTCTTCCCTCAATGTTTTCTCAGCTGTAATGAGTGCATTTTTAGCTAATATAAAGAGCTCTTTATGGTGAAATAAATGGCGATGTTTACTCTTGTCGTTGAAGAGATATAAGATCAACACTGAACATGCCTAATAGACTAAAGATGAGCTTTCGAGATGATTAAAAATCCTTTTTCGACTATAAAGTCAGAAGAACTGATGCAAAAAACTTGATATTTATAGCAATGTTAGAGGATCGTATAGTCTACTAAACGAAGTAAAAAAACTACTTTTTTTTTATTGTCTTTATATGACAACAAGTAATGTATTAAATGAAACATAGAAACAATTTAGATCTAAAAACGTCGAATGTTGATCTGTTTTAACGTTTTCTTCGTCCGTGGAAAAATAGTTGGTTTCGTCAGCAAAAATGCTTATCTCAACGAGATCTTTCATTTGGTACAAAACAATAAGAGTTTCCTTGAAAAAACTCCGACATATCGATTTAGGACTAAATGCGTTCTCATTCTTTCAGCTACTGACTTGTAGTTCCTTCATTATCATCGAACGACATAAAAAAAACAATTTCGTTCTCGAATTAAATGTGATACTATTTCGAGCATACGTTTCTTTAATGCTGAATGATACATCAAATTCCGATTAAGAATAAATTTAACAAATATTTCATGATGGTATTAGGTGCACCAGAAGTAAAGGTAACAGAACATGGCACCGCTCACTCTGATGTAGAACTTCTCGATGGTTCGTCCATTATATGGCTCAACCAATCCTAAGACAGATTTCCATGCATTCAATCTATCTCTGTACGGCTAGTTCAATTAAAGATTTCTCATTTCCATTAATCGGAAAACAAAAATTCGTTGATATTCTTCAGATTATCTGAGAAAAAGTATTTTTACAAATGTTTGTTTGAGACATGATAAAACGGGTCAAATAATATAGGTAGAACTGTATCAAAAGAAGTAAACTAATGAGTACTATTATCCAAATAGATTGACCTTTAATCATTAATACATCCAACCAACCATAACAATATGTGTGCATAAAAGGATATTTATAGACTATGATACATGTTCTTGATTGATATAGACGAGAAGGAAAAAGAGCATATTTTATTGTACATAGTCATGTTTATATGTGTAACCAAACTGTGATTGATGCGTGTAATTTCTATGATGAACGATGACGAAAGAAGTCAAGTTGCAACTCATTTCATGATCTCTTTTCTTCATTAGAATAATAACATACGAACACGTTTACACAAATAGCTAAGAACAAAAAGATTTGTTAACGTTGAGATACATTCAATTCTCGTTTATTATAGTTCATTTTCATTCACATTTTATTTGACTGTATAATAAAAATAAATTAACTTGATTTTAACTTTAAAATTTCAGTTGTTTGACAATATTAGTCTCACACCTTTACAACTATTTATAGATTTTATCCCTTTTCAAGTTATTATACTCAGTAATGAATGAATAATTTAGCATGTAAATATGCAATTTATAACATCCAACTATTAATAGGTAGATCTATTTTTCTCAGAGACTAGAAGCAAATACTTTTAAGTACTTCATTGTAGAAGGCCTAGTATTTGCATATGACATTGTAGATATGTAATGATTGGGTTCATTAGACGCATCATAACAAGCGCTACAAAACAGTACAATTCGTTTATGGATTCCTTCTCTCTACCGCGAAAAAATAGGAAGTGCTTGAACACTTTCGATAGTTTTTATAAGCTGACATATAATTTTTAAGTACTTTCTGTTTGCTTGCAGTGGAAATGAGAAATCCATAAACGAATTGTACTGTTTTGTACCTCTTCTTGTGATGCATCTAATGAATCCTATAGTTGCATATCTACAACGTCATAAGCAAATACTAGATCTTCTATAATGAAACACTTTAAAATACTTGCTTCCACTCTCCAATCAGTATATTATAAGTAAGTTATATTGAATATCTATAGAAAATAATGACTATTAATTTAATTATAGAAATAAAGTGTCTGCAATTAAAGCTGGAATAGAAAAAGTTAAAAAAGCTCATAAACTTGAAAAAGCAAATGATCCAAATACTAAAACAAGTGAACGAATGGATTTCGAATTTGAAGCAAATAAAGCAGCCACAAAAGCTGCTGAGCATCATGCTAAAACTGAACATGCTAATGGTTAAACAATATCTTCTAATAATTTCTTTTTCTTTTTTGTATGTTTTATTAACAATAATACAATCAAGCTTGGTAGATGAAATTATTTACAATTTCAAAAGAAATATTAATTGTTCGTATATGGTACACATATTACGTTTAAATGAGTGTTGAATTTGAACAAAAATTAAGACATTAATAATTCAAAAAGTGAATAAATATTTTTATGGGTATTTTTACATAATTTGACAGAACTTATCAAGTTCTGCACAATTATCTATACAGAATTTTTAAAAAAATATACTTCTGTAATAAAAAATTCTGAAAATGACTTGAAAATCCAGGTCGAAAATTACAGCCCCTATACGTTCCGCTTACAGTTACTTTACGACGCATAAACGAAACGAATACGATCGTATGACCTGGCATAGAAATACGGCTCTATCATAATGAAGTTACGGCCCTTAAACGGCCGTATACTGTAAAAATACGGATAGCTGTATTGATTGACATGGGAAGTCTTGAAAAATGTTTGAAAATTCACTTCTTTATATAGAAGAAAAATATTTAACTTTTTTGAAATTTTTGTTCGTCTCTCCTGTTGTTTCTTTGACAAAAAATTCGTTTCTTTAGTTACTTACAGAAAGGAAGAAAGAAGTGGATAGATATGATCTGCTTAACACGTTCTATGAGAAAGATAATTTAGACTTCATTTTTTCTCTCTTTCTTTTCGGTCGATATTATCAAAATGACTTATTTATCGAATATCAGTGCACTCCGAATGAATTTAAATCGCATGTATAAATTACATTTTACTTTCATATAATAAACAGAATGACGAATAAATTACAGAATTTGTTAAAAACTTTATATGATATCAAATGTTCAATGTCGTTCTGCAACGGCTTATATTCGTCGTGTAAGTTCGAACTAATGTTTGCATATTTTTATTAAGAAATATTGGCTGTGTTTTCTAGATAAATCAAAGTGTAATGCTAAATCCTTTTCTTCAAGTTTGAGATTACTTGTTTCATACCTTGTCTGATCGAAGAATCGACAGACAAGGTATATCAAAAAACAAAATTTATGTTGATCATGTTTCTCGTATATATGATATTAATGATGCTATTCCAGAGGTGTCCCAATTTTACAAAAATTAGGGGGGAAGGACAAAGGATGTCGCGCTCCCAAAGCTTCTTCTATCGGGACACCTCTCTGCTATTCGTAATCATGTACATCTTTTTTATGAACATTTACATTTTTTACAAAATTATTCGATAACAACTTGATTTGGTGAGTAATTATTTATGTTATTGTTTGTATAGATCTATTATTTATTTTTACCTCTTTTTATCTAGTTTTACAATTGAAAAATGAAATTTCTTAAGTTTCTAATGGTTTGATAAAGACACATGGTTATAATTTGTTTTATATCGTCTTGTTAGTACTACTGCTCTTCTTTATCTTTTCTTGCGTCTTAATCTGCATTCATATGCTCGACTGCGATTGAACTGCAACGCAGCTACAGGTAATTGTGATCGCACCGTGACCCGTATATGCGGAAAATTGTGACGCAGTTATTAGAAAAAGTGTCGACATCGGGTATCTTCTCAAAAGAAAAACTTTATACTGAAATTTCGCGATTCAAAAAAAAATCTTAGCTATTTAAAGTGTTTAATTTTTTGTTCGAGCTTGCTTAGTAATTTTAACAATATAGTATCACTGAATTATTTAAATGATTCCGTACTTCTTTATTTTATATTCTGATTTTTTTATCTATTGCTATATGCTAAACCTCATCGAATAAGATGCAAATAGAGATTGAATTTAAAAAAATATTTTAAGATATTTAACAAAGTAATAAAATATGACCACTTATCAGATTTTTTAACCATCTATCAATTAAGTAATATTGAGCTAGAGTTATATATATCGTTAGTTCAACAAGACTATATTATATTATAATCAAAGCATTTACCTCTCATTTGAGTATCTGTTGTTAACAGAGAATATTTGTATATTATATTTGACACTCAATTGAACATTCATCTATCTATTGGTAAATATTTTCCAAAAAATATTTCAGCTAAAAGATAAAATCTGAAGCAGAATAAAAACTAAATAACATTTCACATATACATTCTACGACTTGATATTTGTAAATAATTTTAATAATAATACTGTTAATAGAATATTAATCTATAAAATAATTACATTCACTTCGTTCAGTTCTTTTACTTTAAAAACACACTCAAAAGTCCTCTATAACGTTTACCGATATAAATGTCTATATTCTAAATCTTTACTTTTTTATTCTACAAAATTTTGAATTCAAGTTATAAAATATACGGTGAACCTCAATTGATTTTCCTCATAAGTATTTTTCACTTTTCTTCACTATAGTTTACTCTTTCTTCAAAACCAAATCCATAGGAAGAAAACGCAGATTCAATTGCATCTTTTGATATAGGACAGTTATAGATCAAATAGAAACTGGAAGGAGAAAAATGTATAAAGAAAAAACATAATAGTCTTTTTACTACCTTTGCTATTGAATCTGAACTATATTAAAAAAGGAAACACATTCAAAACAAAATGATCTCTTTATCATGGTAAATGGTCGAACACCTCTCAATTTTTGCTCTAGAAATTCAACTGTAACGTTCATCGAACATACTACCTCATAATTAATTTATGACCATCTTTGATTTTATAAAACGTTTTACTAATTATTAAAATTCACAGCTATATATTGCATGATTACATGCTTTCAAAATGTTGTTTTCAAAATAGGCAACAATACTAACGAGAGAAAAAGACCAGATGAGCACAAACTATAGAACGAATCCAATGGTTTTTTAAGCTTCAATCTTCAGTTTGACAAGTTATGACTAAACTTTATATTAATATTTCTGTATCATTTTCAAATCCAAATCCAAAATCACAATGTTTCATGAAGCGAATAGAAGTATCTGGCATGGAACTATTATATTCATATAAAAGTTACCCGAACATCTGTTTATTTACATACAAACAAAGAAAAGCTAGAGAAACAAGAGTCTATCTTTGCAGATTGTGGTGGAAAAAACTACTATGTTTTTTCTTGATACATTTTTCTCCTTTCAGTTTCTATTTGATCTATAACTGTCCTATATCTGAAAAATATTAATGA
Organism: Macrotrachela quadricornifera; assembly: GCA_022393335.1. Taxonomy (NCBI): domain Eukaryota; kingdom Metazoa; phylum Rotifera; class Eurotatoria; order Philodinida; family Philodinidae; genus Macrotrachela; species Macrotrachela quadricornifera. The sequence continues at coordinate 108,475 of JAJEKB010021738.1, read as the reverse complement.
GGGAAAACTAATTGAGGTTCACTGTAATTTCAGGAAAAAATTTTTTTAATAAAAATATTCTTTAATTTAAATCTATAAGAGTGAAAACGACAGATTCAATTATATTACAATATATTAATTTATTAGAAAAAAAATCATTGATTTTTCGTATTTAAACACATATTTATTATGTAATAATCAATTTAAGATGAATAAAACTTTAAATTTTAAACAATATCAATGAATTCTAATAATGATATATCTTGTTCATTTTGATGAATATTTGTTGTATTATCTTTATAAATATCTAATGATAAATTTTGATTCGAAATTTTTCTTTGTTGTTTTTTCAATAAATTATTAACATTAATTAATAAATTTTGTTGTATATGATCAATAATATTTGATTGGTAATTAATTGTTGGAAAATATTCAATAGAAGATGAAGCAATAAGAATAATATTAAAAAAATCTGTTGAACGAAATGTAAGTAAATTTGTTTGTCCAAAAACTGATTGAATTGTTTGATAAACATTTTTAAATGATTGATAAATACAAACAAGATTTAATATTAATAAACCACCATTGATATTTAAAAAATTTTTTAATTGAATAAAAAATTCTTGTGTTTTCATATGAGATGGTAAACCACTTATTGAATCATATGCATCTAAATAAATAATATCATAATTTATTATATTTGATAAATTTTCTAAAAATTTTCTTCCATCAGTAATATATACTTTCATTCTAGAATCTTCTTTAAAATAAAAATATTTTTTAGCCATTTCATTAACAATTGAATCAATTTCAATTATTGTTATAAATGACATTGGATAAAGTTTTCTTATTGCACGTGGAAGTGTTCCACCACCAAGACCAATAATTAAAATATTTTTTTCATTTAATATATATGGATAATATATTAATGATATTATCATTAATTGAATATATTCAACACATGGATAATCTATTCGATTTAAATCAATTTGAGATTGTGAACCATTTGATAAACTATTAAAACGCATTAAACGTTTCGAACCACATTTTGATATTATTATTAATTTATTATATTTTGATCTTTCTTTTGTTATTATTGTTTCACGATGAAATGTAAATAAATAGATTTTTATTAAATTAAAAATAAAGCAAAATATACGAATCAATTTTATTAACATACGAACTATGATATGCATGATTGATTTCCTTATTACTTACTCAATCGATAACACATGAATGAAAATAATTTATATATATACATACGAACAAAAAAAATCTTTCTTATTCATACGATAATAGGTTATATGTTTCATCAAAATCGATTAAATTTTTATAAATAAAATCTTGTTAAATATTGAATTGTGTTATATTCTAATAATTTAATTATATTTTACATAGCTATTGTTAATTGACCTTTTTATAGAGAAAAATATCTGTCTAAAAGAAACTTTCTTTTGATATGGATATGATAGAAATAGTTTATCTCTACGTATAATTAATAGAGAAATATGAGAACAATGTTAATATTCGATTTAAGAAAAAAAAAAGCAAAAGCAAATAAAATAATTTTTATGAAAGGTACTGTATATTATTTTTGTTTTTCATTTAATAAAGAATGATAATGCAAGTATCAATTTTATTTTTGATATTAAATCAAATATTATTATTTATTTATTGTATTTCAATTGAAAATTCAAGTAATTTAGTTTTTTTTCAAATATAATATTGTAATAAATAATAAATAATTTAGAATTTCCATCCAATAAATCAACATTATGGGAAAGATCAGAAAAAAGTAATGAAATTATTCTATATATAAGCAGAAGATATCGAAAAAAAAACAAAATTCAAATGTCTATAGTAATTTAAAAGTTAATTCATTCGTGAAGATGTAATACTATATTTTAAGAAGAATCTGTATAGAAAAATTGCTTCATTAGTAATTAGTTTCTATCGAATAGCTTTTGGTTATCTACTTATCTCCTGCATATCAATTAGTTTCGTAAACTATGAAGCTAAAAATTTCGTAGCAATAAATCCGAAGCTGGCGTCACTTCCTTAATGATTTCCTACTTCTTCTGAAACTTAACATTTGATTTAAATTTTATTTTACTAAAATCGTTATCTAAACTATTGACATCATTCAGTAATTTATCTCTGTCTTCTATATCAGTTTAGTCTATGTAATGATACACGCCAGAAAAAGAGAAATAAAAGACTGCATATACTGGAAAGATCAACTGGTGCATTTATCCAGGGTTAATATAGTTTAAAAATAATGTTTTTTTTTTAATAATTAATAGAATTCAATGATAATAATTTGAATAAAAATGATCTTATTTGTAATAAACCATCAGACGATAATAATTATATAATTTATTCATTATCTATTGATGATAATAGTCCTATTGGTGATGTAATGCCTTATTTTGATTATGAATTAAATCAATTATATATATTATATTTAAAAGATATTTGGAATGATTTTAATCATCAACGACATCCATGGTATGGATTAAAAACAAATAATTTTTATTCTTATTCATTAATAAATCAGGATGAATTATTAAATTCTAATACTAATGAATGTTCACAAGATTATGCTATTGGTACAGGTTCTATTATAAAAAAAGATAATATATATTATGCATTTTATACTGGTCATAATCCAAATTCACCTTCATATTGTATAAAAACAAAAGAAGGTATTATGTTAGCTACTTCATTAAATTTAAATAATAAGTTTATAAAAGATTTAAATTTTAAAACAATTTATCCACCAATTGAAAAAAATTTTGATGAAGAAAATAATTTTCGTGATCCATTTGTTTTTTATGATATAAATTTAAAAAAATATACATTAATTATATCAGCACGAACAACTCGTGGTGTTATTATTTATTATACATCTTATGATTTATATAATTGGTTATATCAAGGAATTCTTTATGATGGTGATTCAACATATTTTTATATGATGGAAACACCAGATTTATTTCAAATAAATAATATTTATTATCTTATATTTTCTGATATTGATACAAAAAATGTTTATTATAGAAAAAGTTTATCATTATATGGACCATGGGAAAAACCAACAGAACACTTAATAGATCGTTTTGATGCTTATGGTCTTTATGGTGCAAAAGTTATTCGAGATAATTATAATGATTATTATATATTTGGATGGACAAATCAATATGAAAATAATAATGATTATGGACAATGGAAATGGGGTGGAAATTTAATTATACATAAATTATATCAATTAGAATATTCAAAAGATCTTGCTATTACAATACCACATACAATTAAAAATTATTTCGAAATATTTAATCAACCTATTATAAAACATAGTCAATGGGGTATTGTACAAGATCTTTCAACAGATATATTATCATATTCTTTATCAAGTTTATTAAATAGTGAAATAACAAATGTTCTTTTTAATCCAATAAATTTAATTCGATATAAAATTAGTACAATTATATCATATACACGTTCAATTAAAGATTTTGGTTTTATGATAAATGTATGTGATGGATATAATCAATTTTATAGTTTACGTTTTATTCCTTCTCAACATCGATTTAGTTTTGATAAAATTAATCGTTCATCTTTAACTAGTACAACTATATCTACAATTGATATACAATATAAATTTATTCCAAATACTGATTATATAATCCATATTATCATAGAAAATTCTATGGTTATTACTTATATAGATCATAAAGTAGCTTTAACAGCTAGAATTTATAATGCAGGAAAAAATTCTTGGGGAATATTTGCAGATAATTCAAATGTTATCTTTAAAAATCTTACAGTAACACGACCTTAATTTTAACTAAATATTTTCTTTTCTAATAAATAAAATTTAATCATTACGATTAAACATGTTTCATATATCAATAACATTATTGTGGTGAATTTTGATTTTAGCCTTCTCTATTGAATTTGAATGGTCAAAAAAAATTGATCTTTGTGAAATTATTAAGCTGATCATTCAAATTTTGTCCGAAAAAAAATGGAGTACTTGGACTTTCGAGTTATCAGAACATATGTTCTGCTTTTAAACCAAACCTTTTTCGAGCAGTTCAATAATTTTAAGAATTAAGTATTGTGTAAATGAACCAAAAATTGGAATTTCACTATTTCGGATTCTTGCTACTATTGAGAATTTTAATGATTGTTCGAGTAAAGATATTTAACGTTATTTTGCTGATCTTGGAATTATTAAATAAAATATTTTATATAAAGTGTTAAATAGAAAATGGTTTTTATTTGATGAGCTTATTACTGGTAATGAAACACTTTATTAATGTTGTATACAATCTAATTTTCAATTACTCGAAAGAATTTAATTAGATGGTTCAAGATTATTCTATGATTCTCCGAATAAAATCTTCATTAGAATATCGAAATATAAATATTATTTTATTGAAATATATTAATAATAATCAATACTTCACAAATAATAATTGATAACAAATTTTTTTAATACTATTTATAAAATTTAGAATCGTGTTGGTTATACGCCATCATTTTTCAAAAATTTTATTTATAATTTTTTCCCGCTTTTTCGTTCTCTTTGCTGGAATTCTTCTCTTCTATATTTAGTATATATAGAAAATTTCGTTGCATATTATCCCACTATCTATGAAATTTTTTATCTCATGAATTTTTCTATTGGTTATGTCTATATATACTTGTCATTTGAGTTTAATAAAAAAAAGCCCAGAAATGACGGTGGAAATCGAGGAGAACCTCTTCTCGCGATGCAAGAACAATATTGGCCGAGTTCTTTCTCAGCTATGGATCTCCGGAGGTATTAGCCGCGAAATAAAGGAATATTTTATCGTATTGTGGCCGAACCGACGTGCTACTACTCTTATGCCCATCAACCATGCAAAAATTCGGCCAGAAACAAGGATTATCTCTGAATGATAGAGGGCTTAAACGGAAATCGAAGCCATAGGATTTTAGCACCAGACCGTGAGTTACATGTACAATTTTGTGGATCCTCTGACGCTTGTTCACACACAAACCATTGAGAATACCTGGCGTCTAGTAAAGTTAGACACCAAAAATCGATTTAGCCCCAACCGAAATTTCATCAAATCCTATATGTCTGAGTTCGTGTAGCGCAGCAGACTCAATGACAAATAGCCATTCAACACTATATTTGAACACATCACACACATTTGACTATCGGAAGAGTTGACAATTGAAATTGTTACTTCTTTTGTTCAAAGTTGTTTTATTTGAATAAATGTTGGTTTTGAAACTTTTAAAGAATGATAGCGTACAACAAACAAGATCCTTTTGATTTTTTTAGGTGAAAGTACTAAAATAGTATGTTAAGTTGCAAACAAATATGTTCGTAAAAGATTAATGTGGATAATACAATCATAATAGAAGCAATAAAAGAATGTTAGCTCTTTCAATCCCTAATGTCATCTCGTAGATGACATACAGAACGCAAAAGAAATATTTTGCGTTCTGTCGTCTGTTAAATCGACGTATATCATATTGTCTGTTTGAAGGAAAAAAAAAAAAAAATTTCGCTGTATGTCTGATGCTGGTTCATTTCTTTATTGAGATTTGTTCTAGTTGTCAACGAAGTATCTTGTCTCTGTTTATTATTTTATATAATTCAAGTAAGATGATATTTTTCGAAACAATCTGGAAAACAAAGACCTGGTTTTCCCATCGCAAGTTTTACAATGATAAATAGTCATTTTTCGAATGCCATTTTTGTTACATAATGTGCATCGTTTCTGTACGTGACGATTTGATTGAGGATTGATATCAGTTTTACCTAAAGAAATTGTAAGCATATAGTAAACCAAGATCGATTTCATATATAAAGAAATCTAACTTGAAAAATGTATGACTGACGTGGCCATGACTTTAGGACTACGATCAATAGACTTTGTCGAAATAGATCGTTTTTGTTTTGGTGTAAAATCTTTCTCTGACTTTCGTGCAGCACCTGTTGTTTCCATTGTTTCTTGCACGTAACTAAAGCAATACAGTGTGTCTTTCATTTAATTAGGCTCTTTCATATCTCATCAGAAAATCGTCCAACGTAGTATTTTGCTTTGAGTCTTTGTATATAATATAGGAATTGAATAAGAGTCGACTCATAAAGTGAAGAGCTAGTTTAACAAACCATCGATACGTTTTCCTGTTGATGAAAGTATGGTGTAAAGCAGTATCAGACAGGTCGACACCCCCCATGTGTCTATTATATTCAATGATACTGTTCGTTTTTAGAATCATTTTCTTCACATCACCTGTAATGAAGCTTTTCGCGAGTTATTCAAACGAAAGCGACATCTTTTTACCTTTTCCATATCGTTCCACTAGTGATCTTCCAGCAACTCCTTTCGAATCAATAACATAAATTTCTTTTTCACCAGATGCCTTTTTGTCTTGAAATTTCACAAGGAGAAGTTCACCACTTCGCATAAAAGCAGAATCAGGTGCCTTCATTTGTTTCTTTACTAGTTCTTTTAGAATCCCTGAATATAAGTAAAAAATATTTCGATTATTTTATTCAATAAAATATAACCAATCTTTTTATTTTGTGGCTTCACCGTCTTCATGTCTCAAACGTTCAATAGATGATATTGAAACATTAAAAGAAAATGTGCCATTTGATAAAAAAAAGAATTTAGAATATACTTCATTTCAATTGAAAATTATTAATCTATTCAAGGAAAACGATTTGATTGCACCTACTCAATTTCTTGGTAAAGGACTTAGCCAGGAAATCAACTAAAAGTAGTAGAATTCTTTTTTTATGATATGTATACATATTGCAAAAAATTTTTTCATCTCGTTACATGTAATCTAGAATAAATTTAGAAGGTGTCGTTTATAAATTGATTTCATCTTACTTCACACCAAGATTTATGATTTTTTAATTGGTATATTTGCAAGATACAATTTAGCACGAAGATTCGTGCATTCTGCAATATGATTGAAAAGAGAATCAGGTAGCATTTTGTTGTAGCAATCCGAAGGTATCGGACATGCTGGAAGATTGAAAGTAGGCCCTGATAACTCATTGAAATCAGATAAACGTGTAAGCCGACAATCAGTCTTTTCTTCAACGAATATCCATTGCTCTTCACAAATCTTTGTCGTACTATAAGACTCTGTTGTTATAACTTTTGGTGAATACATATTTTCATCAGTGCTATACAATAATGTTATTTAAAATTCAATTATTTAGAAACTCTTATATCATCTATATTCTTCACTTTCGTCCTTTCTGCATTGCACTAACTTGTTTTTATTATGAATATCATTCAATTGCATGTTCTTCAAAGGTTGTAAGATTCGATTTGATTGATACATGTCCTCATCATAACTATAATAGAGTATTCTTAGTAAATTCTTGTGTCGAAAGTTTTACTTAGCACCTATAATCGTCCCTTTCAATGTAACATGTTTTCAATTCTTCTTCAATTTCATCAACATCGGAATCGTCGAGATTTATGACATAATTATCTATTTCATCATCTTGTTCCAGAATATTTTCCATGTTGTATGACATTTCGATTGTTCAATAGAAATGTTTTATTCTTTTCTATTCTATAGAAGTTTAGTTTTTCAAAGTTAATCTTTTTATTACATGTGGTTCTTTTTTTGGCACGAAGTTCTTGTCTGAACTCATATTTATCGGTGATAAAAATGGATTTGAAATACAGATGATTGAAATGACAGAACGCAAGAGAGAGAGAATTTTTCTTTTTTTTTCGTGCTCGTATAGAACGCAAGAAAACATTGGGATTGAAAGGGTTAAAGTACAGTATATAAGCAGTACTTTTGTCGTCACGTGTCAGTTACACGTTGTCTGTATGGCCTGTGAAAATAACCTTGTTGCGAGCCTAATAAAATAAAAATAAGGAAGAAAAAAAGAAAAAGAGAAAAAGAGAAAGAAATAGTTAAAGAATAACATATTCTGTATTTGTCTTGCGCGTATTACCATATTTAAAATGGGTTTATTGACCGAAGGTCGTCCACTAAATTGGAACGAGATTATTAATGAACGAGATGTTCATCGACATTATGCATTGTTGGAATTAATTCGTATCTTCGAAAAATGTAGAGATCGTCAAGGAGATAGTTTTATATGGGGTGATGAGGTAAGTAACCAAATATTGATTCTATCAAGATTTCATCTCTCTATTGTTTTTTTCTTCAAGGTTGAATTATCTTTGGTTCGATTTGATCATTCAAATAAACGTGTCCAATTATTATTGAAAGCTCATGAATTATTACCTCATCTTATAGAATTGAATGAAAAAATATCTGACAAGTAAGTTGTTTCATCAATAAAATTCCATATAAATTCTCATTTTAAATGTAAGTACTTGCCGCATTGCTTGGCATCCAGAAGCGACTGATTACATGATTGAAGGTGTTCCATCTGAACCTTATGGTTTTGTGCCTTCTTATTTGAATACTGTAGAAGCAAATATTGCGTTAAGACGAAAACAAGCTCAACAATTCCTTTCTGAAAAATCCGACTGTGAATATGTAATAAGTTTGAGTGCTTTTCCTCGGTAATATTCTGATAAACGTTTTTTTCTCTTGAATCTTATTTAACTGTTTGAAAGACTCGGTCAAGATCAATATACATATTCAGTCGTTAAAGCTGATCAAGGTGAATCTTCGAAACAGTCATTGTGTTATCCAGATGCAATCATTTCACCACTTCATCCACGAATGAAGTAAGTTCTTCTATTTGAATATAAACTGAAATAATTATTATTATGGAAGATCGGTATTGACTAATCTTCGGGAACGATGTCAACCAAAAACATCAATTAATGTTCCAAGTAGTATATTATTGAAACTATTGATAATGTATATATATATATATATGTTGAATAGTATATCGAGATAATTCGACTCCATCACCATTTCGTGATGTTCTGTTTGAAAACACAGCAGATGTTATTGATAATCATATTCATATGGATGCTCCTGTAGCTGGTTTGGGTTGTTGTTGTCTTCAGATAACATTTCAAGCACAATCATTTAAAGAAAGTCTTAATCTTTACGATCAACTTTTACCATTGACAGGAATTTTAGTTAGTTTTCGATTATTTTTATTTTATTTTAAATATGAAAATGCATATTTCAGGTATCACTGAGTAGTGCTTGTCCAGTTTGGCGAGGTTTTCTTTCGGATATCGATTGTCGATGGAATGTTTTATCACAAGCAGCTGATGATCGAACAGTTGAAGAACAAAAGCGGTTAAATTTTCCTTCTCGGTATGGCTCAGCTCCGATGTATCTTAATGATGAAAACAAGCATCTTAATGATGTAGAAATTGATGTTGATGAAGAAATTGTTTCAAAATTAATCGATCATGGTTGATTTTTAAATGAAAATATCGTTATATAATGATTTTTTTTTCTGTCTGATAGGAATACCATCAACATTGTCTCGTCATTTTGGTCATTTATTTCTTCGAGATCCTTTAATGATTATTGAAGAAGAACTTCATCCGAAAGATGATTCATCAACTTATCATTTTGAAGTGAGTTTTAAATTTTTCTTATCTTTTGAAAGAAAATAATTTTTTTTTAAATGTAGAATTTAAATTCAACTGTTTGGCATTCACTTCGATTTAAACCACCGCCATTGAATGATGATCAAATGGGATGGAGAGTAGAATTTCGACCAATGGATGTCTGAATTTAGTTTTCTTTAACGATTGATATATTATTTGATTAATTTTAGATTCAATTGACAGATTTTGAAAATGCATCTTTAGTCGTTTTTGTGGCTTTATTGACTCGAGCGTTGTTTACATATGAACTTGATTTAACTATTCCTATATCTCAAGTCAGTTTTTCTTCATTGTTCAAGAGAAAGATCAATTCTTAAAATTTAGGTTAATGAAAATATGACTCGAGCTCAACATCGTGATTCTGTTCGATGTGACAAATTTTATTTTCGTGTTGGAAATGAAAGTCGTTTAATGTCAATCAATGAAATCATTAATGGAACAAATGATTTCTTAGGTTTAGTGCCAATTGTTCAACAATATTTGAATGAAAGAGAAGAAATCGATAGTGATACAAGACTTACTGTCGAACAATATCTTGCATTAATCTCAAAACGAGCTGCAGGTATTTTATCTATTTTTCTCTCTTGAATTTTTTCATGAATGTTCTCGTTTTGAAGGAATTCTTTTGACTGATGCCTCATGGATTCGACAATTTGTCACTACTCATCCTGATTACAAACAAGATTCAATTGTTTCAGATACAATTCAATATGATTTAATCTGGAAAATTGTGCAAATCGTCAATGGACACGAAACGTGTTCTTCTCTTGTTCAACCTCGAATGCAGACAAATACTAATCTTAATACCAATTAAGGACATTTTCGAATAGAAATAGTTAAATTTTAAATAGAAAAAGTTTATACATTTCTGTTATAAATAAAGTATATAACCGAGCTACAAATTGACTCTAATAATAATCGAGAATTTTAGTCAAACGTAAGAAAAAAGAGGGATGGATTTGTCTCTCACAATTGTTATGACTTCAACTTTCTTAAAGCTTAGGTAGAACATAAGATTTACCAGTGTTATTTATCTTCCGATAGAGTTTAGAAAAAAACTAAAAGTTCATTATTTTTCAGAATGGTTTCAAGCGAAATATATAAAATACTTGCTTCTACAACATATCTTGAACTGAACGAGTTAGTTATCACTCCTCTGGATTGCTTAATGAGACATAATGCATATACAAATAATAAGCTAAATTGCACGTAAAGATATGGAACACTTTTGCGAGAATATTAGGAAGAAATTAATTGAGATAACTTATTAACTTATAGCAATTGTAATTATTGATTGTTATCGAGGTTGTTGTCGATATAGTTGTGGCGGCTACAGTGGCCATGAAACATTATTTTCAGATACAATATTGTTACAAAGTAATACAAAAACTTTATCGAAATTAGTCGCTATTGCTAGAGTATTAACAGCTACAGCGATCAGTTCAGCTAACAATAATCCTGCTGTGGTAAGACAGCATCATGGAGAACATATGAAGAGTCTATCAAAACAAATAATAGATCAAATAAAGTCCTGTAGAAACCACTGATCGTTATTGCTATTTGTAGCAGTACAATGAACTTTTGTCTAATATGAACTTCGATTTGAAACTTTCGAACGAAATGAATGAATCAACTTCGACTATAATAAGATGATCAAGTTATAGGAAAATAAGAAACGCTCATTAAACATTAACTATACAACCTAGTAAAAATGATTCGCTAATTTTGCGAAAACCAACGGCTATTGAATAGTTTACAAATTGAAGTCCAACGTATCCTTTAAGATAGAACTAAATCTGTGAGAAAACTCCAATTGAAAGAATATTACATACCTGGTAAATACGTGAGTTTTGAGAGAAAATGGATGTTTGTTCTGAATTGGAAAAAACTATTCGAATGTTTCAGTTGTTTATTTTACAAACTAAAAGGATAATAATGCATGAAAATACTTCAAATCTCAGCTGTTAGAAATACTAACATTCTGAGTAATGTCGCGATGATCAATCGCATGACGTCTACTAAAATTCTCTTCTCTAACATCGTTCACCTATAACCAACAACAGAATGTTTATTATCCGTTGATATATCCTGCATATGATAAAGATCCATTCGACATCATATTGGAATCCATCACAGAAATTTTGCCACCGAAAGAGTATACAAGATTTTATTTATTGAAATTATTGCTTCTTTTGTTCAAAGTTGTTTTATTTGAATAAAAATCGATTTTGAAATTTTTGAAAAATGATGGCGTATAACCAACAAGATCCCTTTATTATGATAAAATTCTATGAAAATTTTTTATTTCATTCGTCAATATCAATCAGTAAATTTTTATTTTTTCTACCTATTTTTGAAAAAAAAATTTCTATCATCATTCATATAAATCTTATATTCTTCGAAATAATTAAATCAAAAATATGAGTAATTTTTATAAGCAGAAGTGCATTAAAGAAAATATATTTTACAATTGCGATATTAGAATATAAGAAATGATTATGAGTATTAATCAGATGGATATTTAATTTTATTCATTAAGTAATATGACACAGAATGATTGTTGATAAATTTTCGATTACATACCCATCAAAAATGTCCATAATGATAGAAAATCTATCTTGATGAATAATCAAAATAAAAGCTTGCCGTTGCTGCAATGTTTTGATTTCCAAGTCCTATAAATATTTCTTCTATGCATTCCAAATTCAACTAAAATCTCATGTAAAGTGTAACCTTAGTTGTAAAACAATGAAATATTTTTATTTTAATTGATACGATTTTATTACTAAAATAATTTCATATAACCTATGTTTATATTATATTCTTGATTGACTTATTTCATAAAAATATCTCATATCATATTGTTATTTTCTTGAAGATAATTAAGACTAAGAGAGAAATATTTTGCATATGTGAATTTGCATCATTATGATGCAAATTTATGCCATTTATTGTTTATGATGTTTTTTTTCTTATGTAAGATTTCGATTAATCTTTTTAAACATAGTTAGCCATTTAATTAATACTAATATGTGAATCATTATTCATTAGATTTTTGTGTAGGAGTATATGTGTACTATTATTCCAACTGAAATAAAAGCAAAGCACTGAAAAATTTGTCATAATAGATACTTATGAAAATATATATTAGTGGTTTGATAAATCATGAGAATGAAATTATAGACTATAATTCCAAGAATTTGTTGATTACATTATCGAATATTTTAAATAAACTACTAGATTAAAAGAATTTAATTAGTTTATTGAATATCAAATATCTTTTATTAAAATAGATAAATAAGTCTCAATAAATTAATTATAAAATCCAATGATATAGTCAAGATTAATTTAGTGCAAATATAAAGTATATCATGTTAATTGTATTTTCTCTTTTTTCTAAAAATATTTCTACATTTATTTATTTTTATATTATCATAGAAAAAAAATACTAAAAGAATAAATTCTGAATCTAGATTATTTTAGATATTTTAATTAAGAAATTATGTAGAAGATAGAAGAAAATTTTTTTAATCCATTGAATATCAAAAGGTAGAATGAATTATTTTAATTGATATCTTTCTATTTATAACAAAAAAAAAAAAGAAAATATATTCCTATATTTTCATCTATTTAAAGAATTAAAAATTTTGATAGGTAAGTTAATTGTATTGTTATATGTTATTATTATTATTTCAGGTTATTTAGTTGAATATGTAAATAAAATAGTTTTTCGCGTGTATAATAAGTTGACATGAAATGTGACATAGAAATGTTGTTATCAATCGGAAATGTGAAAAGTGATGAATCGTAATGAAAGAAAACTAATAATCCTTTAGATATTTTCACTTCTAGGATATTTTATCAATAAATTATTTGTTTGTTTGTTTGTTTTTTATTAAATAAAGAATAAAAATTTTAGATTAAAATAATAAATAAATTTTAGTAGAAAATATACTTTTTTATTTTAATTTAAATAATTAAATATAAAATTATAATTGTTAATGATAATTATATAAGTAATATTCTTTTTTTTTTTCCTTATACATTATTGTATTATTTCCACAGGGTAAGTTTTTCTTTACTGTCAGATGAACATAATCATTATTAATCCACCTACTTTGATAAAATTATGATGTACCTTTTTTTCTTTATATATATATGTAATATTATTGATTATTTTTACATGAAATAGAAGATAGTATCAAGTTTTTTTAATAATATATTATGTTGAATAATTTTCTCTTAGAAAAAGTTTGTTTTATTTTTTCTTATATTAAATTATTGTTTATTTGATTGATATAGATATAGGAAAAAGAGTTTTTTGTTGTTCTTATTAATAGAATATTTATTCTTTTGTTTTCTTTTTCTTTAATAAGAGAATAGTATCACAGTATGATTTTAATGTATAACGGAAATAAGTGACAGAAGGTATTAATATTCTATTGATATTATTCTATAAGAAATTCCTTTTTTTCTTTTCTCTTTGTTTCATGTTTTAGAGATTTGAATCGAATAGTGGGTGTTAGTCGATTTTGATAACAGTTTTTTTTCTTTATTTTTTTTGAAAAGAACAATAAAGAGAGAATATATACTTATTCTAATTGACATGTCTTTATATTTATTGTGCTATATCACGACTGGCAGTGTTCACAATCGTATTATTTCTATCAGCATTGAAACGGAAAGAATATTTTCTCTCCTTAGTTCGCCTTTGTATTATTTGTTGGTAGAAATATAATGTTGTCTTTTCTTAGCTTTCTCTTGCATTATATTTAAACACAAACTAAAAGAAAAGAAAAAAAAATCGAGAAATATATCACATATTATAATAAAACTAACATCTTTATCTTCTTCTTATCTCAGAAAACCATTATGATTTGTGGAACTGGTATCAATATTTTTCTCTTCATGACATTAATTATTAATCTTATTCTTGCTGACGGTAAGTTATTATTTATTCGAAAAATTATAATTTTATGAATACATTAAATAAGCAAATATATTGAGTAATATAAAAAAAAGAAATTTTTCTAATAATTATATAAATATAATAAAAAATGAGTGATAAATATTTATTTGATATTAAATAGGTCAATCTTTTATAAATGGAAAATGTGATGAAAATACGGTGAATATGCATATGCTTCAATGTTATAAAGAATATATTGATGATACAATTGATATAACATCACCTGAAAATGCATATTATATGGAAGGAACTTTACTTTGCCAGTTTGTTTTAATTTATTTTTTTCTTATATTCATTATATTTTATTTTTAGAGCATATAATGAAAGTTCATTATATCGTCAATGTCTTTTTTCTATATTTGATGTTGATGAAATTTGTTCTGTTGATCGTTATCCATTTTCATATGAATATTCGAAAATTTATTGGAAATTGGTAATGAGTTCATGTGCTGTTACAAATAGTAAATTATTATTTTATTTAAAATAATTTTTGATAAATATAAATTTAGGTGGTTATTGTCATCCATCACGTTTAAGTCATCAAACTCTAACTAAATGTCATTATTCATTCGATGATAAATATCCAACAAAATGCACGTAAGTTTTTTTTTATTTTAATTATACAAAAAAAAATTCTATTTAAGAAATATTTTAATAGAGAATTTTTACGTTCTGTTAAATGTATGGACAAACATGAAATGGATATAATACCATTAACATATGGATCACCATGTTCGAGAAATAAAGCTTATTATTATTATTATGGAGATCTTGCTGCTCGTCTTCAATTATCCGTCAATGTATGCGAACAAGAACCATCATCTTAAAAACAAAACAACAAAAAATTTTATTAATTAAAAAAAAAAATAAATAAAAACAATTATATTAATAAAAATATTTCACAGTTCCAAAATTCTTCTAACAATATTTATAAAAAATTTACATTTGTATTTGTTCGTTTTTCTTCAGTAGTATTAAACTTCATACTTGAATTCAAGTATTAAGTTATTCAAATATATCCATTTTCCATTTATTAAGGATGCGCCCACTACCTCACCCTGTGCTGCTTATAACCAAAGTACTCTCAGTACTTGAATTTTTACAGCAGGGGTAGCCTTCTATTGACTTTATTCAACTTACCATCAATCGTAATTTAGAGAATAAAAAAGAGTTCATAAAAATAGTTATTTTTAAGCTTTTCATAAAAGAAAAATCTGTTATTTATATCCTTGAAAAATTAAAATCATTACATTACTTTCATTATACTTTGACATTATTTCCATTGCATTAATTTGTCTATTTTAAAATGAATTGAAATTACTACATTAGTCTTATTTCTCCCTCATTATTTTCACTATATTCTTTTTTTTACAAAACTATAACAATAGCGATTCTATCACTATTTTTGCATGAATTTTAGTGTTTTTTTCTACTATTTTCATTTCATGTTTCCAAAAAAATCGAAAACATTACAATATAGTGTGACTCATAACTCCATTCTTAAAAACGATCATCTTTAGGATTAAAAAATACAAGTACCGTATCCAATACAATAAGGATCAATAGATGATTGAAAATTTTTAATGTAGTCAACAAAAGTTAATGTGATGTATAAGGTCAAGAAAGATAATCATTTTTTTAGGATAAAATAAAATCAAAAAAGCATTTCTTAAGATTTTATCACACAGCCTCTCGAAGGATAATCAGCCTGAGTTTTGTGAAAGGCTCAGATATTGCCTGTAGTTAAATATGCAAGTAGTTTAGGCGAAAATTTTTTTTCATGGCATGATATTAGTGTAAATATAATCGTTTTTATAAAATGAAAGTTTTTAAAATAATGTAATTCATATGACGCGATTTTGAATGATATAGCTGCATTTTAGCCATCAGAAGGTTAATGGTAGTATTATTCTTCTTTATTCATTATCACTTTGTTTTATCTGAAAAAAAAAAGTTTGGTTGTAGCAAATATTGAATATGGTATTGTAATTATAAAACAATATGAAATACATTACTTTGATAACGGTTATTTAATTGCGAAAGCGTTATTTTGGTTTACTATCGAAATAGTTTTTCTTTTCTTCAGATTTTACAAACTAACACTATTATGATAGTTGCTAAATAATTTCTATTCAAAATCAAAATATTTAAATATTTCAATAATTAAATTTGTTTGTTTTTGAGCTTCATTTATTTTTTATGAAAGTAAATATAGAAATTTTTTTATTATTATTAAAATTAATTTTATTCATAACTAATTGAAATTGAAAAAAAATTCATAAAAGATAAATACATTGTTGAAAATTTCATGAAATATTTCATATTGGATAAAATATAATTTGAATTAGATTACTAATTCAGTTTAAAATTAACTTATATAACTTGATTTGAAGATTGTTTTTCATTTTTTGTTGAATTCTTGAATTGAATATTATTCTTTTGTACAATTGGCTTAGACAAATAAGCAGATTAACAAATGAATTTATACGGACATCTTGTTATTTTCAATGAAAATTACAGGTTTTTATTTTTTCAAATGTATGTCAAAATATTAACTGAGCAATTCGGATAGTATGATGTCTTATATATAGCAATTTCATGTAATTGATATTAATTCAATTGAAAGAAAAAAAAATTTCGAGTATAAATAATGTTGAAACTCTTAACCATTAAATGTTTTAGAAATCAAGAACAAACAATGCAAAACCATTAATTCTTTATTTTACTGATTTAACATATAACTAATTGAAAAAAGCGATGAGCAGTTTAATATTTAGATAGATGAAATTCATTCAATCGAATGAAAAAGTTGAGACTATTTTATAGTGACCAATTGTACAAACAGATAGAAAATACGATATTCTCTTGGAAAAGGTATTAGTACAATTGCTATGGGATAAAAATTTGAAACGCCATTTAGCAACTATCGTTGATCATAGAACGATAAAATTTTACTAAAAACTTATAGTTAACCTTGTCCTTCTCTCTCGGGAAAGATAAGCACCTTTAATACAAAGCCATCTCTGAATAGCAGTACATTTGCTCTATCACAAGACCATGCACGTTTTTCTAAATAAATCCCTTTGCATTAGATTATGAATAGTACATAAGAGCTATGATCATCGTTTGATATATCAAACGAGAATACATTGAAGCTGACGTATACTAAAACTATCCAAAATTGATATGCTCATTATCGTTACAAACGATCAATGATTTAATCCATACGGACTCTTTATTCTACTTTAATTTTGTTTAAATTACATTTTTTTATAATTTATTCTTAATTAAAAAGAATTTTATTGTTTAGTAATATTTGATTTGAATTTAAGAAATATTATTAATCATCAATTTTATTCATATTGAAAAATTTATTTAGGTATTGTTTGAAAATTTTTTAGTGCCATTCGACGATGATAAGATGTAATACGATGACACGAACAAATACCAATTGGAGACATTTGTCCATTGACACGCGAACAATAATTAATGCAATATGAACTTAAATCCCAAAGAAAACGACCTTCAACAATTTCATTTATATGAAACATTGAATATAAGGCAATTAGAAATAAAATTTTGTGAAATGATGGACCACAATGAATTGCCATTTACAGTTTCTAAAATAAAAAACAAAATATTTTTATCTATGAAAGGAACTGTCGCTTATATCCCGCCCCTCCCCCGCTTAATTTCTTTCCTTTCAATTATTTTTTTTGTTAGGACTGATATGAGAATACAAAATCATTCTATGGACTTCTTCATTCTTAACAAAAAAATCAATATTTTAAAAGAAGGATCATCATCAATAGATATTTCCTCCATTATTATATCAAGATTAATATCTCATCCTTAATTGCATGAATAATAACGAAATTTTTACTATATATACAACTAAAGGTTCTCTGCAAAATAAAATTAAAATCATCTTATTCAATGACTATACTGACGACAACTGTCTATCATAAAAAATTCTCTTTCTAATACTTATTTTTCAATGCATGACAGACATTGTTTAATCTAGAACTTGAGAAACACACTCAGCTAAAAGTGGAATTTTCATTACAAGTGCAGCTTTATAAAATCTATCAAATAAAAAAAATATGTCAGTTTTTATTAGTAGGATTCAAACTTCTGAAGAGACAGATTTTATGAGGAAAAATTCAAGGTTTCGATTGTTAAAAGTTGCGTTTTATGAAAAATAAATTTTATATTCAGAATCAGCATGTGAAAATACACCAAAAACTTTAATTTTTATCGCGAAATATTTTCCATCAAAATTTACAGGAATAAATTATCAAGTAAAAAATCTGAGGAGGAGTAGGACAAAAATTTTTATGGAACTATTTCATACTAAAAAATAAAGTTTGTAGTAGATTTTGATGTGCTGATTCTGAATATCATGTTTATTTTACATCAAAAACAATTTTTAATAACTAAAACCTCAAAATATGAACTGTTTTTTCTGGGATTCTATATGGAAATCCACTCTTTCTAAAAATATCACTTTTTTTTGCTAATCGTAAAAAAGTCCAACGAATGATTTCGTGATGCTGTATCCTCACATCAATCCCAATAAAAAAATAATTAAAAGGAAATAAATCGAGCAGAGGAGTATAGCTCATGGAAAAGGTGCTACTTCCTTTCAATGAAAAAAAATTATTTTTCTTTATTTAATTATATTGCAAAAAAATATCCATCATGTAAATAAAAACAAAGCTCTCACCGTTTTCTTTTAAAATAGATGATAGTAATGATAATGATGATCGTTTTTCTAAAAATGCTTATCTCACTCTTCTAATATATATTCAATCAGCTTATATATGAATGTTTACTCATTTCTAATAATTATAATACTCTCAAATATGATAAATATTTCCTGTACTCTTGAAAGTCGAATCGAAAAATTATTTTGTTGTTATTAGATAAACAAGAGAATGACAAAGTACTTAAATTAATTGGTACTAGAATTTTATGTTCGTCTATTCTATTCAATCACATCATAAAAGATCCTATGCTTTTATTCTATTCTTCTTTGAAATTCATAGAACAAAAGAAAAATGATGTTGACATTACTAATGAGAATATTTCAAAGAAGAAAAAAAAATCTCATCATATTTTTACATGTCAAAGGAACTATTGAACTATATATAGTTAATATAAAAGTATTTCTTTGTATAAACAATGATATCATATAAAGAGATTAATATTAATAAAACAGAAATTATTATTCAACAGCTTTATTTATTGAAAAAAAAATTAAAATTTTCTTTTTTCACTTACGTATTTAAGGTACTGCATCCTAATATGCTCTTTCAAAGACAAAAACACACAAAAATTTCTTAAGAAAGTTAACGCAAATATTTTTGATACAGTTCAATCGACTTAATTGATTTTTTTTTATAGTATGTTTAAGTTTCATTTCACGAAATTTTATTTCCAAACATTGTTCAATATGATTCTCATCAGCTGAAATACATATATTCACTCCTTTCGAAATTTTTAAAAAGTTCATATTTTCTAACAAGAGAAAATTCAAACTTAGTCATTAATAAAACTATTTTTATTCTTATGTCTGTAGGTATAAACATTAATCTCTTCATCTATATCGTGATGTCCAAGTAGACCCATTGCACAGTTTTTTTGTATAATATTTCCTCAGAATTTTTTTGTCTCAAAATATCACTTCTAGCTAAACTCAAGTCCAGCATTGATAGTTAATGTTCTAGTTAAAGCTTATATAAAATTCTTCAATATAAAAAAATAACTTATGGATTCCATGAAAGAGATGCGTATTATATGTGACATTTCCCATCAAAATGAAATATTCATACTTTATTCAAACATTTTAAAATAATAGTGAAAGGGAAGAATAAACAAATAAAGATATTTGAGAATCAATATTTTTTATCTTTCATCTACACAAAACATTTATGTCAAGATATCACTGCGTTTCTCTATACTAAATCAAAGTGATCGATTCTAAGATTTTTGAATTATGGTTCAATTCTTTTACGAAAGCAATTCGTAATCTTTATCTTAGAAATTGTATATCATTATGTTCTGCTCCTCATGAGAAGAGTCTTTACAGCTTGCGAGTACATTGATAAGCAGCTTTAATAGAAAGAAAAATATGCAATAAACGCTTTGATACAACATTGTAGATGTTGCTCTAATATTTATTCTTAATTGTAATTGATATTGACTGTCTTAAGTCACTTGATAAGTTCCGTGAGCAAGAACAAAACCGGTCGTGATATGCTCTCTTGACCATTTAATGATCCTCTTTGCTGAGATCCAATGTTAACATTATAGTTGCTTTATTCATCTTCACTTACCTCATACTCCTTAACCCCATCCTCATTGAAATTTTTGCTCGATGTCCTGGCTGAAAATGATGTCATTCGATGCAGAATTTAAAACTGAATTTAACTCAATTACATTTAGACTCAATTCAGATAATATAGTAAATCTAGATACCAAATACTCTTTGATCGGAAACATAGTTCGAAAATATCATCAGTCGATTCACTATTGAATTCTACACCTAACTCAACCTGAACGAGAGTCATATTGGACAAAGAGACGACTCCAGATGCGAAATACTCGAATCTGGTATTAAATTTAATAATATACAAAAAGATGGCATCAAATTCCTTCTTTTCACTCGGAAACAACACATTTTAATACATGTAAGGAATATACCAAACAATGAGAGAAAGAGGACAGGAAAGAAAAAAAGACAAAAAAATGAAAAATTTTGATTATTTTAAGGTAAAACTTCTTTAATGAGTATTCCATAAGTTCGAATATCTTGCGAATGTTGAGCAATCCATATATCTTCAGTGGCGAACTTGACACCATCAGGATTGACAGCCACTTGTAGCATAAGTTTAAAAGTTTTTCTACCCGTCTTTGTATCTAATGTAGCTTTTCCAGCATAACCTTTCTCTACAAAAGTCGGTTTTGGCGAACAATAAACACCTGGTCCATGAAAATTGACTCTTGCTTCACGAAATCCAGTTTTATGAATATTAGAAGCAGCATCAATAGGAGCGTATTGAGCATCAAATGAAGCATGAAGACTACAGAAATCTACAGGTTTTGCATTTCCCGTTCCATGAAAAGCTCTGTACCAATTTCCAGGATGTCCAAATGGATGTAACCATTCATCATTAGAATATCTACCCAAAACTTTTAATCCATATCTTATCCAACCAGCTGGTTGAATATACGATTTAGTTCGTCCTGGTGGACCAACTTCATATGGTCCTACCTTATCAGAAAAAGTTTTATTTCCACGAGCATCAAATTGTGCTATATCAAATGATGGCCGATATAAAAGTGGATGAATTTTTGCTGCTTTAAATTGTTTGAATTGTTCTTTTAATTTGTTTGAAAGGTCAGTTAATTTTTTAAATGCATTAATTGCTAAATCTATAACAGTATACACTATATTAAATGATCCTAAATAGACATTTTTTAAAACAATGTTTTTTTTGTCAATATCATGTGCTTTTGATAATCGTTCAAGTATATCCTTAATAATTGGATGTGATTGCTTTTGTTCAATTACACGATTTAATGTTTTAACAATTTTTGTCTCATATTGTTCATCTTTTAAATCATTTTTATTGATAAAATCATCACTATTGTTTAATTTCAAAACAAATGGTCTATCTGTAACACTAAGATCAGCTAAATTTGAAGATGCATCATGAAGATTTACACCTTGACGAGAGTCGAAAAAAAGACATTCTTGATTTCCATTTCCAATCATATTATTTATTACATGACATAGTGTATCCGTTTCTGTCAGATTTCCTGATGGGGATTTAGATAATATAGATCGTGTAAGTTCGTCCGCACTTTTAATATTTCTCGTTTCTCGATTGAGAACATCATTAATATCTGGATAGTTGTCATAGCAAGTTCGTAGTTCTTCTTGTTTTTTCAATATTGATTGTATTTCATGTTGTTCGACTTCATCCCATACTGTAAATTCGAAAAAAAAATTTTAATTAATATAAAAATTGATTCTTAAATATCATACTCCTCATCCATATGACTATAGTTATGTTCGCTTTCTATTTTAAAAATCTCATGTAAACTCTTCTAGACTTACTTTGAACAGGTGGAATTACTTCATTCAAATAAACATTCTGATAATGACGTAATCCATTTATAGATAATGGCCGTTGTTTGTTATTGCTTTCTCTTTGTACATCGACTGCAATCCATCGAAAAAGTTCAGAGATATTAACATTTTCTTGTGTGATATTTTTCAGTAAGTGTTTAGTGAATAAATTATTACAAACTCCTTCATTAGCAGCACAAGCAAACTGAATGAATGCACTATTTATTGATCTCATTTCATGAAAACCTTGATTGTTGATTGTAACTATATAAAAACGAATATTACTTTTGCAGAGTCAATGACGATAGTACTTACAATTTGATGTTGATATGCTATTTAATAAGTATGTTCCACAGCAATCCAAGATAAATATATTTACACATAATCGAGTACGCTTTACTAGACGCTCTACTATTTGTTCAAAGTCAATAGCAAAATTTTCAATGTCTCTATCATCTTCTATATGGATATCATCAACAGGTATTAAATAGTTTTTATCTTTAATCTGGTATCCATGACCAGAAAAGTAGAATAAAACTAAATCATCTTTGTTGACCATTTTAGAAAACTCAATAATAGTGGTAGTCATCTCGGATTGTTTTAAGTCATATGCTGTTGTGACATTGAAACCGATTGTCTTTAACAAATCACTCAGAACTTTAACGTTTTCGATAACATGATTGAGTCGATTATCTGGTAGATTATATTTACCATTACTGACAATCAGTGCTAACTTTCGATAATTAGATGAACTAATTTTGGAACTTGCCATTTCCTGTTCATACCTGAAACATTCTAAAAGTCGATCTTTATTATCTTTAAATCTGCAGAAGATTTTATAACCGAAAGAGATATGATTATAATAGTACTCTATTGCCATTGTATTGTATGAATGTAAAGAATGATATTCTGAATGATTTAAAATGTTGATGTTCAATGGGGAAAAAGTTCTCAAGTGATTAGACACTTTTGAGCCAATAGTTTTCTTAATGATAGAATACCTATAGACTGGATCAAATTCCAAAGTTTTTCAGTTGGGGATGAGATCTGATCGATCTAATAAATTTTCTTTATTGTACAAAATTTTTTTCAGTTGTATCTTTTATGTAAATTCGAAGTTTTCAAAAACCTGACAAGGTATTAGAATAGAATTTATGTTTGAAGCTGTCCTCTCGTTTCTATCATGTGAAGTATGTTGATAATTTTATATTTTAAACTATTTTAATGAAAGGTGTTAGTATAAGTTCTGCAAAATTAAATCATGGATCGTGACATAGTTATTGTTGGTAGCAAGTCAAACAATTAGACGGTAAGATTAGGTGAAAAATTGTCGTCTCGGAACTCTTCGTTGTAAACGAAATAAATATTATGTTGAAGTTATAGAAAAGACACGAATAACTGATCAATAGAGTTCAATAACTTAAAAAAAAAAGGAACTGAAACTGTTTTTTTTAGGTTGATTAGTCTGATCTACTTCTTTTTAACCGAAGTTTTCTCTGAATAAAAAGAGTAACTGTTTTAATTATTCGCACTATGTATCATTTAAAATAGAGGCAAAGAAGTTGCTCGTTTTCTTTTGACGCATGTTTCTCTAACTCTCCCTATAAATATTCAAAAGGAATGCACTGTAATCCGTACTTAAGTAAATTAAGATCTTCAATTACCTGTTGGTAAAGATTTGTAACTTTGTATATTTTCATTTTGTGTGTCATTAGCATCTAGAAACTGGTTATTATTTTTTGATGGCAATGATTCCTAATAAATAAAAATATATATCTGTAAAAGAATACTTTCTTTGACTTAAACTTTTATATTTTACCATTTTAAATGCGCCGATTGAATTTAATATAGGATGAATATCATTTGTATTTGATATTGATTTTGTCGATTTCTGCTGATGTCTTGATCTAAAACAAGAGTTTTTATTCAAAATATAACAAGAGAAAGTTTAATGATGTGAAAATCATTACCTAAGTTTCTTACGTTCACTATTGAAAATTATTCGACATTTCAATGGAGGAATTAATTCTTTTAATAGTGTGTCATCTAAACCGTCACTCATTAATAATGCACCATCAATTTCATTTTCTAAAAAGAACTGATAAAATAACTACTTTGTTTAAAAAAAAAAAAAGTTAGGTAAAACTATAGGTGTCATATTATTATAGCATAAGTATGGAGAGCTAAATATCAGAATAGCCCATAGAGTAATCGAGTAAAGTGAGTAAAGACATCATTACTCCGCAAAGTAACTATATATTCTAAAAGTTGGGCATTTTTAGTCGTTCTAGTGTAACAACCTCATCATCCGAAAATAAATGATCCTCATATTAAATGAAACCCATGCAAGCATGGAATGCGTTGAGACACAGTTAGAAAAATTTTGAAACGTATCTGAATGTAGTTTTTGCATGTGACGCGTTGAAACGAAATCGTAAAAAAAATATTGATAGCGCTTCAACACGTTCCATGTTGAAATCACGTTTAAATGAGTTAAATAAGACTTTGATTGAAAGTGTTCAAATACGACCAAAACAAAAATTAACCGCATCTCATGTTTTCAAAATACATTTAGCGCGTTCAAATATATTTTGTTTACTAAATGCGTTCAACTCACCCTGACCCTCTTAGGGTAAACTCATCGAAAAATATTGATGATGGTGATGAAGTTCGAATCTGAGATGATTTGAATATTTTTTTCAAAATTTTGAGCTTTTATATGAAACTTGTTGAGACGCGTTTTGAAGCAAAAAATATTTACATGGACAGAGAAACGTACTCAACTAGTATAATAATTAGGGCAACATATCAGATAATTCGCTTAACATGAAATCTCGTAGAACTCTAGAAAGAAAGATACATACGCACAAAGAGAAATCTAAAAAGTTAACGTTTTAGAATTCAACTAAATAGCTTATCTTATTATCGCGACCAATGTTCATACTAGCAAGTGAGGATGTAATCAGTTTGACACTAAAGAGTATAGCGTACATTGAGAGAGCCAACATCATAGTAAGAAACAGAATAAATTTAACTTAGAGTTGCACAAAAATGCGAACAAAATCAACATTTCAAACTTCCGCAAGAATCAACAATGAGTGTAATATAATCTCACCGTTTCATGCAGATACATCCATTACCCTATGAGTAATAAAACAACTCAACTCAAACTGTACCAATTTAGAAATACATATAGTGATCGACAAAGGTGACGAAGTCATCGTCCTTTGAGTCATACATCCCAAGTAATAGAGCAGCCTGCTAAGTATTCTACTATTTGGATGTAGATACTCGGTGTAATGGGATTATGACACCGCTCTTTTATTCCAAAAATTGTTTTTGAAAACACTAAAACCACACATTTTGAAGATTTAGTTTTTTGTTTTTTACTGCTTGAATACTCCTAGATTTTACAAAAAACATGGAAGAAAACTTACCTCTAAACTTCTCAATATATTTTTCTAAATGGATTGATGAAAGCCATTGAGTTACTTGTTCTAATGACCATGATTCAGGTATTATACTGTTCATAACACTTTCTAATTTTGAAAAAAAAAAAGCTAATTTGTTACTTGACACAATTGGTTAGAAAACCGTTACCTGCAATATCTTGTTTAGGTAATTCAGAATTTGAGGCCTTGAGTTCACTAGTCGATTCAGACATTTGCATCTAGTTGAGGTTGAAAATCTAATTGGCAGGCCACAGAAAAAAAATTAAAAATTCGAATAAAGATTGAAATAATGAGACAAATGTTTTTCATATTTGGCATTTTTTTTATGAAGATTTATTTTGATCAACATCGAATGCGCTATAAAGAATGGTAGTTTCAGTATTTCAGATTTTTTGAAAAATATTTTTTTCGTTATATCATTCTGACCTTTTGTCTCGATGCATTCCAAGTTCATATTCTAGAGCACTTTTTTCTTTCAAATTTGATTATTTTCAACAAAATGAGACCGAAAAATTGTCGAGGAATGTATCAGAATAAAACCTCATATTTTATAACGAATATTTAAAAATTTGCACATCATTTTGTTGTTTAATTATATTCTGTTTTATGCAGCACTACACAGCAAATCTTTTGGAAAAAGGTTAAGTCTAAGTATTGAAAATTGATCGAGATATGTTTAACATATTGAAACCACCATCCTTTATGGTTCATTCGATGTTTCCTCAACGAACATAATAAGTCTGTCTTTAGTTAAAGAAAAGTCGTGTCACTATATTTGCCAATCGAGAACGAGCGATCTTCTATGTTTCCAAAGTGAAAAAGTACATCTAAATGTGATGAAATATATACGTGCGTGAATGCAATTCAAAGTTTTTTCAATTCATTTTTAAGTGAAATCAAAACTGACGAGAGGAATCTTGCAAAGTAAGCACTCACTTTTGAATTCCACTGAATGACGTAAATAAACTATAAAATAGTTTAGTTTTTATCAGGATCTATAAGATATTAGAAAATACTGCGTCTGAAAAGAACTATTTTAATGAGATGAAGACTTATATGAACATGACTAAAGGTTTTTAGTGTCGAAGAAATCGAATTTGCTATTCATTTCTCAGTTAAGGAAGCGTTTAGGATGATAGTGACAGCACGCTCACATGCAAGAAATCCCTCTGATTGTAGGTGAAAATAACAAGACACACCGGCTAGGATACGATAGAAATTTTCCATATTCATCGTTATCTCATTGAAAATTTTTGAATTATTTTATAATTAAACTCCGTCATAATTTTGAAAAGAAGAAGCTGGCACAAACTAACGATAAACAGATTATTTCTGTGTGAATGGGTTCATCGATTATCCTTTTCCACATGAATCAGACTTAGCTATCAACAATTCAACCTCTTAAGGTCTATCTAGAAGTAATCTTTATGGCTTTTCAGAGCCTATCCATGAGTGATTTCCATAACTTTATGAGGATAATCTAGAAATAGTCCCTATAACTTTAGACGGCTATTAGCATATTCTCAGCTCTTCATGTATCATTGTAAGAGATCGTATTTTCAGATGCTACAAGAGTTTTCTATCACCATGTACTAATTATCATGGCTTTTTATTTTAATCTATTTAACTAATTTAAACATTCATCGCAGTTCTTTAATTTTGATCAGTCGTTTGTAACACTCGGACTTGTAATGATCTCGCCAAAACCGTCATCTATTTCTATATAATCTTTCTAACGCTGCATCTTTTGCATATTGTTGATAACACCGTATTCCACTCATTCGATACGATCGCGTCATCGCTCTGCTCATCACAAGGTTTCAGATAATTTGTCAAATTCCGACACTATAACTGCTTTGAAACTTTATGTAAGTTTCACTTTCTTGTATTCCTGCGTTATATCCTCTGACTAAAACAGCAACTCAACCATCAGAGAAAAATATTAAATAGATTTCTTAACAAATAAAGAAAATAATAAAAAAAAAGAATCCAAAAAGGTGAACTTTCTCAATCTGCATTGTGATAATAATTTGTTGTTCTTATTTAAATGTTGAAAGCTGTAGATATCTGTCGTCTAGCAGTACTAAGTTATTCCTTCAACAAATTGAAACACTTCAACAATCTGCTTGAAGAAATTTTAGTAAGAAAAGATGTCTTTTATTTTAGAAAGAGAAGAGTTAGCTTCGATCATTACCTTCGAGTATTTGTGATTGATACTTGATCAAATGAATGGATTATTGTAAATCTTAATGCTCGTATTTATAACGTTCGTACTTGGAAAAAAGATCTGTATTTCGAAATAGAAATGGTTTTTTGAATTTGAATTCCGTGGAATTTTCCAATGACTCAGATGGCGAGAGAAACTACGTCATGCGTCTGTAATCATTGATGAAATAACAAACAAAGTTTTTTTTGTTGCTTTTCGTCGATAAAAATAATTTTACACATTCAAAGGCGTCACACTTTAATTTCTACCCAACGGATTTTTTGTTTCGTGTCAGAATGAAAAAAAAGATGTTATTCGTTCTTTCTTTTCTTTTAAATTTTACATATTTATTTGTATTGCTCGTAAGCATTTATAGAATTTCATTAGGTTTGTAATGTGCAACTACCATACAGAAGTATATGTCAATACATAATTTCGTATTTATGCAGTGTAAGGAATTTAAATAAGAGGGAAAGCTATAAAAAAAAATAAAAAAGAATAGGAAATAAGAGAAAGACAAATGAAAAGAGAAGAAATCAAAGAAAAAACTAAATAAAAAAGAGGAACAGTAGACATAGTATGTGAAAATAGAAATATTGAGAAGTTTACTGGAGATGCATTTGTATACAATCAGCGTTTGATAAGCGTGTTAGAGACAGATTTAGTTGAGTATTGATTGATAAAAGAGAGCCATGTCATTAGAAATGACTGGTGTTTTTCATTTTCTTAATTCTTGATAGGCAAAAAGGTGTCCGACACTGACGAGGGAACATCCTGAACTGTTAAATCGCTTTTTACTTGGTTCTATTACCATTCGATTGGTCTTGGTGAATAGTGAAAAAGGCTATTTGGTTTTGGTTTTCCGCTCTTCCGTTATTGACTTACACGCGTTTCACTGAGTTTTTGACCTATAAATATGAGAGTCCAAGAGAACTTCAATGGTTGAATTTCGAGCTAAAATTTTGTCTATAGACAGCTTTCATAGTCATCAGAAAAGTCCCAAAGTTTGAGCCAGAACAAACGTATCCTTGCCGAGATATTAGCTTGTACTGGGAATATCCCTGGTTTCAAATAGAGCCAAAAAAAGACGCTGTTTAAAATGTAAATATCTCGATAACAGTACATTCGTTCTGACTGAAACTTTGGGAATTTTCTGATGACTATGAAAGTTGTTTATGGACAAAATTTCAGCTCGAATTCAATCATTCAGGTTCCCTTGAAATCTCATATTCACAGGCCAAGAATTCAATAAAACGCCTATAAATCAATAATGGAAGACCGGTAAACCAAACCAAATAGCCTTTTTCACTATTCACCAAGACCAATCGAATGGTAATAGAACCAAGCAAAACGCGATTTAATAGTTGAGGATGTTCCTTCATTAGCTAAAATTCGGCAGAAGTCAAAGGTTGCGATTGCAATCGCCTCTTCGGATACTGCAGCTACACTGCTTCACGATGGTCACACGGCTCACTCAACATCAAAACTGCTTTTGAACCTTACACATTGTGAAGCTCCTCTGTGTAACATTAACAAAGGAACTGGTAAAGTAAAGGTTATGGAGGAACGATAACTTACTGTATGAAACGAACGCAATGTTACACAGGTAAGCATTAGAGGCCTTGGATCGTACTCTGCAAAATATTCGTGGCAATGATAAAACATATGGATGGAGCGATTTTACTTCTTGCTGGGAATTTTAGGCAAACATTGCCTGTAATTCCAAAGGATACAGTGACTGACGAGCTTAATGCCTGCTTGAAAGCTTCATATCTTTGGAGGCATGTTATAACACTAGGACTCAAAATGACTATACAAGTCCATCTACTAGGTGACATATCTGCAGGACAATTTGCTGAATAATCGTTCATAGTAGGAAAGGGAAAAGTGCCAATTTATCTAACAAGTGATCTCATCAATATTTCGAACAACTTTTGTAACGTTGTTGATTCGATCGAAATACCCGAGATTAGTGTATTTCTATACATCTGAACTCTTTACAAAGATCACAAATGGTTACGTGAACGTACCATTCTAGCATAAAAAAATAATAGCGTAAATGCTATCAATTCATAGATTCCACAACAGCTTCCTGGAGAAACAACATCTTACAAGTCAGTTGATACTGTGATTGATGTCGACGACATGCTTCAATATCCAATTGAATTTCTCAATTCTTTTGAACCTTTGGAAATGCTGCCACGCCACTTACTACTAAAAATCGGTTCTCCAACTATGCTTTTGATAAATCTGGATGTGCGAAGGTTGTGCAATGGCACAAGACTGGCAGTAAAAAATCTAATAATTCTTGTTATCGAAGTAACTACCTTGACCGGTTGCGCAATTGGTGTGGATGTATTCATACCACGGATATTATTGGCACCTACTGATATGCCGTTTCAATTCAAGCAACTTCAGTTTTCGGTTTGTCTTGCTTTCGCAATGTCCATTAATAAAGCTCAACGACAATCTTTTAAAGTTGCCTGTTCAAGAGTGACAATGGTGAAGAATTTGTATATTTATGCATCTGATGGAAAAACCAAAAACATTGTGTACTAAACAGCTTTACAGTAAAAACTCGATTGCATTCTTTTTTTACTGAAAAAGTTCGTAGATAAAAATCAAAAAGAAAAAATTTTTTAAAGAGTGTTTAAAATGTTAATTACTAACAATTGTGAACGGCAAAATCTAAGCGTATTTTACAATATTAGAGATCGAAAACCTTTGATGACCGAAAAAGCGTCGTTTTCTAACATGAAAATCATGTTCTATTCCTCTATCTCAATTACCATCGGGTACCTCTGTTAGTATATATATATACTAAAGTTCCGCACGCATGCGTAGAGTCCATAAACCGATTTTCGGCATTTATGAGTTCTATTTATTTTTTAAACAATACTTGAGAGTCGTATTTAAAATGGCAAAACTCTGCATTATATCAAACTTTTGTTCGTTATACGTGCTCAAGATGGTAGCTTTTAAATTTCTAAGTGTATGGTCCACATTTTTTCATTCTTATCTTCCTCGACATTTAAGACTTTAAATAAGACACCAGCTGGTAGAAGAACTTCCTCTTCGTCCAGGATTGCCTGTTGGTCATGGTCTGTGATGCTAATTTTGCCTGTCGGTCACGGTCTGTGATGCTAATCTTGCCTGTCGGTCACGGTCTGTGATGCTACTCTTAGGTGTCGGTCACGGTCTGTAATGCTACTCTTAGCTGTCGGTCACGGTCTGTGATGCTAATCTTGCCTGTCGGTCACGGTCTGTGATGCTACTCTTAGGTGTCGGTCACGGTCTGTAATGCTAATCTTGTCTGTCGATCATGGTCTGTGATGCTACTCTTCCCTGTCGGTCACGGTCTGTGATGCTAATCTTGTCTGTCGATCACGGTCTGTGACAAAGGTCATAGAGTTTGTCTGTCACGGTCTGGTGTGGGGGGGTGCAAATTTCTACCCCTAAGCACTTCAACACTCTTTCAGATCGTGTTTCACAAAATGCTGTCATTTTATAAACGCGAACTATTCACAGTTAAAGCCATTTATTTATAGCCAAATGATAATTGCATTTGTTGAATAATGTATGGATAAAAAACACATTGGCTTTTGTTTGTTTCCTTTATTAAGTAAATGAAAATTTTAGATCACTATAATATTGAACAATTTCAATCGTAAC
Source organism: Macrotrachela quadricornifera (assembly GCA_022393335.1). NCBI lineage: Eukaryota > Metazoa > Rotifera > Eurotatoria > Philodinida > Philodinidae > Macrotrachela > Macrotrachela quadricornifera. The sequence continues at coordinate 76,464 of JAJEKB010021738.1, read as the reverse complement.
TAGATGGCACAACACCGAAAACTAAAGTTAAGATTCATCTTAATCGCAATATAATTTTTGATTTTACATCAGCTGCACTTAACGAAACTATTGAAGAATTAAATATACCAGTTGAGGGTGGGTGATATATCTATTTCTCTTCTTTCTATATGCTTTGTCTCAGAATTTAGATCAGCTAAACTCGAACAGTTTAATACATATACATATTTATGTACTTTTTATTATCGGAAGGACCTCTGAAAACAGCAATACCTAGTAAACAAGTAATGAAAATTGAAGCTAATCAAACTGTACCAACAGCAACTGAGTTAATGGAAGAAGTCTGTAATGTAATTTTGACGCATGACTTGATAATGAAAGAAAACTAATTTCACCATAGTGAAAAACATATTGAAAGGAGACAGGTGTGGTACGCACCAATAGAGTTAACTCGTTTTCTACGAATTATCGAATTATCGATAATCGAAGCTTCCAATCGCATTTCAAAGTCGAATGGAACTTACATACCATCTAATCCGCATATATTTACAATATAGGTTTCTGCGATGCTATACATATTGTCGAACGAGATATTGAAATTTTAAAAGAGAAAAAAATTGACGTAGTGAAGTAGATTTAATGCTGATATGAATAATTTCTTTTTTCTAGATTTTAATTATCAACTTTTCTTGATCGAACCAGTTCATAAAATAAAGCGATCAGTTTTTGTTAATCGTAAATCTCCACAAGTCAGTCATAGCAATTATAAATATCTTGATATTTATTTTACATATAACGCTGATGTTATTATGAATGAACTTATTTAAAAGCACATTTCTTATCGATCTATTTATGATTGTCAGTAAATTCAGAAATTTAATCTGTTTAATATTATGATTTGTTCTTTAGGGGTCAAAATGATCATGAACATGCCTTGAAGATTTTGAATTAGATACTGTCAATATTCTTATTGCTACTTACCTGACTTTAAGTAGTTTAGATATTTAAGAGGCCATGTTTCTACCATCATGTTTTGTTGATACAGAAAATGATAAAATCTATATATGATATAAAATATTGTTTCTAATTATGATTTGTCAAAATCAATGAACGATTATATTCATCGCGTAGGACAAACTAATTATTTTGACAAAATATGCATTTACTTTTTTGCTTTCTGCCATAAATATTTGATAATTGTTCTGTTATTCGTAGAATATGCTATTATATCGATTAACGAGAAGATTTTGAGCATAAATTAAATTTTTCTTTACTTTTCTTTTTTATTATTTCGCGACTGTTGAAAATACTTGTAGAATGGCAGATTTGTAATTATTCACAACTAAATGAAGCTTCAGTTGATCCTTGTACTCTCTTGCTAAGTGGCTGACGAAAGAAGTAGGACACATATTTAATATTTCTTAAAATTAAATTTTAATTATTTGCCACAAAAATGTTAGCGAACTACTCGCATAGCCGAAAATTGATTATATTGTTTTAGAAATAAATTCGAGAAAAAAACAGATTGATACAAAAATATTTTGAAACAACACTGGTCCTGAGTTCTTTCCAATGTTTAAAAACTGACTAAAATATTATATCAATTATCTATCATAGAGTTTTGTTTCAAATGATCCTTTTTTGGCAGACAAGGTTGTTCATTTTTTTAGATAACCTATGGTATACATATGAAAGAATTACTACGATATATAAAGTCACACTCCTTTAGCATACATAAATTATCTGATATCCCTACAAAAGTAAAAACAGAGCTTTCGAATTACGATGTTTCAGAAAAAAATTTTATTGTTCTACTTCAAATGAAAGTAAATTATGTCAATAAATAGCGAATCATCAGTTATTTCCATTTCACATGGCAAAATAATACGCCTTATTAACTTTGTTTATGCCAGTAAATCCAGTACTCTGTTGAGGTCTATCAGAAATTTATCTATTTTGATTTTATTAATTCCAAGTTGTATTTCACATAAACATAAGAGACATTGAGAGAAATATATTATGAGGGGCAGCTTAAATTTGCAACTAGTTAATAATGTCCGTATTTCATGGATAATGAACGAATGAAGAGAGTTAGTATAGAACTTGTAGTAATTTGAAGTTATGTGTTATTTAATAACTGTCAATAAAGAAAACTTATAGTAAAAGACAAAATTTGAGACAGGGTGTTTTTTGTGTTGTTCTGATCGCGAATGTTTCTTAATGAAAATTTCTAGAATAGTCTCAATTGTTTCGCAAGACAGGATACAAACGGTTTTTCTAGGATTCGGAACTGCTCTGCGTGACTTTGACCAATGATCAAATGTATTTTGAAACAAATAAAGTTTTGTTTGTGGATTTAAGAACTTTGCAAGAAGACGGATGTTTTCCAAGAAGCTTGATCAAAGATTTTTGGGATCGAGAATTTTGAACCGTAAGGTGGTTTCTTCACCTTGAAGGTACTCCATGAAACTTTATAAAATATCGCTATTTTAGAGCAATACTCCTACCTTAGTGGAATTTTCAAGACCAAAAATTTAGAAAATCCATCAATGGAATTGCATGCCTCGATCATGGCAACTTTTTATTAATCTTTATAGAATATCATTATTTTCGACAAATAGTTCTCTTCTAACAAGAAAATCGAAATTAAGTTGTACTTGTCTCACACTTATCATTAAACCACATAATTTCAAGTAAATTACGTGTTAATTGAAAAACTTAATACTTCATATGAAGTGTTAATTAATAAAACTTAAATTCGTTTGACGTTAAATTCAATGGTCTACCCTTAATTAAGGGTCAGATATAGAAATACGCATTTAGATAAAGAATTGAAACAGGTGAGATATAAAGTTAATCACTAGTACTAAAACAAGTGCGTTTGGTTGATTGCTTTGAACAAGACTAGAATTTTTTCTTGAAAGAATAAAAAAACAAGTTCAAGATAGAACCATATTTTGCTAGAACCTTAAAAGGTCCAGAATATACTACCAAAATCTAAAACACTAAAAGGTTTTGTCCCCAATACACTTTTTTTAGAGGCTAGAAAACAAAAATTTTGTTTTTCTAGTGGTAGTGAGAATATTGACATCTGATCACATATACCACATCAGATAAAAACACGGCACAACGAAACACAATACGGATACTGAAAATGGCGAAATTTCTACCATTACTTGTTGTTTTCTTTTGTTCAAACTTCATAACTGCTGAAAAAATGTGCATTATTGGCTACCGTTGCGTTTATAACTCAACGATCGACGCTGATTGTGATCAGCGAATGGGTTATTCAGTTGGTTATTCGGTTGTGAATGAGCAGGGACATTCAACATGTATTCCAGATCAAACAAGCAGGAATATATTTGGTATTGATAGCCGAGTTCAAGTCACCTCGAAGGATTATCCGTGGCGTGCAATAGGATACTTGAATACCGGATGTACTGGAGCATTAGTGGGACGAGATTTAGTATTAACGGCCGCTCACTGTGTGATCAATCCGAGTACCGAGCAGCTTAACAACATACAAACTTTTTACCCGAACAGAATCAATGGAAACGCACCTGATTCATCATCAATCAGTTATATTTGGTGGGGTACAACGAAACCAGACGTCTATCGTGAAAGTGATTGGGCCCTACTACGCTTGTCTAAACCGCTTGGTGATCAGTACGGCCACTTCGGGTTTAAGACACTTAGCGAAAGTGAGATGCTTGCCACAGCTGGAACAATGGTTGGATATTCGACTAATTTTCACAATGGACAGACAGCCGGAGCACATATTGGATGTCATATAAAGAAAAAATTACGTGAAAATTTCTATTTGCATGATTGTGATAATGGTCGTGGGGCCAGTGGTGGTCCGATTTTTGCATTGTGGGACAATACACCGTATATCTATGCATTGAATGTAGCCGAGTTCAGAAATGGTGGTTCAGAATCATTGTGGTTGCCAAACTATACAGAAAAGAATGCAAATATTGCCATATGGTCGCAACAACTCCATGACAAAATTGTTGAGCTCAGAAAATCGTAGAAGTTGTCTGTAAGACATTTGATGATGCAAAAGAAATAAATGGCATACAGAGTTCTATTCGGATAAATTGTCATGATTTCAGTAGCATACGGTTTTTCAGGGTAGATGCATTCTTGAAATCGAATGTATTCCATGTGAAAAAAAACAACGGGAGTGGATATCTTACCACAAATAGCTGTATTTGAAAATTTTAAGAACACCCATAAGGATTATCTACCGTTTGAAAGAGGTTTTTCGATAATCTCAAGTATTACTCAGTATTAGCCGTCCAATAAATCAATTATAAGAAGATAAATGCTATCTGGACGGCTCGTGCTCATGATTTGTCTAACCCTATGCCAACTCTTAAATATGACTTGGATTAACCAATTTAAATATTTGAGTTACTAGTTATCTACCAAGCTGGGTTAGTCAACTTTATTAAAAGAGGATTCACGAGTTAATCGGGGAATTTTTTTGTATACCCTTACTCCCGAAAATTTTTACCTGCTTATTTTATTAGTGGAATCAATAGTTCATGGTGAGAAGCTACTGAGCCCAAAGTATTAGCTCGATTGATGGTATAATGAAGAAGTTATGAAGACCACACCGTAGTTAATTACTGATAAAATTAAAATTAATACCACGTAGTGGGGAAGCAAAAATCAGTAATTTGAGAAATTGTCTCTCAAGATAAGTTGACCCAAGAAATTTGAATCGCACATCGAATGGACATATAAAAAAGCTACAAAGCCAGCATAAAACAAAACATTTTTAATCCGTAAAAATCAAAATTGTTTTGGAGAGTACGGAATTTCTTGATCTTGTTGTGGACTCTCGCTTAAGACATATTCTAATAAAGATAAGACAAAGAATTGCTATAGTTAATAGATGTTAATTTAATGGTGTATCTTCAATAGCAAATCATTTTATTTTATTTTCCACTTTTGTCTATCCTTTATTTGCATGATCATTTGCTACCTTTCCATCTTTTTCGTTTAGACAACAAAAAGATCTCTCTCACATGTCTTATACATATCTGATAAGAGTGTATCGTTGTCTCTATTGGGAAGATTTTATTTTTAGCATCTTATATAACGAACAATCACTGGATATCAAATATTACAAATATTGAAAAAACTATCTTTTAGCTCTAAGTAATTTAGAAGATGGGCAATTATTACTCGAACAAGTCGAACAAAGTACTCGCAAACAACATTGGTTGCGCGGTATTGGCATAATTACAGTCGAATCCGCTTATAAGAGCGCGGTCGGGATCTCTAAAAGAGGCTCTTATATCCGGACTGCTCCTTTATTCGAACTATATGTAAAACAGTGCAAAAGTTATTGCCCATTTCATAATAAAAGGCGCGTGAATATTTTTTGAATAACTTTTGATAGAAACACGATAGAGAGCTTCGGTTTTTACCATTGAAAAGAGGAGATAGAGACGTATCGAACCGTATATTAAAAGATAATTTGCTGTGGTTTTTTTTAAAGCCTTGCCGTAATGTTTTTGAAAACGAACATAATCCGTAGAATGACAACAGTAATTATTGAATTATTTCGTATGCATTTGAATCTCTAAGAAAAGATTTACAAACTATACGCAAGGCCGAGACTTTTAGGTCTATACGTTCAGCAGTTATAAGTATCCTACTCAAAATTTTTAGCCGATTTTCCTACTCATTTCTGTGAAAAAAAACCACTTTTTTGCGTTTTTCTCATAAAATAGGAACTCAATTTTCGGCATTTTTCTGTAGAAAATTGATTGAGAAAACTTTAAAAAGCCTCCCGGAAAAAATTGTATTATACGATTCGATGCGTCTTTATCTCCTCTTTCCAACAGTGAAAACCACAGCTCTCTATTTTTCTTCTATTGAAAGTTATTCGAAAAATACCCACGCGCCTTTCATTTTGAAATGTGCGATAGATACTGTCAAAAAATAATGATTTGTATGTAAATGAGAGATGACCTAAAAATTGCGAAGCGATATATAGCTAACTCTTCAGTGTAAATTTAATTTATTTATGGGTGATTAGCACGATCAAATTTTTTAGATAAGTGCTTCTGTATATGTCTGAATGCACGATAAGTTGCTGAAGTCCATTGTAGATTTATTGAATGCAGCTCCAGAACAAGTTAAGCTAGCAGTTAAATAAGTAATGAGAAAGGAAAAGAAATGCTAATATATCAGGAAAAACCAATTAGAAAATGATTAGTCTGTCAATCAGAAAGAAATATTAAGAACTGTGATAAAAAATGATTTATATACCCCACCATCAGACTGGCGTTTCACTTTCAGAAAATTCTCTAATTGACACGAAAATAATTGTCTTTGAGCATATCGAAGTTCAAGTTTTGTTGGTAGCTATCCATTATAAATTCAATTTTGTCATCTATTTAAAGAAATTGCATTATATTGAAATTTTTTGAATATTAGAATCACAATGAAGTTTTTTTGAAATACCTGGTAAATTTTCTGCAGACCTACTCTGTAAGAATTCCTATTGTTCCTCACAAACAAGCGACTAGCCGTTCTTCGGCGCCACTCACGACTAGTGGCTCCCATGTCAAATACAAAAAGCACCAGAGCAAAACACTTCATAAGCTCACGACTGGATATTGAAAGCAACGTGTGTAACTATCCAAGCAAGAGTACAAACGTATCTTGACTTTGACGTTCTTTTGACCTTAGCACAAACAAACAGACACACAACCTCTTTTTAGTTTTTTCCATATGACTCTTCCTTCAGTCAAGGGAGTATTTGCATCCTTGAGGAAGAGTATAGATTGTTTTTTATAATGAACCCACATGTCAAACAAGTTTGTATTTTCGTTAAAAAGCATTGATTTATGTTCATATTCTAGGATCTTAATCAGTATTGACTACTCTACTAATGATATAAACTTGCACAGGATTGGAAGATTTTACTAAAGATATCATATATATTAGTACAGTAGCACTGCCAAACTAGTAACATTAATAACTGTATATCTCTACTTGAACGGTCTGAGAAACCGAATCCTTTCAAGGAGTTTAATAGCTCACTGAAGTCTACCACTTGAGCATATACTCGATGCAAAAGTGAGAGGACAGTTGGGGATGCTCCCTCGTAAACTTAATTCTGATTGAACAATCCCTAATTAGTCTCAAACATACTTAACTTTAATTAATGATAGGATTGACCGGCTAGTTGTTCATCGGCGCACCTTCGAAGCGCCACTCACGACTAGCCGCTTCTCTGTGCATCCATACTCCTTCATTCTGTGTAGCTTTCTCTATACGATTTATCTCATTTATCCTTGCGGTTCTCCAATTTTCCTATACGGTCGGTGTAGATACTCTAGCTGCACAAAATTATTTACATAACCCATTATTAGATTTCTGGGTACTTAAATATCCAGCCTAAAACTAATGTAATTGATGAAGAGCTCGGCATCGAAAATTCGTCATTAATCGAAATTTAGGCATGAAAAAGTGTAATTGGAAGAGAGCATAAGTTCGCAAACTTTTGATTCATTGCATTTTCAGCCTGATAAAATCTCAATTGTCCTAAACCTACCATTGAAAATCTATAATTGAATGGATTTTGCAGCTCCAATACTTAAATTCCTTGAAAACGAAACGCTAAAACTCTTAATGGGATTGACTTCTGATTTGAAAAACTCTAATTAGTGAAGAAAGTGAACTCGAAAACATTCAATTCTATGAAGTCTGGGACCAAAAAAAAAGTATTTGATTCAAAGTGCGACATCGAAAAACTTTAATTGGATCATTTTCCAGGTTCCGAAAATCGGTTTTGTAATCATGCGTTTATTTAACCTGCGCTCTAAGATCTGGCACAAACAACAATACACACGAAATCCTATTAGTATTTTTCATATAACCTCACTTCGGGTGAAAGAAAAACTTTATTTGAGAAATTTCGAAAACTAATAGTGCCATTCGGTTCCTCGATCTTGAAAACCTTTTGGTCAAACTTTACAGGAAGTGCATGTGGAAGACAAGTGCCCATTAACCGTTTAGACGATGTTTTTTTAACTCTGACAGTCACATACATGCATACATACATATAAACTTTTTTTTTCATATGATCTCCCCTACAGTCGAGAGAATAACGTACAATTATTTATTTAGTTGATTGAGATTGGTAGTTTTATATAGAAATATTCGAATTGCGTAGTTGTCGTGAGACATTCTATTAGCTTTATTAATCATGATCAAGCATTTTATCTTACATTTTTGACCAAACAAAAGTATTTAATACTAGATGAACCATTGAAAGCCGAGGTAAATCTTGTTTCGTGTAGTAAAAACTTCTCTATTATAAATATTATCGAGACCCTATAAAAGCGATCATTATACGATGGTGTTCACTTTAGAGTGTTACTGCTCTGCTTGATATGAAATAGAGAACAGGTTTCCATTTGAATTGCAGGATTTTTCAATTGCAACACAAAATTTTATTTTTTGAAGAATCGTATGTTCTCTGTTTTATTGTTTTTGTATTCATATATATATATGGAAGTTTTCAGTCAGTTTGGTATCCCGTTTTCATATAGCCCTAATGTAAGGATAAAACGTACTATTGTTCGGGCCATAGATATCCCTGAATTGGCGCGAATAATATCATATTTTATTCTTACAATAGTAAAAAAAAGTTATCATTTGACATGATGAGCTGGTGGCTTTTCTCTACTATTATAAGAGTATAACATGGTGTTGTTCGGATCGATTTAGGGTTTAAATTATCACCCTCTCTCACATGGCCCGGACAATAGTATGTTTTATCCTTATAATAGTGAAAAACATTAAAAAACAAGCAACAGTGCCAATTATGTCATTGCTGTCTTACCAGAATTTCGTTTTTGTGTGTTTCTTTTCTGTTCACTGTATGTTATCATCATCCTGTCCTTCGATTCTTTCGTAAGCGTCCGTAAAAAAATGTAAAAAACTAAAAAAAAGTGGGACGTCACGAAATAAATAAAGCATAGTTTTAAAAAAAAGTAGCGTCATACTTGAAAGTTGAATTTAAGTATCCGACTATTCAAATATTAATCATTCAGGTATTCAATTATTCAAGTATTCAACTATTAATCATTCAGGTATTCAGCTATTCAAAGATTCAACTATTAATCATTCAGGTATTCAACTATTCAAGTACTCAACTATTCAAGACTACCATTTCTTATTTTACAAATGAGATTTATGCAAGTCCACGTGAAGTACATTTATATTACATTCATTTTTAGAACAGGTACATTAATCTTCCAAAATAGAGTATTTAATTAAGAAAATTTATGAAATAAAGCTTTTTTCATAGCAAGCAACACAATATTTCACTAATTTATTTACTGAATCAAATTAATTGTTCGTTTCCTCTCAAAAAGTACCATGCCATTGTATTCATGACGATTATTGCAAAAATTCTGGAAGAAATACAGATGTTTGCAAAATAAACTTCGAAAAAATTTTATTTTTAAAGCAGTCGTTTCTCTACTATTATAAGTAATTACAAAAGTAATTTTTCGGAAGTAGAAACCCTCAACAGATATACTACATGTTGTATATATAGAAGTCTAATTTCTTTACTCGTCGATACTTGTAGAAGTAAATAAATAAAATATGAATTTATATTTTTGTATAGTACTCGTCACAGGCTATCTATCAGTATATAAAGCAATTCGAAGAGCATTTGTATAGAAGATGATATATGCGGAAGAATGTTTCGAAGTTTTTTTTTTGCAAACAGCTGTACTCTGACGTATGCCTAATGAATAAGTCTGATGAGTTAAATTTTGCAACACGTCGTTTTTGTGTTGGGGGGGGGGGGGGGGGCGAGAAGTAGTTATATTCATTTAGGAGTCCATTTTGCACTCGTACTTGCGCGGCCCTTTATTCACGCACTTTCATAATTGTTACGATGAGAAATACTTGAATAATACAAATTTAAGATGCTGATATTAATCAAAAATATTTTGCTGTGTAATGAGAGGCACGTAGCTGAGAGAGATTGTTTACCCCTTCTCTCGTCTCTTAGTATCTTCACAAACTTCCAATCACTTTTATCAAGCACAACAAAATATCGATTGCACATCAGTATAAAAAGAGTCAAATATGTAGACATAGGTATCAATTGTCCTTGTGAATTTTCTTTCTTCAAATGTTTCTGCTGATCATGCAAATGAGGCTCAGGCATATAGGGAGGTTCGAGAAGAGAAACAAAATCTACTTGTTCAGAATTCATTATTTTTGTTTCATATAACTAGTGATATACGTGATATTTCATAAGATATGAAAAGTCCCACATACTTTTAGAGGACTTGCCGTAAATTGGATACTTAGGATCCTTTGACATTGTAGACTTTTCACTTAATCGACACCACATGCTGTGCACCAACCTTCCATTCATAGCAAACTTTGCACGCTCACGCATGTGCAAGCGAAGCCGTCGTATGGTCCATATGACTTCCCTGTAATTAGATGAAAATGTATGGATGTATTAGTATGAGTGATTTGAATAATACCTCGGTCCGTTCAACAATTTTGTTACTTTCATTACCTTTTGTCCAATTTTCACACGGCAAATGTCTGCGTAAATTGGAACAGGAGATTGTGTTTTTAAACAAAAAGCGAAACATCAATTCAGTAATAAGTATGATTTAGTAAATTAAAGAGATCTCTGAAAGTATCAGCGCCGTTAAATTAGTGAGTTATTAAAAATAAGCAAACGTTTGCATGACGTTATTTTCTTTCCGTTTCTTTGGATTCGAATAAAGCGATGACGAACGAGTTGTATTATGTGGAATGAAAGGAGAATATGAAAGAAACGATGACGTGAGTTATAACATTGAATTCCTTCAAACTAATAGGTTTTGTTGGTAACAATTTTTTCTTTAACACACAATCCAGTTGTACTCATAACAACAACGGTTGTACTCCATCAATGACTCATTTAGATACTGCAAAATGGAGTAGCGACCATGTTCGAACAGTGTTGTTGTCTTCTGTGCATGTCGGAAGTGCAGTGGAAAAAATGACACGAATACAAAACGCAAGAGACTTCTATGCTTACTAGAAAATCTCTAGAACAGCTTTCCAGTATGACGGCAACCATTTAAAACATGACTTACAATGGAAGGTCGGAAGCTGGTGGGCAGCAAGATTGGACTTGTTCGAGTGAAATGATTACTCTCATCGAGAAACTGACGAATTCAAAATATGACGTGCTGCTGGCGTACCTAGACAGAAATTTTTGAATCCCAAGATATGTGAAATTTAGGTATGAAAAAGAATCAGAGAAGAGTTTGTCCACTATTATAAAGACAAAAATATAGTGTTGTTCAGGCCGCTTATGAGGTTTATTAGGATTCTCTTTCATATGGTTCGAACAACACCATGTCCTATCCTTATAATAGTAGAATGATATTTTCCTGTATCTGATGGAAACGGGGTTTTATATCAACCACTAGAAAATTTAACTCTACTACTATACGGACAAAACATGGTACTGTTTGAGCCAATCCTAGGATTATCAAGGATGCTCTCTCATATAGCCCAAACAACACGATGTTTTGTCCTTCTAATAGTGGACAAACTTTTCTCTGATTCTTTTTTATATCAAAATTTCATATATCTTAGGATTCAAAGATCTCTGTCTAGACACACCAACAGCACGTCATATTTTGATTTTGTTAGTCTCTCGATGAGAATAATCGTTTCACTCGAACAGGGTCAATATTGCGGCTCATCAGTTCCCGACCTTCCATTTTTAGATACTTGCAAATCCTCTTGAAGAGTTTAGCGTCATCGCATTCGGTTATTGCTCTTTATTGGTGGACCATATAGGTTAATGCTATAATCGGTATCCGTATAAGGGACGTAGAGAGGGCAGAATAGTGGGTGTTTTATCTATTTTATTGGGACGTTGATTCTTGCATTTTCAAATATTTTATACAATATCTTTTCGATTTTCTAACATTCTAAACGGACGTTATAAGTTACCCGTCACGGCTGAATACTGTCGTATACGTCAAAATTAGATTCGTTTCACAGCAGAATCAATGTAGGATGATGTTGTGATACCCGGTCCTATACGACCTGGCAAGATACAATCGTAATACAGAGTATACAAGAAAGTTTGACTACAGTACATTCACGATTATAAGTTTTTCATTGACAATATCGTAACCACTATTTAACGCTGCTTTCCATCGTCTCAATATATGATCTAGAAATTGTAAAGTTTTAAAAAATAAGGATTAGATTAGTTACATATAGATGTTGATTCAATCTATATTATGATAGTAATAATGTATTTAACAATAGCTTAGTTAATGGCGTACTTTGTTCTGTACTTTTATTGCAGATTTATTTGCTGAATGTGGATAAATTTCAACTTGAAACGAAATTAATTCAATTTCCTTTTCCAGTGTATTTTATCTCCTGGTTTCTTATCAATGCATCACAGTAATTCGACACTGAAAGATACGAAAACGCTTCGTTCAGAAAAAAATGTATCTCTTAGAAAGCTAAATACGTTTGGCTTTGATGTAATTGCTCGTTTTTTTGTTAAAATTGAGAAAGAAGAATATTTGTTGATAATTTTTCATGATCCATATTTTATAAATATCGAACATAAACTTGTTCTTGGCGAGGGAAGCAATACGCTTTTTGTTGACAAATTCTTTAATGGACTTATAATTCATATGTGCATAAAAGGTTTTACTATTGTCACAAATGACGATGACAACAGCAAGATTATATTGAAAGTTGGTGCTGGTGAAAAATGGACGGATTTAATAAATTATACGGTTCAACATGGATACAAAGGTTTGGAATATTTAGCTGGTATTCCAGGTACTGTTGGTGCTGCACCAATTCAAAATATAAGTGCATATGGAGCAGAATTAAGTGAAATATTTCTCGAATGTCAAGCATTCGATACTCAGAATAAATGTTTCGTTATATTTGATAAAGATGCATGCCAGTTTGCCTATCGTAAAAGCAGATTTAAACAGGATAAGGATAATCTTGGCCATATGCGATATATAATTACACATGTGACTTTTGAATTACTTAGATCATCGCCAGAATCTGTTGAATTACAAAGCAAAAATATCATTAACAGAATTCTAAAACGTCGATCCATAAAATTACCTGATCCATGGTTAGATTATGGAAATGCTGGGAGTTTCTTTCTGAATCCAATAATAACAAACGATGAATACAAAAAGATTATGCAACAAGAACAAACTGAGATTACCCATTATCGAATGAGTGATAATCAAATAAAAATTCCAGCTGGATGGCTCATTGAAAAATGTGATCGGAAAGGTTATTATCTACGTACAGCTGGTACCTGGCACTCTCATGCTAATGTATTGATTAATAATGGATCGAGTAATGGTTATGATTTATGGACATTAGCAAAAGATATTCGTACAGTTGTAGAAAAGCGATTTCATATCCGATTAGAAGCAGAAGTTAATATCATTCGAATGTTTAAACCAATTAAAGTATGCTTTATAAAATATTTAAATCAAATATGCTCATACAGTATTATATTATTTTAGACTATGACGCCATCAAAATTAATAATTAGACAAAATCACTCATGGAAAAATGAAAACGTTCTGAAAACCATTTATATTCCATCAGACAAAAATGCTTGTGTTCATCTTCTTTTTGCTGCAATTAGTTTACGGCAAGTGGTTTGTTTTAAAGATGGATTTTATGAAAACATCTCTTATGATGTAGCACGTATTTTGCAATGGATCGATGAGGATAATGTAGCCGACCTTTATTTTCATAATTATCGATCATTAACCATTATACCAAATGGATATAAATTAACTGATTTAACTTCAGCATCATTTAGTCGAGCTAGTATTGATGTAGCTGGAAATACTTTACTAACATATGGTAGTGTACGTTGTGTTAAACTTGGTGGTTGTCAATTTACTCAACGTCCAATTGATCTTCATCTCAACTTACTTGTTACACTTGGTGGTCATAGTGATGATGGTGAAACATTTTATTTGAAAAAGAATTGGAATGATTGTAATGATGATTTTGAATTCGACTGTCGAACTAAAAACGATATATCGAGTGTTGGTTTAACAATACATGCTATACTTAGTTGTTGTGCACTACCAAATCATACTCAATGTAAATTGAAATATGTTGCACTTGAAGTATCTGTGCAAGCAATAATTCAACTCGTGTCCAAATATCGTTCACTAATTGTAAACGAATTTGAACGTACTGTTATTTTTGAAAAAACAAATTCATGTTCAAATCACAATCTCGTACTTGAACATGTACCAATTGATCAAAATTATTTATTTACTATGTGTTCATTTGCTGCAGCTCTTAAATTTAAACTTGTAATAAAAAATTTTGAATATGATCGATGTATAACGAAATATTTAAAATCTATTATGCCGTTGGATATCGATGATACGAATTCCACTGTTTTAATTGATGGAACAACAAGTTTTAATCACAATCAAAATGTAAATCACAAACTAATTTGTGATATCTATCCTGATGGTTTACCCACAGATATTTCACCTGTATTAACTGCTTTATTTACTGCACGAAATATTGCATTTAAACTTGTTGATCGTATTTATGATACACGTAGTACACAATGTAAAGAATTTACTAAACTTGGTTATGATATAAATACGAATGGTAATACAATCATATACAATAAAATTAAACATGGTAAATCGTCATGTAAAGATTTGTTTGCTCATGATATTCGCGGTGGTGTAGCTGTATTATTACTTGCATTATATCATGTTAATACAAATGAATGGAAGCCAAATGATGAAATTATTTTACATCAATATGAACAAATTCAACGAGGTTATGGAGATTTACTTTATCAGAAATTATGTGAATTTGGTTTTGATGTTCGCTTTATTTCATGAATAATAACCAACTGTAATGAATAGTTACGTAAATTTTATAGAAGACACTTTCTTCATAATTTCGTTTTCATTTGCAATTCTTTTTTCATGTGAAAATTTTAGCTTTCTTCTATTTATTTTGTAATAATAAATCCGCAAACATATGTTGGGATGTAATTATAGTTCTTTCGTATGTAAAGAAGAATTAAGTATACTTTAAATATTAATTAGATATTTTTGATAAATCAAGAGAAATTTATTTAGAAAAAAACATGAAAAGAATTATATATGTCTA
This sequence comes from Macrotrachela quadricornifera, assembly GCA_022393335.1. Classification (NCBI taxonomy): domain Eukaryota; kingdom Metazoa; phylum Rotifera; class Eurotatoria; order Philodinida; family Philodinidae; genus Macrotrachela; species Macrotrachela quadricornifera. The sequence goes on along the minus strand of JAJEKB010021738.1, from coordinate 61,254 downwards.
GATTGATACTCATATAAAGACATAAAGGCTATGACAATACATAGACGTCGTCAGAGTTCGAATATAGTTAAAGCTGTGTGTGTGAGATACGGGTTTGTATGAGTTAAAATTCAGTCAAAACAACTATTGTCATCTATACTTACACTCTTTTTTCATAGACCAGATATCAATTTGGAAATCATTTAGCATCAGTGAATTACTATAGTCTCACTCCCGTATTATGTTCTAATTTCAAAACGTTTTGATTACTGCAGATTTATTAGCTAACAAGAGCTAACTTAGGTTCTCCTAATATCCATTTCAGATATAGTTAGTCTTGGTTATTCATTGAATAATTTTTTATAAGAATAAGATAGAGATGTGTAAAGCTCTTGACAAATTAGAAGATCCCTCTTGAAAGATATATTAGAAGCCTCCCTCCCCTCCTCTTATTACGGCTACAATGAGCTTCTTTTTTAGTTCTTTTATAATGTATACAACTCTTATTTTATATATAAAGGGCGTTTTACAAGTTCTGAAGTATTTTTAAAATGTTTCGTTCTCGCGTTTATCAAAATCAAAGTCTTTGAAATTTGGACATATTATTGGACATCCTTTATGCTAAATTACTACAAAGTTTCAGATCTATAGCTTGTACTATATACGAGAACCTGTAGCAACACCAAGATATACTATTTTTCAATATCCCAGATCATCTTCGGATCGTGCAACATTTTTTTTTTATTTTGTCTATATCTCGGCTTAGATACACGTTAAAATCTCAATTTTTTTTTGAAAAGATGCGCCATGAAAAGCTCGATGACAATTCTAATAACAATTTCCTATTAACTTATCTTAATGGTTTGTGCCATACCCAAAATAAAAGCTCAATATAGTAGTGTTACTTCTCTCCGTATTGTACGTAATAAAAAAGGTTTAGAAGACGTTTTTCCTTTGCAATGGGGATTTGTTTATACAGTTTTTGTAGAGCTTTGGACGGCGAATCTTTTGAAAAAAATATTAAGATTTTAATTTTTTCTCAAGCTCAAATCCATGCAAAACGAAATGGTCTCCCAAACATTTATTTTATCATGTACAGTATGATGAGAAGCAATATTATTATGTATGTTTTTATTTTGAGTTTGGTAGAAACAATTCACACAAATCAAGAGGGATTTGTTATTGTAATGTTTGTAGAGCTTTTCATGGTGCATATTTATAAAAAAGTCGAGATTTTAACATGTATTTAAGTGGAGGTATAAACATTTGGCCAGACCCGAACTACAAGAAAATTGAAAAAAAGTTATATGTTGGTGTTGCTTATTAGGAAGTGGTACCGACACATCTTCAGATGTAGCTCTCCTGCATCTCTTGTCTATAGAGATGTTTTCCTTTTCTGTCTATTACATATATGTGGTCTTTTCCTTTCGTCTTATGTATGTCATCTTCTCATATGTATTATAATCGATGGGTTCTTTCCACCATCATCTGATGGACAGTTCCTAGAGATGTGTGATCTTCTTGCCTCTATATAGCAAGCGACTTTTCATGAATAAACCAGAGCGATATACATCTACATTCATCTTATCTTGACGACCTAGAGTTAGACACCTAACCTGCTACAGGTTATCATCCATAGTGTAAGCTATAGATCTGAAACTTTGTAGTTATGTAGCACTGAACGTGTTCCATAATATGCTAAAGTTTCAAAGATTGGTTTTGTTAAACGCGAGAACGAAACATTTTAAAAGTGCTCAAAACTTGTAAAACACTCTTTATATATGCTTTGTTTCAATTTTTTTGTTCTTTGTAATATTCATAATTGTTTTCGCTCGCATAACGTAATGTAATTAATGTAAACAATGGACATATATGTATACATAACGTAGAAAACATCCATTAATCACGCTTACGAGCTAATTATCTTTTATTCATACCATTTTCTTTTCGAGAAACTTGATTAAATTATTAATTTTCATAATTGAATAAAAATAAAACGATAAAAGTAAAAAATACATAAATAGGAGTTAAATAATCAGATGAAAACATATTTTTATGAAAATTCTCGTCGATGACCCTAAAAAGGTCACTTTTTTAAAGAACATATTATAAGACATCCTTGGAATTTATGGACGATAAGACAAAATAGAAGACCCAGGGTCTTCTAATATGTCCAGGGTTTGAGGCTATTTTGTAGAGCATTGCTTACTGCATCTTTTTATCATAGGGCTAAAGTTTTAAGTACGTGTTTTATTGTAAAAAAATTCATTATACAAATCGAGCCAGGACTTCTGAGTCACCCTTTATGAACAAACAATCCGTTGGTTATTCACCAATAAAGCTAGCCGTTTGTCGGCTAATAGACTGTCAAGAATTATAGAAACAAATGGAAAACGATTAAAATTTCTCATAATATTAATATTAGCTTCGTGGAATATTTCATGACAAAAATAGGCGATTTCATTAGAGAAACATTCAATTATTAATTATTTTGTTTAAGTTGAAGTGAGCTCGCATTTTCTTTTTCAGCAGACTATCGGGACAATAAAAAATTTTATGTTAGCTACAGTAAAATCGGTGAGAAAAAGTCATTTTCATCGATTATCTCGCGAAGTTTTCAGGAATAAACCGTATTCAAAAAAATTTCAGGAGATTTCGTAAAAATGATAATTGTGCAGCGTTACATGCATATCGCTCTAGATATTTGTATCGGATATGTCCTTGTTGGCTATGCACTTTTGTTTATGTTTGTCTCGCATCCATGGTCTTTTTTTCATTTTTCATTATTCATTCACATCAGAATGAATGTATAGACACGTTGATTAAAGAAACCTCTCACATGCTGTAAACCAAACATATATTTTTTTTCTTTATCGCTTTTTCTTTTTCGTCGGTGTATACGACAAGGTAAGGAGAAAAACGAATCATTACATATTGATATAGCATCGTTTACACAAAAAAGAACAGAACCAAATATAAAAGGAAGGCTTTTTTTTTTACACTTTCTCTTCGCTATATACTATCGTTTATATCGAATTATTATGGGAGAAGAGACGAAACGTGTTTTGTGATTTACCTAAAACCTGACGATTTAGTTCAATAATCAATAAGCTCGTTATATTTATTTACGTCTAGTATATGATAACTTTCTACAGTAAGTAAGTGTTATACTCAGAATTATGCACATATTTTTTTCCGGAATTGGTGGTTCTGGAATTGGTCCACTTAGCCTCATAGCTCTACAAATTGGTCATGATGTTTCGGGTTCTGACAAACAAGACTCGAGCTATATTCAGTATCTTCGAAGCAGAGGCATCGTAAACATTTCAACTATTCAGTCATATGAAACAATTGCAAAGATCCATGCTCAGAAACCCATTGATTGGTATGTATATTCAAGCGCTGTTGTGATCGAAAAGCAAGATTCACCAGAAATACAATTCTGTAAAGAGTATATGATCAAGACGACAAAACGCGATGAGCTGTTAAATCAAATAATTCATGAAAAACAACTTAAACTAATCGCTATAGCTGGAACACACGGAAAAAGCACTACCACAGCAATGATGATATGGTTATTTAAAGCGCTTGCTATTCCCGTTAGCTATTCGGTTGGTGCAAAAATTAGTTTCGGGGACATGGGTACATACGACAAACAGTCCGAATATTTTGTATATGAAGCTGACGAATATGATCGGAACTTTCTTGCTTTTAAACCTCATATTTCCGCAATTACGGGCATTGACTGGGATCACTCGGACACCTATTCAACGAGAGAAAGTTACGTTCAAGCTTTTCACGACTTTTTCCAACAATCATTGCATGCTGTTTTTTGGGAATCCGATAAATACCATCTTGGTTCACAAACAAGCAAAAGCATCACAATGCTAGACGATGAGGATCACAGACTTAACCTTTTCAGTTTAGTTGGAATGATTAATCGTCGTAATGCATGGCAAACTGTTTCCGTTGTTCACCTACTCACCGAAATCTCTATAGATACGCTTGTTGAACACATGAATCGATTCCCAGGTGTATATCGGCGCTTCGAGCAAATTTACCCAAATTTGTATACAGATTATGCCCATATTCCGACGAAAATTCGAGGTGCATTACAACTCGCTCATGAAGTTGGTGGACAAAATGTCATTGTCGTATACGAAGGAATGCAGAATACAAGACAACATTTCATCAAAAAAGATCTCCGACATCTTTTCGATAATGTCAAACATCTATATATTGTACCAACTTATCTCGCGCGTGAGGAAAAAAGCTTAGAACTTTTGAATCCCAATATGTTGCGAAATCTATTGAGTAACCAAACACAAATCAAAACAACACCATGTGAAATAGACGAAACTTTGAAACACCACATTCAGTATGAATTAGGCAACGGATATCTGGTACTGTGTCTAACAGCAGGAAGTGGAAACTGCTTGGATGATTGGCTTCGAAGAGAATTCGTATCACTCAGTTAAACGTCGACTTCGAGATGATAAACTTCAACATCTTATCGTTGTTTTCTTCTTTGAAAAATTGGATTATCTACACAAAACTGTATGTTTTTCCACAGCAGGTGCGGCATATTTTCTTGATTACATCTGCGACATAGTAGCGATTAGAGATGTTCAAAAGTAATGCAGATTGGAGGTGGGGACAAAGGAAGTCAGTATACTTCTTTGCATCACAACAAGTGTTAACTTTTCCCGTGGTGTGAAATCTAAGAAAATCTTGTTAATTTCAACTGGATATTTAGCAGGTGAAAACAGAATTTCAACTTTCTTTTGTAAGCTTTTTCACGCAGATAGTGTGCCAATAAGTAAGGCATAAAGAGGACTAGTATGAAAGAAACTTCATACTATATACTTATCCTTCATAAGTGATTTGACAAAGATTTATACTTGTCCCTGACTTATGAAAAGATAAACGATATATCTGCCTTACTCTCGATTACGCTTACCTTCTATTCTTCTCTTCTTATGTTCTACCAATGCTCTCTCCTTGACCTCTTATTCATCCTCTTGTATATGGCGTTATGCTTCATGTAATATGATTATGATTAGAGTGTTGAAGGAACACAATAACCATCAATGTCGGGGATGACAATAGTGCTACTTCATCTCTTTTTCATTACAAACAGAGATCTAAAAAAAGAGCATTTTGATGATAAATTTATGGTGTTTTGGTCGATTTTTGAAAGCTTACAACTATTAACAAAATTCCTCATTATTAGTTATTTCTTCAATAAGTAATGCCTGGGTAGTGAATTCAATTTTGTAATAAATACATAAGATAAAATGGAACTTAAACAATGAATTTGATCGATCTTGAATAGGGCATCAATTCTGTATATGAATCACCGATCGATTATTTGGGTTCAATAAAATTCGATACTGAATTATTAGTATGCACTACTGATATAATCTCTAAGAATAGTTCTTTGAAAGAGTCACGAAACCTTATATTTCCGAAAGTTTAATAAATATGACCACATAGAAATTTTTCGATGAAAATATCTTAGAACCACAATTTTTGCATTTTTTTCATTGATTGTGAGGATATTTTGTCAAAAAAAATAATTCTTGTATTCAAACAAATATCATATTTGGAATCAGCGTTGCAAACTAAGTCGAACTACATATAATTCCAATATTTTTCGAAGCCTTCTCATTTTTTTTCGAAAAATGCATCCTTCCCCTCCTCAAGAATACCTTCATCACACCCCGAATATAGTATATCTCGTTAACGGCAATCTGACTGTTGAAACTAAATGCTTCAGTGTTAATGATATTAATAAAAAGAAAGATACCTACAAATGTGCTGTGTATGTAGTCTTTTGAAAAGACATGATTTTTGAAGTTGTTATTAAGATATTTTTGGGGAGGGTAGGATGCATTTTTCGGAAAAAAATAAAAAGTCTTTAAAATATTTGAATTGTATGTAGTTCGACTTAGTTTGCAACGCTGATTCCAAATATGATATTTGTTTGAGTATAAGAATTATTTTTTCTGACAAAATATCCTCACAATCAATGAAAAAAGGGCAAAAATTGTGGTTCTAAGATATTTTCACTCAAACATTTCTATGTGGTCATATTTTTTAAACTTTCGGAAATATAAGGTTTCGTGACTCTTTCAAAGAACTATTCTTAGAGATTATATCAGTAGTGCATACTAATAATTTAGTATCGAATTTTACCTAACCAAATAATCCATCGGCGATTCATGTTGAGTGATGATGGTGAAACATTTTATTAAAAAACAAATGGAATGCTAGTAATGAGAAATTTCAATTTGATTGTCGAACTAAACATGGAATATCAAGTGTGGATGTAACTTTACATGCTGTTCTTAGTTGTTCTGTGCTTCCAGTTCATATTTAATGTAAATTCACTTATGTAACACCTGAAGCATCTGTACGAAGTGTAATTGCACTTACAACAGAGTATCGTTCGATGATTATGATCATTTTCGAACATAGAATTATCTTTGAACAGAATAATCAACGTTCAAATAATTAACTCTTACTTGAACGTCTATCAATCGATCAAATTTATTTGTTTACTAGTTGTTCTCTTGCTGCAATGCTTAAAGTTAAACTTCTAATCACTAATTTTGAATATGATCAATGTATAACTGAATATTTAAAGTCCATTATGCCAGTTACTATAGGTAAATCTAATCAAAATGCTTTATTTGATGGAACCAACAATTTTTTTTTCAACAAATTAGTAAATACCGACGAATTACCAACAGATATTTCATTTGAATTTATTAATCGTATTTATGATTTACGTAATATACAATGTTAAGAATTCAGTAAACCGGATTATGATACAATTATTAATGATAATCGAATAATATACAATGGAATTAAATATGACAAAAATAATTGTGAAGATTTGTTGGCTCATGATATACGTAGTGGTGCGATGTATTATTATTATTAGCTGCATATCATGTTAATACAGATCAATCGAATGAAAGAGAGAACAGTTCGTTCTTAGACATGATAGTCTATACTCTAGAAACAGTGAAAGTGCATGCGAGACTTAAAATAGAACCAAGTTATTTTTTTCGTCGGAATGAGGTATAAATACAATAGAATCAGGTTAAGAATAAAGCCGAAACAGGTTTAGGATCAGGATTGAGGTGAAATTAGAATAGAAGTAAGACCAGGATAGAGTCAGGCCAATATTAGAACCAGGAATGGAGTTGAGCCGATTTTTGAATCTTTCTTTAGCCAATGTCTGGTTCAAAAAAGACTGATTCTACGCACGCATTAGGTTAAAGGGTTCCCTTAAAGGATTTTGCAGAGTGGTAATACCATAATGCCAAAATAGAAAATAGATGACCAGAGCGCATTATATGACATCCAAGACTGGTAGCCTATATAAGGTCATAGGATCATTGTTTTCCAGTACCTTGGGCATGCAATATGAAATTTTCTTCGGCAACATTGGGTATTTCCACTAGTTATAAATTCTTAAAATAACCTGTTATATGCAGTTGGCATCGGATCTGCAAATATATACAAGAGGTGGCCCGTGTTTCAGCCCCATAACCTTTATACTATGGTAAAATGGACGATTATTTTCTTTTTTTAAAATTCAACATCGATTGAAAAAAAGGCATAGACTCATTTACCATCGAGAAAAATTGAAATCAAGAATGAAAAGAAAAATACAATTGAAATATTTTATTTTGTTCTTCAGCATAAAGTGTATGGATTGTATTGTGAAGGACGACAGAATTCATACAGAGAGAAACAGAAGCACTCATTGTTGTGTTGCAATTTGTTTCGCATTAGACATTTTTTAAATACCGCATTGACTAAAACTAAACGAATCTTACCTTTTTTACGAGTGAATGCTTACAGATGTAAGTAAATAGACATTCATTATCATCCTCATATCTGTTTGAGTTTCATACATTATCTGCTCTAATATTAATACTTATATAAATGCCATTTTAATGAAAAATTGCATTATTATTATTGGACAACAACTATTTCAAATGATTAACGAATGTTAGACTTTTCAAGTGTAAAATAAAATTAATTTAATTAATTTTATAGAGTCAATCGTTTGTATCTCTACGCATCTCAAAGATCATGAACATTACCTAATTTTATTTGCACTGTAATTTTCACTCTCATAGAAAACTTGAACAGTCTCTCACTTCTGATTGTTACTAAAAAATAAATAGGTCTTATGACAACTAACTCTCGTTTTCTTCAACATTTTGCTACATACATCTTTTTCTAGAAAAAAATCAAGTTAAAAATTAACGTGATCAACGCCTGTGTTTACTCAATTATCTTCGATTTTCTTCCTATATCGAAATGGAATGTTTATTGAAGAAATTATCTCATTATCAAAATATTCTCATTCTTGGTTTTGGACGAGAAGGACAATCAACATATCGAACAATTCGAAAGTTTTTACCTAATCGAAAAGTATCGATTGCCGATCAAAATGTCAATTTACACGACAATGAACAATTAGCGAATGATCAAAATGTCATGCTGCGATTAGGAGATAATTATCTTGATGATTTATCTGAATACGATTTGATTATAAAAAGTCCTGGAGTTTCATTCAAACACCATCAAGAACTGATTGAAGACCCACGAATTTCGTCTCAAACACATCTATTTTTAAGTATTTTTCACTTACAAACTATTGGTATTACTGGAACAAAGGGAAAAAGTACAACAACTTCATTGATCTATCATATTCTTTGTAAATATACATCGAATGTCATTCTAGTCGGTAATATAGGCATTCCTGCTTTTGATGTATTAGATAAAATCACATCTGAAACACTTATCGTTTATGAGCTATCTTCTCATCAATTACAATTCATTCAACAAACACCACATATAAGCGTATTGTTGAATATTTTTCCTGAACATTTGGATTTTTACTGCTCATACAAACAATATCAGCAATCAAAGCTAAACATCATACAATTTCAGAAGGAAAATGATACGATAATTTATAATGCTGATAATGAGATCATTATCAATTTCCTTACTAATTTCGACAAACCTCGAAGAAAAGTTCCTCTGAGTCTCAAAGAACAACTGAACGACGGATTTTTTACAGTAAATAATCAAGTGTTTTTTGCTGAGCAAGGGCATTCCATGTTGGTTTATGATGCCCATGGTCGCAACACTTTGATCGGTGACCATAATTTGGTTAATATAATGGCAGCAGCTGCAGTTTGTCATGTTCTAAATGTGCCAAATACCATTGTACAGGAAGCATTGGCTGATTTCAAATCTCTTCCTCATCGACTTGAATATCTTGGAAATTTTCTAAGCATCCATTTTTACAATGATTCCATTTCAACAATACCTGAAACAACTATTGCAGCTTTGAAAGCAATTCAGAATGTTGATACTTTGATTCTAGGTGGATTTGATCGTGGAATCGATTATACGAATTTAAGAGACTTTATTTATCAGTATCCAATTCGGAATTTGATCTTTATTGGGTCGGCTGGGAAACGTATGCATGATACTTTCGACAAACATTTGCTGCAGGATGGTCATTTCTATATCACCGAAACATATGCAGAAGTGGTAGATCTGGCTTTCAAATTTACTCAATCAAAAAGGGTTTGCTTGCTATCACCAGCGGCTGCAAGCTATGATATGTTTAAGAATTTCGAAGAACGAGGCAACACATTCAAACATTTGATTGAAAAAGTGAGCAGACGTAATCTATAATGATATTAATATGTGGAACTTATGTAAAATAAGGGTGGCATTTTAGCTTTACTTTAAAAGTTAAAGTTCAAGTATATCACTTTCAAATTTTGACATTGAAAAAGCAAAGTGAAAGTAGATGATTGATGAAATTTTTCAGAGTAAACTATTTACGTGTATAGCATGGGTATTATCGAGCCATATGATAGAAGACCTTGATAGATATCTAGATCTATTCGACAACCACTATGTTCTACCCTGAAATAATCATAAAAAAATGTATGATGAAATCTGATTGATCGACAGCATATGACCTTCAACCAATGAGACACCAGTAAGAGTTTTCTTCAATATTTCTCGGACATACGAGAGAGCATTATAACAAACTCCTTGATCAATCCAATAACGACTACGTTTTACTCAAGAAAAAAAAACTTCTACTGAAATTCGTATTAGTTGAAACTCATATCTTATCGACCAATTAGATTCCACCATGAATTTTTGTTTTTATTATTTCAACTGTAAAACATAGTGATTATCAATCCGATCTGAATGTTTATCAAGATCTTCTTTCATATGACTCGATACTGCCCATGCTATGAACGTAAAATAATCTACATTGAAGAACTTTATTTATCATCTACTTGGACTTAAACTTTTAAAGTAAAATTAAAGTGTCACCTTTAATGTAGAAAATCTCTGAGATGTACAGAACGAATTTTATCCATGCATCTGATTTTAAGAAATAATTAATAAATATTGGACATTATCATGCATTATAATACATTAACGAACAAAATTTTCTACCTATTTGGAATTTTCTAGAAATTCTGAAACTTTCTATAGACTTAGTGCATATTTTCGTACGAGACCACTATACGTATGAATACCGTGAAAAGAATGGTTTGAAACTTGCTAATGAAAAAGAAGGTCATTCAAACTGTTAAGAATCCTTTCAACATCAATGTTTGAGATTGCTTCCCAAGCAAAGGTTTTGGTCGCATTGTCTGTTTCAGATAAAAATTGGATGCGAAATTTATGTATAGCATTTATCAAAATAGTCTCTGACCAGCAACTCAAAAATAATTTGGTCGCAATCCCTTTGTGGTAGAAATTTCAAGTTGATAACAGTCGCAAACACACCATGAAAATCGATAATGACAGGGAAGATAAAAAAGAAGTTGAAAAAATTGATTGATCAGCAATGTCATCCGATCTTGCACCCATCGAAAATGCGTCATTTACGTTGATGATCAGGATAGACTGAGCTTATACATAATAAAAAAAAGTTTCCATGCAATTATGATGCTTAGGAGAGTTATAGATGGAAGAAGACCTTTGGTTGCTACTGTGGAAAAATAATAGGCACAAATGCATGATAATACAATATTTTTCATGAATTTTTCAACGCATTATCAATCATTTAATAATTATTTAATTATAATGCATTCGAATACATGAATTTTTTTGTCGACAAGAAATAATACATGATTACTGTGTAATTGTATTTATTATTAATCAATTATAATATGATTATATCTCTTATTATGAGGATTCCCATAAAAGTGGGTGTAAGATCGCCTATCAGCGTATCATTTTTCCTAGCAATGCAAATCTTCGTCTTAGTTCTCATTCTTGTGTAGATGTGATGGCTCATATTACTAAATAATCTTTGAGTCTATCATAATATTTCGTTACGTATGATTTTTTCTTTTGCAATTTAACAGATAAGAAACTAAAAATCATATAGATAAGAACTGTATCGGATATTGTTGCGCCTTAAAGTTACTGTAACCGATGATTTAGATGAAATCACCAGTTTTCAATAGACTTCTTTATCAGGCTAGACTTGACCAACTATGGAGAATTTTGTATAGATTATTATAAAATTCTTTGATGTATCTGATGGTGTGTTGAATCTGATAAGCTTAGTTATGTCACTTCACAAAAGTTCATAATATTAGAAACCAACGTTCTTGCGTCATAGATTCCGACTTATTTTAAAAAATTGTATCACAACATGATTATATAAAATAGATGCAAAATTTCAAACTTTACAAACGCGTCTGCTAACCTCTCCTAGATATCTTTCTTTGCCATGCAACTGAACCATAAGTGAATAAAAACACGCTACCAGTTAGTCTAAGAAACAAAAGTTGTGATTGAGTCTGATTTGAGGAAAAACTGACTTTTTAGTTTCAATCTCAGTATTTTGAAACAGTCAGAGAAAAATAATAGTTTCAACATATGAATTTATCCTCGACAATAATTTAACATCGGTATGACATGTTAAATATATTTTCTGATTTTTTTTAATTGATTTATATTCAAAACTGACCATCTTTTGTAGGAACTAATGCAAACAAGCAAAGCCAAATATGGTGTATTGAGATGTCGTTATCCTTTTTTCAGCTATGATCATTATAACTATCAAATTAATCAAGATGCGCTGATTTTACACTTTTATTTTAATATTTCTGATGAGTTTTTCTTTATAACTAAGCTGAACATTCCAATGCGAGCATTCTATTACTTTCAAGAATTACGTGGACCAGAACTTGATAATCTAATTTTTCATATTGGTATGATTGAATTGATTAGTTATTGGAAAGCAACCTGCTCTCCAACGGTCTATATCAAACCACATTTTTTAAGCATTGAACAAAGACATTGGTGGAAAAAGTTATACTTTAATGGATTAGGTGAATTTTTCTATCGTAACGGTATCGACGATGTCACTTTTAGTAGTTTTATGGAAATAATTTCTATAGGAAAAAATTCATTACCTATTCGACGTTATACACTAAACAATAGTATTCTTGTACCCATTGGAGGGGGTAAAGACTCTATAGTTACATTAGAACTTTTGAAAAACTATTCTCCACATAAAATTCCGATGATTATTAATCCTCGTCAAGCCACATTGGAGAGTGCACAAACCGCAGGTTTTACACGGGTGGATATAGTGGAAATTCATAGAGCATTAGATCCACAGTTGCTCAGACTTAATGAACAAGGTTTCTTAAATGGGCACACGCCATTTTCAGCAATGCTTGCATTTGTTACGCTCGTTATTTCAGCTGGAACAAAAACTAAGCACATCGCTCTATCAAATGAATCCAGTGCGAATGAATCAACAATTAAGAATTCAAATGTCAATCATCAATATTCAAAATCAATCGAATTTGAACGAGATTTTCGTTCCTATGTCGATCAATACATATCACCAGATTTTAATTATTTTAGTTTCCTCAGACCACTACATGAATTAACTATTGCGAAATTATTTGCTCGACAACCGAAATACTTTTTGGTATTCAAAAGTTGTAATGTTGGCAGCAAAAATGATACTTGGTGTCGTCAATGTTCAAAATGTTTATTTACTTTCATTATTCTTTCACCTTTCATTGTTCCAAAACAATTGGAAGAGATTTTCGGTGAAAATTTACTAGATAAGCCTACACTCAAAACAGAATTTGATCAATTAATTGGATTGCAGAATAGCAAACCATTTGAATGTGTTGGCACTGTCGTTGAAATAAAAGCTGCTTTGAAAATGACTTTAGTCCATTATCCTGATGAACGTCCGTATTTACTCAATTACTTCTATAATTTGCTAGGATCTGAAATATGGTCGATTCTCATACCAGAAGATTTTCTCGAGGAACATTTCGTAACTGAAGAGTTCGAGCGTATATTAAAATGCAATATTTATTGAAGATGATGGCACGAGAAAAATAAAATTGAGAGTCAAAATATACTGATTGAAATATTATTGCTGATCATAAAACATATTTTTCGTAGGAGTAAAGAACTTTCGAATAAAAAAAATCTTCTAACCTTTAAAATGATCGAAAAATAGGTTTCGAATTTCATCTTAAGAAAAACATATAGGTAAAAAGATGAACAAATATGCGAGTGAATATTCTTGCTCAGGTGGACTTTAGGCTCCCTCAAACAAACGTACAGTGGCAAGAAGAGATGACCATCGCGTGTGATTGTTAGCTGCACTGTATAATCGTGAGTGGTAACGTTTTTAGAGCAAACAGGTCCAATTATATATTTCTCTCCTTTACGATTTAATGTTCGAGTAGAGTATAATTCGAGCTGAATTCCACTTTGATCTGTGTTAATAACTTCGCTGTCTTCATATTGGGGCGAACATCAGCTATGAACTGATAGGTTGAAGTTCTGATCGTCTCCTGATTTTCTGCTTGCGGCTTCGTCACAATCTATGAAGAACAAATAACTTTAGTATGCTTGATTTTAATTAATTTTGAAGAAACCAACAATTCTTGAAAAACGGGAAGTCTGGAACTCGTAAACAGCCCTCTTGTTCATCTTCATCCTCATTATTTCAGTTGGGGTCCAATGTGTCTTCAGCTGTATCTTCGCACTCGACATCATTGATCAATTCGTCGTCGACTAACTTATGATTGAGAGCTATTTCGACTTCAAAGGTATGGGAGTGACTGTTGGTAATCGATTCCAGTCCACCCCACAACAGTTCGGCTACTTCATATTTGCGGTTTATGATAGTAGTGGTGGCGGTTAAGGTGTTTGTCACGATAGAAGACAATAAGTTCGATGCTCAATCAACGAAAATCTTCACAACATTTCTTGGTTTGATCATTTTAAAATAAATATGAGAAAAACTGATATCGGCTGCTTGCTTGTACATCGCTTGTATACCGTCTACAATCGACTGAAGAGAAAAACGACTTCATGACACGAATCCGACATGAAAGGGAGAGCAAGGGGAGAAAGCAACTAGGGAAACGTAAACAAAGAACAAGAGTATGCTACCGAAAAAAACGAAAAGATAATCGATAGTGTATCATTCGCTTCCATCACTCATTTTTTTATGGCGAATAACGATATCAGGTATGAAATGAAGAGTTTTGGGTGTTCTGTCAGCCGATGAACAGCCAATAGAAGTGGTACTAATAAGATGTGATCTAAATTTTAATCCAGAACAAGTTACCACGAGCAGTGTGCGAAGCTTTCAAAAATTTCCACCTGAATACTCTGCTGATCTCCAAAAACGATCATTTTTCATTTCGATTCCTTTTTGTATGGATCTTGAAAATTTGATATCTCTGAAATCGAGGCGCGAGCGCACATATCTTCTTGAAATTTTGCATATCTCATTGAAGTCTAACTATCGCTAAAGGATGGGACCTAAAGGATTTGATCACCTAGAGAAATTTTCTGGTTAGTTTCTCTGGCTACTGAGATTTGGTGACTAAATCATCGAATGATGGCAAGTCATGGGTAAAAATAACCAATACTTCTCTATATCCGAATCTTCCTATAATGTTCATGTCTTTGTTGTTTTTATGTTTTCATTCTTTTATTAACTCTTCTATCAATTTTCGATCGCATTTGTGATACTTGTCGATAAACTCGAGAGTGATTGAAGGAAAATTATGTCGAGACGATGATGCCATCTATTGATTTGATACATCATTATTTGGTATAGCTACTTGCCGATAGATCAATTGAGAATTGATTTCAATTTGATTGTTGGTCTTATTTCTCAACCTCATATGTGCACCACGTATTTGAAAGCCTGGTTTCGAAGATGAAAGGAATGATGAGTCTTCGTTCATTATCACCACTACTTAATAAACAGATATTCACACAAGGTATGTATATGATTTAAGAGAGAATAAAGGAAGAAAGGCAGGTATTACCATTGTATTGACGAGGGAAGAAATGAAAACAAAAAATATCTTTATATGTGCTTTTTTCTTTTATTCTTATGTGATATCTCATTAGAACTTTTGGGCTATCTTGACTACCAATAGCATCCGAATGACATTTAGATAAACAAAATACAGATTCGCTTCTTTTTCGTTTCAATTGGATTTAAATCATATGCTCATTTGTTCTAGAATAATTTTCTTAAGGCTATGTCGAATAAAACGTTTGACAGCAAAAAACTCTTGGCCTTTTCTTTAGTGTCTTAAGTACACGAAAAATGATTTTAGCAAAAGATTTACACAGTTTGAAATAGTTGATTACATCTGAGTATATAAAGTCTGCGATACAAAAAAAGATCAGCTAATCGCATATATTATTAAATAACTAGAGTATTTTTCAATAAGTAATTCCATAGCATAAAATATTCCATCCAATAATTTAACTTATATGAATGATGTGTTATTATCCATCATTTCCTTATATTTATTTTCTATAATTTCTTTCTCGTTGAATGGTATATCACGATCACCGTGTGTAAGTGTTATTTCATGACCTTTACCAGCAATTATTATTAAATCATTTCTGCCATTAGCTAAGTTCATTGCTAAATGTATCGCTTTTTTTCTATCCAGTTCAACATAGATCCGATTCCTATTAGTTTTATCTTCAATTCCAGATAAAATGCCGTCAATTATTGTTTGTGGATCCTCTTGATAAGGGCTCTCTGATGTTACTATCGTAATATCAGCATGTTGTTCCGCTATATGTCCAAGTATTGGCCTTTTGGTTCGGTCACCACGTCCATTACAGCCAAACACAACAATCAATAGACCATTTTCATCCGATTCTGATAATAACTGCCGTCCGGTTTTGAGTACTTGTTCTAATCCATCTGGTGTATGCGCATAATCCACTACAACTGAAAATGGTTTATGCCTTATAATAAATTCAAATCGTCCTTTAACAGATTGAAATGTTTCTAACGATTGAATAATATTATCTAATGTTAATAGATGTGAATAAGTTGTCAAACATGCAGCTATACAAGCAAGGGAATTATAAACATTAAAAACACCAAATGCATTTAGATGAACTCGTCGTGTTTCACCTGATGGTATTAAAATTGTATAGTTTACACCATTAGAAGAATTCTTAATATCATACGCTACAAATGAATTTTCATTTTTCTTTGATAAACCATATGTATAAATCTCAGTACTTGATGGACATACATTGATAAATTGCTCATACGATGGATCATCATGATTAATGATAGCTTTGGGTGATGAAGATTTCGATAAATATTTTGAAAATAATAGTAATTTTGATTGTAAGTAATTCTCCATTGTCTTATGAAAACCAAGATGATCTTGCGTGAAATTTGTAAAAACTCCTATATCACAATTACTACCATAGATGCGGTCGAATGCTAATCCATGAGAGCTAACTTCCATAATAACGTTTTCTATATGATACTTATTTGTCATATCATTCAATATTGTTTGTATAATCCAAGCATTTGGTGTTGTATAACCTGTAGGGATGTATTCATCCATACTATTTTCATGGTTGTGATATCTATAGCCAAGTGTACCTATTAAGCCAACTGTCAAATTAGCATCGGACAAACATTTTTCAATCATATGTGTTACTGTTGTTTTACCATTGGTACCTGTCACACCAATCATATGATGAATGAAACGTGAAGGATAATTGTAATAACGATTGCATAATTCACCAAATATTTCATTTATTGTTTTTATTTGAGTAACTTTAAATACAGGATATGTGACTGAAGCTAATAAATTTACCAGTTGACAATCGTTGACAACTACAGCAGATAATGAAATAGAAGTTAAAACATTTATAATTGATTGATCTAATATTTTTTCGGATGCAGTTTTTCCATCAATTGTTGGCACAACAAATATAATACCATGACCACTAAATTCATTTATTTCTGAAAGATATCTTGGCGATTGTGTAATTAAATTTATACAATGTTCATAGTATTTTTCTAATGTCAATGGATTAGTACATATTATACCATCGATGCCATCAATTAATTGTCGTAATTTCATCTTTTTTTCTAATTAAATGAGAAGATAAAGATAGAATCAAGGATATGTATAAGTAAAACGTTTTCTTATGCACACAAAAAACACTTATCGTTCAGTAGCATATCTAGAAATTTTCGAGTATTGAGTAGAGCCTCTTTTTCAGGACGTTCTACTGGGAAAAAATGATCTTTAAAAATTTTCATTTGGCAGTTGCCTATTTGCCACCTTTTGGATGCGCCACTGCTGTCGTCACAAATATGCTATTTATTTTAAGAATCATTCGTTGGATTCGCATCAGGGTTACCAGATCAAAAATTTACAAATCAAAAAATGATCAGAAGTTTTTCTTGCTAAATCAGAAATAAATCAGAAAGGACAATTTTTTGGAAACTAGTGGTTTATATGTTATCATACTGCCATTCAATGTTCTACTAAATGTTTGCTCATTAACTGATACTTTATTTTCGAAGATATTTCCCAATGAAAAAAGGCAGCGTTATATAAATATTGTTCATTGTATCCAAAAAATTTCATAAGAGGCACTTAGTGTCAGACTCTCTCGTTGGAATCAAAACTCATTCATAAAGAATATATCAAAATAAACATCATAGATACATATGGGGTTGGCTAGTGTGGCCGGAGGCCTCAATTACTTTTTTAATTGCACTGCTTCTATAACATTTAAGATAAATATGATTTTTTTACCAGTTATAGTACTCGTATAGTGCTGATGATTGATCAAGGAATAAGCAGTGTATATCATGTCTAAAGTCAAAGTAGTCAAGTGTCTTCAGACAACTATTGGTATTTATGAAAAAACTTTTTGCAGACTCTTGACTGTTTCGATTTCGGACATGATACAAACCTCTTATTCCTTGATCGATCATTAGCGCTATACGAGTGCTATAACTGGTAAAAAAATCATATTTATCTTATATGTTATAGAAGCAGTACGAGCAAAAAAAACAGTTGGGATCTCCGCCCCAGTCAAATGTAAAAGTCTGAAAAACGCATGTAAATGCAATATTATCGTTACGTGTACACGCATACATCATTATTGTATAGCATGCGTGTGGATGCGTCATAGAGTTTACTATATTCGCGAGTGCATGCATGGAAGTTTGCGCATCCACACGCTTTCTATTTCCCCTTGCGAGGACATGCATGACGATATTATAGTGATCCAAAAATGAAGTACATGTTGTGGACATGCATAAACACGCACAAGCTTTTTTTCCAGAGATAAGATTCGAACATGCATACTTTATTTTATAAGACGAGCTGTTGTACCATTCGACCATTTACTTACATTAGGAGATATAATCAAAATTGACTTTATAATGATTATCCGATAACTACTGTATACACATGTGCATAAAATCTAACTGAGATAGAAAAATAGACTTTTCTGATTAGAATTAATCTTAAATAAATAAACCAGTTTAATCAAAAAAATTAATTTATTCAAAACTATCAGGAAAATAAAAAAAAATGTCTCATCAAATTTTTAATCTCTGCTGTTCAAAACATCAATTCAAGGACGAACCATCTGGAATCAGATATTTTGAATTTTTCGATTTTTAAAATTTGAAATCAATTAATTTGAAATTAAAAAAAATCAGTTTAACCAATGTAATTAATTGATCAAAAAAGTCTGATTTTATTTCTTTCACATTTGAGTCTAACAGTAATAAAGAATTTTAAAAGGTGAAGTTTTTTAAATATAATATAGCTATAAGAAAATCGTGCCAAATTTTATAGGAAATAGATAAATACGCTTCGATAGAAAAACTAGATTCTTGCAAGAAGGAGCATGTAAAATATAAAGTAGGAAAACTTCGCATGCCAACGCAGAATCAATTCAGTATTAATTTTCATAAATACACTTCTTTTTCGTTAACATACAAGTTTTAGAGAATATCTCACTAATTTGCAAGTACATGCAGATAACGTTTTAGCATTTTCATGCAAGACATGTTTTGTATGAACATGCGAGGGAAGCGCATGCGAGTATCTACATGAGTAGATCTCATGCACAATCTCACATGTTTTATTAAAAAATTTCAAAATTTGTGATTCTGTCTATGTTACTTACAAAACGCAACTCCACGCGTGTATTTATGTTTTGTATTTACATGCGAAAAGTGAAAATATTTCATATAACTTGCATGATAATGCATGCCTATGATAATGCATGCCTATGATAATTTTAAAAATTTTTTGCATGTCGATGCAAGTTTTAAAAAAATTTTTGCAAATACACGCGTTTATTTGACTCTCACGTTTGACTGGGTGGCCAGACTGTCCAATCTCATATATACTATTTCGATTAAGAGATCCTATAAGATAAAAAATAAGTTCAATTCATATGGTTTGATATCGTTGTTCATATTTTTCATTTTTTCGACTTTATCCTAAGAAGTATATGTAAGTCAAAACACGTTTATTAGATTATTCACAGAAATAATAGAAATTCATTTTCATTTTAAGTTCAGCATTGAATAATTTCGTATACATCTGACTACGATAATCTGACCACAAATGCTTCATGTAGCTGAAAATTACTTTCACAAAGAAACCTCGGAAATTGGAAAAAAATCAGGAAAGAGTTCAAATTTTAGAAACTTTCCTGACTATTCAGAAAATCTGGCAATCCTTGTTCGCAGATGCATCTTTGGTTAATATTTTCATATTGACTGTCACATCTTTCTTTCTGCTACTAGAATCCTAAACTTTTTGGCATCCTTCCATCCAGCATGTGCCAAACATACGGTATTCAGTTATGGATTTCCTTACTGAAACAGTATTTACCTTCGAACTAAGATATCTAAATCTTTACTACTGATTATTATAAACAATGATAGATTATTTTATCTAGACGCATAGAGGATCGCAAGAACAACAAGAATCATCGTTGTATTTACTGAAAGCGAGTTTAATTTGTTTTACAATTCGATTGCACAGGGATTCTGTTGAAAACCTCTTTACTTAATTAGCTCAGTATTCGTAGATTCAAAGTGCATATTGAACATTATGGTGCAATCTATATTATAGTGAATCGGCTCGTTCTCAAAAGAGATACAATTTCTTTTTTTATACATAATTAGCAATAAATCCGTTAGAAAATAATCGTGTTGAATCATTTAGATAGCCTGTCTATTTATCATTGTCATAGCTATTTAATTCGATTACGGCTATATAAAGATCTTGTAGCTATTTAAATTTTCATTAGCTATTTAATTCTACACTAGCAATCTACCAGTCTTGCAGCTATTTTAACTCACCATAGCTATTTAATCATTTGCGTGACTATTTAAATTTATCACAGCAATCTAGATATCTTGCAGCTATTTCAAATTGCCATAGCTATTTAATCATTAACGTCACTATTTTAATTATCGCAGCAATCTAGATATCTTGGAGCTATTTCAAATTACCATAGCTATTTAAACATTTGCGTGGCTATTTAATCATTCCCATGACTATTTAAATCTATCACAGCAATCTAAATATCCTCCAGCTATTTCAAATTACCATAGATTTTTCATGATTTGCATTACTGTCTAATTGTTCGCATGGCCATCGAACGGTCTTTATGAGAGCGAAAATATTTTTATGTATACTATTTGCCAATTATTTATACCAGTTTTCCGATTTTTTTTAACCAAAGAAAAATGTCACATTTTGCGACTCGAAACATTAAACAAAATACTGAAAAATATCTATTTATTCCTACAATCATGGAAAGTACATGCTTCATTGACACCACCAATAAAACGAATAATCTCCTGAAATATTCATTCTATGCTACTAATTCTTCAATGAACCGAGATGGTGAAACAAATTTGCGTTATTTACAAAATGTAATCATTAAATTATATATACGTGTTTTTTTTCTAAATATCTGTATGACTCTAAAATAAGGTTTAAAAATTTGGTAGAAA
This sequence comes from Macrotrachela quadricornifera, assembly GCA_022393335.1. Lineage (NCBI taxonomy): Eukaryota > Metazoa > Rotifera > Eurotatoria > Philodinida > Philodinidae > Macrotrachela > Macrotrachela quadricornifera. The sequence goes on along the minus strand of JAJEKB010021738.1, from coordinate 39,851 downwards.
GACTAGGAAAGATTTGAAAATTCGAATGTTTTTGTCATCTGATGCACCTCATGAAGCCATTTAAATATGTTGAAGCTCCAGGTTTGTCTAGATAGTTAGAGGTTTATGTCAATGAACACAACAGAAGTTTTTTGAAATAGTCAGATATTCAAGCTTACTGCTTTTCGTTGTGTCAAACGTTTCTATAAATGTTTAAAACTCATCAAAAATTTATTTCAAAGTGTTGATTTTTGCAAAGTATAGAAAAAAGTGAACGAAATGAACATGATTATTTTACCAATTGATATATTAGTAACTGTATAATTATCAATATTATCGACAACTATTCAATCATAAAATTTACATGTAAAATCTTGTTTATTCCTTATCCTGTGATTTAGATTCAATCTTTCAGTTGGAAAATTGTTTATAAGAGATTTATAAGTAGCAAAATGAGTGTTGATTAAGTATAAAACATAATAAACGAAGATTTTGTGCTAATAATAAATATTCAGATAGAAAGCGAGTGTTTTGATTATAGTATGACACAATCTTCTTTTACTAAGGACAAACACTATTGTGGCATGATATTACTTAATAGATAGATGGTGGAGAAATCTTACACTTGGTGATATTGGATTACCTTCTTAAATATCTGAAATAATTTCTTTTCCTTTAATCCCTTTTTGTATCTTGCTGAATGAAATTCAAGACAATTATAAATGAAAGAAAATCAGAATGTTAAATAATATGCTATGCACAAGAAATGGAATCGATTCAAGTTTTGAAAATTCAAAGTCAACCGAACCAAAAACGAAGGAATACCGAGAAACGCTAAATCGAACCGATTCAAACTTATAAAAAAGCTAAAACATATATTGAAAGTTGGACAATGGGATTGGTTCGCATTTTCTTTGAACCAAATCGAATCGATCCAAAATTGAACTCGGCTTGAAAAGTTCCGAATAGAACCGATTCTATCGATGCTTTGCAACTGTTTCAAATAATTTAATGTAACTACCATCTATTTTAAGTTACTAACTAAATACACAAAAAAAGTATCAAAGCATTTAAATAGCTATAGCCTTTTTAAATTACCAAGTTTTATTAAAAAGTATGTCTTTTGAGAAGCTACGAGTTAATCATGTACAAACAAATATGTACAAATATATAATAATAACTTGGAAAGTATAGACCACAAGATACGTGTGTATGGAAAGTACGAGGAACACTTGATAGAGAAATCGGCCCTATAAAAATTGTTTTATTTTGAAATCCCAACCATATTATACCAAACGGAAGAGCTCGTTGAATTCAGCATTTTCTTTGATGGAATTTAGCCTTCTTCAATTTATAGAACGGATGAAAAAGATAAGGCTCAGTTATTTTTGTTTCTTTATTTTCTTGAGAGTATTGTATTTATTTCATACTAATACTCGTAATGAAACAATTTACTCGATCATACATACCTTTACTTAACGTCGTTGCTAGTTAATTTTTCGTATTTTTCGTTCGCATTGATTTATTTCTCTCTCGTTCTCTCGTTATTTTTATGCTAGAATAAATATTAACAAATGACGGTTGAATTTTGCTAGTCGTTGAAGAGAAATGAAAAAAAGTACACACGCGCACAAACCTATGTATTGTATAAATTCAGACCAAAAAGTAATAAATGTAAAATGTATAATTGCTTTTATAGCAATTTTCTTTTCCTTTCACTTTAATCGTATTCACCATTTAAACAGAAATAATGGGTCATACCGCCATGAAAAATTTAATAACACATCTTGATTACAAGAACATACAAAAGTAATAAATTGCTTAAATCTGTGGATCTGTGTACACTTTTTAAGAAACAACATTATTCTATCCTATTGGCCCGGAAACTCTGCACAATTCTGAGATTAAAAAAGACCGCATGAGAGAGTCAAGCATCTGATTTTTATAGTTGGATATGGCATATATTTCTTTTTTCATCAAAAGATTCCTTATGTGCCAAATGGCTGATAAAAAAGAATTTTAGACTTCTGCGATGTAATTTGGTCCAGCGATGAGCTTTGGAATATGAGGAACTCGCATGAAATCGAACACAAGAGTCATCTTCCGTGATTTGCATATATCTCTGTCATATTTTGTCTTTTTGGTTTGGGCAACGTTTTATTCGAAAGAGCAACTGAAGATGAATAAAAACACCTTACGTTCCTTTCTAAAAAATTATGTCTTCATACTGAAAAATTAATTTTTTTGAAAATTTGTCTTATTTTTGCGTCAAACTTTTTACATTCTATGTCTGTTTTTAGTATGATAAATATTCGAAGGAAAACTTAAAAATAGTGCACTTTCTAAAACGTCTTCTACTCGACGAAATCCATATCGAACATTTTAAGGAAAATGTTTCAGGAAGAATTCAGAAAAATGTAACAACAATGTTCACCACCCGTGATTTTACACTTTTTTCACTGTTTTTCAACAGTATCTAGCGAATTTAGAATAGAAAACCTATGATTTGATCGAAACTAATATTACTTAGGGTTATCCAAAAGTAGTGGTCCTCGCATCTTAATTTCATATAGGAGGCTAAAGAAAATTTCCTATTTTATGAACAGATAGAGCGTCGTTTACTGCATCTTTTTATCATAGGGCTAAATTTTTAAGTATGTGTTTTAATATAAAAAAATTAATTATACAAATCGAGTCAGGACTTCTGGGTCACTATTTATAGTTTAATAGAAGAAAGAATAATCTAGTATTCTGTACTACCTGGTTATATATCAACTAATATCAAAATAATAAAATTTCGATAACATCTGTTTTGTTATCATATATGCTCGTTGTATTAATACTCATTTAAAAAATACGAATGACTACTTTTTGAAAAATTTTTGATAGAAATAAGATAGAGCACTGCAGTCTTTTCTGTTAAAAAGAGGGAATGAAGACGTATAATATTATCTACTTCATAGTTTTCTCATTAATTTTTTTGTAAGTTTTTCAATCGATCTTCTTAAGAGCAAACCTCGCTTATGGCGAAAATTGCCGAAAATTTGATGATTTTGAAAAGAATCGACGTGAAATCATGATTAAACATATTTTGCCAAAACATCAGTGATTAAAGCAGATTTTATTGTGAGTGTAGTCATATATAATTTCTACACACCTATTTAACATAATTATTATGATTTGAAACCACATGGAAAATTTTATTTTGACATGGATGTCATTATTGTGGGTATGGATAAGATTGGATATTTTTGAAAACGATCGAACTTCACTTTTACTTTACATTCATACTCATTTATTTGAAAATGTTTGTTTTAAAAATATATATTGTGTTTCAGATTTACTGTCTTGACTAAAGTTCTTACATATAGGTCTAATTACGTTACTAAAGTTAGCGACAGACTCGAGTTTTTTCAGCGAACATTTGCACATTAACCTGTGTCGAAGTGACTCATCAATGTATCTTATACAACTCAGCGAGTTCTATCCAATGGTGCAATAAAATTTTTCATAGCCAAAAGTATGATCGAGAAAGTCGCAAAATATTGTGTCTTTTCAATAGAAATTTGATAACATATTCGAGTAAAAGCTTTCTATATTCATTTTCTTTACTGTGTCAATTCTGAAGATGCCTGTGCCCTGTGGAACTCAATGAGCTCTATCCAATGGTATACTCAGATATTCAATAACTCAAAATATGATTTTCAAAATTTTTTCTACCGTTATTGATGAACCAAAAATTACAGTTTGAGGTATCGAAGATATAAGTATGCCATTGGATAGAACTTATCGAGTTCCACAGGGCGCAAGCATCTTCAGAATTGATACAGTGAAGAAAATGAATGTAGGAAGCTTTTACTCGGATATGTTACCAAAATTCTATTGAAAACATACAATATTTTGCGACTTTCTCGACCATACTTTTGGCTATGAAAAATTTTATTGCATCATTGCATAGAGCTTGTCGAGTTGTATAAGATACATTAATGAGTCACTTCGACACAAGTTAATATGCAAATGTTCACTGACAAAACTGGGATCTGCCGCTAACTTCACCAACGTGTCCAGTTTTAGATAAATTCATTAGAATATATTACATTGAAAAAAACTGAACTTTCTTTTGTAAACGACGTCTTCTATTATCATCGTATGTAGATCTGTTCTTTTTGTTCAGAATTTTTATTTATTTTCTTTTTCATACATTTTTAATTTATGAACGAAAACAATTATATGTAGAATCGTTTTCAAGAAAAAGTCAATTGAAAACATCAATTACCACATATGAACGTTTTACTGTATTTTCTTCGTTTTTTAAAGATTTTCTATCGCTTAACTTTGTACAGCTGCATACCATGTTTTCAATTTCGTTTTTATTACGTCTTTTGTTCATGCAAAGTAATGTATACGTTGTTTTTATTAATAAAAATATTCGTAAACTTGAAACAGTTACAAAAGTTTTCGATGTGATAAGAGAAAACTAAGTATAGATACTTGAAATTATATAGAATATGGGTAAATAGACGACAAAAATCGACTATGAATATACGACTTATTGTAAAAACTGTCAAAATAATTGGAAAACACCGGCGATTTCATTACGATTCAGCTCACAATTATCTTTTTGGTGTATCACGATTAATCGCCAATTTTTTACTGAATTTAGGGACATAGACTATCTGGTGCGTTATTTACAGTGAATTTTCAAATATCAAGCATAAATTCAAAGCATTAACCCAAGATCGACAAGTTGCACGAGTTTAAGATGAATAATATGTGTTGTAGTCAAACATTTAGCACGATTTTGTAGCAAAATCTATGAAAAAAGTGCGCTTCTTCTATTTTCTCTCTTGTTTTCATTTAAAAAAATCAACATTAATTTAGTAATTATTTGTTTTGAATTAATTGAAATATATAAAATGAATCGCTGAATTAGTTGATGAGATAATTCTCACATTTGATTATCCTCTAATTCTGATCTAAACAATTTAACAAATATGAAAATCAATAATTATAGATAGTAAACAACATACAAATGTTTAGAAGTTTTATTAGAAAGAGCAATAGCACCAAAAAATTGAATACTTGAAGATTTATTTATATCTAAAAATTTCCATGAAAAATCCCAAGCTGATTTAGAATATTCTAAACTTTTAAGAATAGTATTCAATTGTTGATGACGTTTAGTTGATAATTGAGATGTTGGAAAATAAAAATCATTATGATTATTCGTTCTATTTCAAATAGAAAAGTATTTTTACAAATAGTAAAAATATAAAGATTAACCAATATTTTCAGCAGAATAATTTGTTATTACATTTGTATTAGTTGATGTTGGAGTTATCATTAGAACAATAATTAAGTAAAAAGAAAAAAAACAAAATTATATTTAAATATTTCTTATCATATCGTATATTCGGAGTGTTGCTATAAGTTGAAATTTTTATGCAATCGTAGATACATGTATGATGTCACTAAACACAATATCATGAACGGTGTTCATCATATGTTAAATTGTGTAGTTGACTCCAAATTTCAGGAGAAATCCTGGTTACGTACTTTGGAAAGAGATGAAATTTACAAAATAACCTTGTTCATACCTCTAGCCGATTAATAGACTTTACCTTTAGTTTATGTTGGTGCCAGTGAAAATGATGAACTTAAAGGGTCTGTTTGATTGATCGGATAATGCCATGCAGAAAAGGCCTACATATCTACCTATGTTTTTGTTTTGTATCATGTGCTCAATGCGATTCCATCTTAATAATTTTTATTGAAAATCGATGGTTCAAGCGGGTTAACCACATTGAATTACTTTTTGATTGATTTTTATATAAAATAGACATTATTTACTCTTAAAAAGTCGGTTTACTATGCTATAAAATACTATATTAGATGAAGTTAAAATTTTTTTATTAGTTAATCCTTGAGAAAGACTTATTAAATGATCTGGCATCAATTGAATATGTCCCTTTTGTCTTTTTCTTTTTAGTTTTTCGTACTTTATTTTTGTTATTTATTTAAAAAAAAGCCATTAAGGTCAAAATATTACTTGTGTATTATCAAAATTTATATAAAACATGACAAATATTGTGGCAAAAGAATGTTCAGTCAACGAATGATTGGTTAATAGAAAAAAGAGAATGTTCCACATACAGAAAAATAACATCATTTGTTCACCATTGATTATTATTGCACGACACGAATATTTATCCTTCATTGTTTTCTCCGACGGCAATGAGAAAAATAGATATGTATGTATATAGAAATGAATACTCTGTAAATCAATGAATTAGATATGAATATTTCAAATAAAAAACGTCTCAATATACTTGATTTACCCAATGAAATTTTATTGATAATTTTTAAAAAACTACATATGGTCGATGTTCTCTATTCATTTGTGCACGTTACTCAACGTTTTGATCAATTAATATTTGATTCATTTTATATTCATAATCTTGATTTGACTTCTATGATGATGAAATCATATTATAATCGTATCTATTCAATAGAAAATAATGTTCTTGATAAAATATGTAAAAATATCTTACCTCAATTTCATCATCAAGTAACTGAACTTATTGTTGAACAAAATTCAATCGAACGTGTTCTTCATACTATCAATTATCCTCAACTTTACTCTTTAACACTTGTAGATTGTACAGACGAAGTACTTTTCAAATACCTAACAGGTAAACTATTTAATTATATTTACTTCAATTAACACAATAATGAAATTATTTTAATAATGTTTTTCTTTCTTTTTTTTTATTTCTCAATCGAAGATAATACAACACTTCGAAGATTTCTTAGTGAACAAATTACATGTCTTAAAATTGATTTTAAATGTAACAGAACACTATCAATTTCTAGAAATTCTGCTTATATATTTGCTTCGATTTTATCTTTATGTAAACGGTTAATCAAGTTAAATTTTCATGAATTCTATGATCGATCAAAAATTATTCCTTTTTGGATATCATCAATGAATTGTACATCATCAACTTTAACTGAATTGATAATTGATATAGACACTTTCGATGATTGTCTTTATTTACTTGATGGACGTCTTAACTGTTTAACAAAATTGATTTTGTATGTTCAAGAAATCGTATATACAGCAAGAACTATAGATAATACAGTGAGTATAATTATTAATTATTGTTCTTCGAGAAAAAAAAATAGTGAATTCAATAAATATAAGTATGTATTATATCCTTTTTCTTTCATAGAAAAAGCTTCCCAAATTAAAACACTTTTCATTAACGTCATATCGACGTGTACAGTGTTATGATAATCTGATTATTCCATTACTTCAACGAATGATAAATCTTGAAGAACTAGTGTTATTTCTATCAATATTAAGATTTGGAGAACATTATATTGATGGAATTGAATTATATGATTCAATTCTTATTTATATGCCACGATTAAAAAAATTTATTTTCAATATAGACACATATGTATTCGAAGGTAGCATTGATTTTGCTCTTTTATCGAATGAAGATATTCAACGTACTTTCATTGGAGAAGAATATGGACCAGTTTATTCACAAGTTGAAACATTTTCAAGAAAAAACAGGAGATATCGCCAAAAAAATCCATTTCCATATGAATTCGAAAGTAGATGTCATATCTATTCACTTCCATACCAATTCAAAATTCTTTTTAATTTAACTAATTCTTTTCAAGGTGGTTTATTTGATAATGTTATAACGTTGAAAATGATTGACTTTCGTTCTTTTCAACATACTTTCTTTGAAATCATCTCTCAAAGTTTTCCTCTATTGAAAAAGTTGTATATATTTAATTATGAACCGCAAAAACGCAAGCAACAAATGCAAAAATGTATAATATTTTCTCATCTTGTTTTCCTATGCCTTCATCATGCTCATGTAGATTATGCTAAACAATTTCTTTCCAATAAATTCTGCTATTTACCTCGTTTATTGGATCTTCGTATTGGCTATGAATCTCTCATACTGGTTACTAATAACTTCACCAATGATGGAACACGTATCACTTGTAGTAAATTGACCGCTCTTCATATTGAAGGGCCGTTTGTACCTTCAAATAATTTTCATCAATATTTTCCTTCATTATAAATGTTTTTGTTGTTTTTTTTGTTGAAACTTTTTTCGATAAAATCAAATAATACGAGATGATGAATTGTACTAATCAAATAAAATAAAATGAATATAATATGAAGAATAGTCTTTTTGCTATAGTTCGACAAAGAAGAGTTTGATTATTAGTCTATCGATTTAAAAATAGGTCCATGGATAAATAATATTTTAGATCAAGAAAATGAGAATAATATTTTATTTATTCCGAATCAAAATATACTTCAACTCAGTGATTTATTGACTAGATGGATTGAATGGGCGCCGCCCACCCGAAAGTATACATATCGATTTATCAATTGAGTGGCCTGAATAGGCACTCTCCAGCTGAAATTTCTCTTTGCCTACCCGAAAAATAAAATCTAGATAAAACATTGCTTGAAAGCATATAAAGTATAAACATTCGAAATGAATTATTTTCTTCATTATTTCGACAGAGTCTATGAGAGTATCAATAGTTGTTTTTGTATACGAAATCCTGGTCAAAATTTTTATTTTTGTTTTTTATGTTCAGTTGAGTAGTTATGATCTAAAACTGCCCTAATCCAAATTTTTAGTTCATTTGGATGTTTTATAGTAAAATTATTTTGGATAGATTTTTGAAAATTATCTACCTACTATTAAATAAATAGTCATAAGTGGTTGCAAAAATGCTTACTAGGATTATATTTCTATACATTGCAGAATTTTTTTCCACCTAATATATTAAATGATAAAGTATCGACAGTTGTAAAACAATGTGCTATTTAAAATATTGTATACTATCTATTTAATAGAGTTATGGAGTCTACCATCAGTCGAAATTGTTAGGATTTATGAGTGCAGAAAAGTCAATTTGTTGCACTATTTTTGATGTCATCTTTCGAAATCAAAGTTGTTCGAGATAAGAAGGAAAAGTAGATCTTGAATTTTTGGATCCTATGGATTCTAGAGCCGATTCATTCAACGACACCAAAATTAATCAAAAGTTATGATAATTCGCAAAAATACATTAAGATCTATTAACATTGTTTAGAGTACATCTATATCCAGAATAGTTTATCAAACTACACTGTTTTTTAATAAAAGAAGATAATGTAGACCCCAGTAAATCTTGATGCATCCTGATGAGCACTAATAAATTGTAAAATAGATTTATTGAAGTTTACAAAAATCTATCAGAAATTATTGCAATCTAATAAATCTATCAGAATGAATGAGATAATACGTTACAAATATCTCTAGACCACTCTCCCCCAAGGATCCCCAGGGAGTCACTTGAAATCTTTAAAATCTCTGGTGAGTCCAGAGGGAGTCACCACGCTATTCCCCAGGGAATTCCTAAATTAGAAATACTCCCTAGGGATTTCCTATGAAACTGCTAAGGATTCCCCAATTTTTAGAGAGTAGGGAGAAAATTAAAAACTTCCTAGGGTATCCCTATCTAGAGACTCCCCGAGGAGTTTTCTTTTTACTGATTTAATTATGTTAAGTGCATAAATGTTTCAGATAAATACCAATATATATATTTTTAAATACAGTCATATTATTAGCTGTAGAAACGTCCATCTGGTACAAAATAAGAAAGAAGCTGACGTAAAAGCATTAGACATTTTTGTTTCAAGCTAGAAGGTAACAGGTCTCGAAATTGGGCCAGTTTTTGATGGCCCGACCCGGTCCACACCGGGTTATGTATTGAACATGCCCGCCCGGCCCAACTTCTATTCTTTAAAGGATCGGCCCGGCCCGGTTTGGCCCGACACTGTTTTAAGGATATCTTGTTTTCAAAAAAGCTTTCGCTACGAAAAGTAACGATTATTCTTGTAGTTTATTCAAGCGCTGTAAAAGATTTATCTTCATGGTGATCATGAGTTGAATAAAAGCAGACAGAAGTTAACACTCGCGTAAACAGCATAAAAGATAATTTGAAATATCCATTGAACTGAAAAAGTAAGACGCCTTTTCTAGTTCAGTTTCATGAAAGTTGTAATTTGTTACTAAGAACACTCTGAAGTGGAATATTTACGGATCAATCTAAAAAAGTAAGATTGACTACTATTCGTAGCTTATTCTCTTATAATAAGTATATTGTCAAGGCTTCTATATTTGAATAGCATTCATGTCATTTAATACAACGGATAGTTTATTCGTACTTGCGTGAGGACGAGTGGCATTAATCACAAGAAACGTTATTTTCATTTATTCTTTACATGAAAGATGTACAATTTTCCCATAGTAAAGATTTCTCATTAATATCGATTGAGAGATGCATGATCCGTACAGATGTTTCGCGATACATCACGGTAAAATGAATAAAAAAAGATAAAGTCAATAAAATCATCCTTAACATGTTGATTGTCCGGTACACCATATGTAGTACACGATGGTTTTGACTGAGACATCCATGCACTACATATGTTACATCTGCAGTATAGAATATCTTAACATGTTGGCTGTTCGGTGCATCATATATGATGCCCGCGCAGCATAGAATATCTAACGCTAGAATTTGCTAGACGCAACTAACTCACTACATTTGAACTATTAGAACGCTTCGATAGAATGTAAAGAAGCATTCTAGTTCTTGATAGAATCTCATATGACGCAGTGGGTATAATAAAATCGCAAAAAAACATCGCGTTTCAATCAGAATAAGCACCATGATCAATTTCAACCTTGCTTAAGAGTCTCATTAACTCCATTCGCGGCGGGATTTTTTACCTCACCGTCCCATATATGGGACACCCGCCGCGAATGGATTAAATGACTTTATTCAAATTCATCATCATAAAACGACGATGAAACTGCAATCGACCGCTACAAAATAGATGAGACAGTATTAAAATTGTATGATAAGATGAATTCGAATGAAGACATCTGATGAAACCCTTTAGTAAGATCGAAACCGGTCATGGCTGCTTATTCTGATTGGAAGCATTTTGTTGAAGAGAGATAAATGAATTATATGTTGCATGAGAAAAACCATGTAACTTATATTTGAAACTTATTTTTGTGGTTGTAAACGTAATACACTTCAAAAATAATAGTTTATTTAAAATTAAAAATATAAAAAGTGGACGTAGAACAAATACAATTTTTTCTCATGGGGGACCAGCTAACGTGCCAAACCTAAACAACAGATTTTACTCGTCCCAAAACAGCAAAGTTTTAATCTATTTTTATCTATAAATTAATTAACTCTTATCGAAATAAAGGTAATTTTACATCAATAAATTTCGACTCACATTGTCTTTCGAAGTGGAATATATATGTCAAAATCTAATACAATACTGTATGCGGTACTTATTCACATGAAAAGTTCGACAAAAATATTGGAAGTCAAAATTTCAGAATAAAATTCAAGAAAAAACATAAACTACAATCGTCGCTTTTAAAATTAGCTTTTTTATTTTTTCTACGTGAGAAATCTTCAAAAACCAGATAAACTTCGGGCCGGGCGGCCCGACAAAAATTTCGGCCCGCCCGGCCCACCGGTCTGTTCTGTTAAGGCCCGCCCGACCCGACAGGTTGGGCCTTTTTTGGTGTATCGGGCCATCGGGCTGGGCGGCCCGTTTCGAAGCCTGTTAACCAATTGTATATGATAAAATTTTTTTGTTTAATAGTGCTTGTTTTTGTTCAAGTTAATCTAATATCTCCCATCTAAATTAGAATAAAAACGAAAATCTTCAAAACAAAATCAGATTTTTAATATACATGATGTTTTGAAGCAAATAGCACCACAGAAATCTCATCGTCATGGTAATTCATAATCGTTGTTAGATTTGATTAATTCATAAAATTTCAATTCAATAAACATTACTAATTCAATTTGATATAAAATATTTATTTCAATAAAACGAATATTGAATAATTAATATTAAAATTGATTCATTTTGATTTATTGGTAAAGAAATTAAATTAATTGTAAATAAATAATATTCTATTGATTTAATGATGATGATAAAATAATGCATTGATTAAATTGATATTTATCACGTGTAAATATAAAAAAAAAACAAGAATTTAAATTTAATAAACAAATAAATGTTAATTGACTATGATTACTAATATAGTTATTAAATGTTGATGAAAGAATATGAAGATGAATCTTATGAAATTCTCTAGATATATTATTTTCAGACAAAACTTTATTTTCATCTATTTGTAATATAAAAATATCTCCAACAGTTTTCGTCACAACTAATAAAATTAATTCCAGATTTTTTCTCTTTTCTTTTTCTTACATTTAATTTAATTATATCGGATGATCGATGAAGTCAAATTCTTTTTATTTAATATTCTATATTTGTTTGATAACGATAATCCAACTGTATATAGATGACAGCCAGATAATGATGGAATTAAATAAACAATGAAAAACTTACTTTAAGTGAATCAAATAAAATCTATTAATTAACTAGATGGTATTCGAGTTTTACTCAAATATGAAATGCGATGTGAAGTCGAGAGTATCGATTATCGAAAAATCAGTAATTCGTCCAAAATGAATATTTGTTTGAATGGTTAAATACGAACGAAAGATGTGGTCGACAACTTCTTTAGGTTTTACCAAGTTAGATTTCTTATCTATCGATATTGTCGAAAAATTTATATTTTGATCAATCAGCTGATCGAAAGCGAGAAGAAATTCAAAGTGCAGATATAACGGAATTCCTCATTACGAGAACTCCATCAATACTTATCAATTTGCTTCTAATAAAACATTATCAAATGATCGATTAACTATTTTAAGTAACTCATTCATTATCAACAGTCAGCTGAAATATATAATCAAAAACAGTTGTTTGCAGATAGTGATGACTAACTTGTCTTGCTAGCTTTATTTTAATTATTCAAGCATAAAATCTTTCAAATTCATCTTTTTCCTAAATTATTTGTAGCTCAACCATTCAGCTTAATGAAAACTAAAAAACGAATTTTCACGATTTGATCTCGGTACTTTCATATCGCATTAAAATTTTTTTTTCTGATTTTTCGTTGTCGAGATCATCGTGACACAAATGACAACTTTTGATGTGTACGTCAAATACGAAGGTTTAAAAAAAACTTCACGAAGGAATACATAAATACTGTGCTGTGCACTGCATTAATAATTCATTCCATTTGAAGATGATACAGATGGATGATACTCGTATTATTGGACAAACATAAGAATCTAAAATTATTAATTAAAAATGAATTTTCTTTCTTTGTTTTTTTTTGTTGAATAATAATAAACAAAAATCTTTTGAATGTGAATTTTTAAACACAGAAATATTTGATTGTGGTAGATAAAGAATATAAGCAATTTTATCAACTAAAACATCCAAAATAGTTTCATCTTGATTAACAAATTAGTCTTCTAATAGACTATGTTGATGATCATGTGAGATGAACACAATTATTTGAAATATTATTTAAGTAAATTAAAGATTGAAGAACAAGATATCGATTTAATAAATCATAATCATAAACCATACAAAGTTCATTTACTAAAAGTAAGCAAATTAATATTTAGCCATAAAAATGAAATACCAATTGAATTTATTCATGACATTTTCAATTCAAAAAAAATTTTCAACAATAATGAAAAAAGATATATACAAACGACAAGATAAAATTAAGGATTATAAACAAACCAACAAAACTTTTATGCGTTAACCTTCTGGATGCCGACAAATTCTTTCGTTCTGTTCGATAGATTAGAAAAATTAAAAAATATCTCTCCCTAGCGTATTCAACCGATTAACCGATATGACAGAACATAAAAGAATATTTTCCTTCTTCTATTTTATCTTTAATTTGAAGACAACGGTAACCAAAAGGTTAAATACCGAGAGACTTTTCAATAGATGTCATACACAATAAAAAAAAGTCATATCATGTTTGACAATAACTATATTATATAATATTTCTTTACTTAATATTAATACCGATGAATATTTTTCAACAAGATTTCATTTATAAATAAATGAAATCTTCATTTATAAATAAATGAAATCTTCATTTAATTTAATATTTGAAACGATTGTACAATACTGAACGATTGAAAATCAAATATTGTTTTATTATTTTAGTCTAAATTAAAATATATTGATATAAAGTGTAGTTATATCAATATTTCCTATTCATAGTAATGCAGATTTTCCATTTCATACAATTAGAAATGTAAACCGATGCCATCGTCAATGACGGTGACTGAGCCACATGGCCTATACCTCTACATACAATGTTTACAAAGTGAATACATGATGAAATTATTAGTTACATATAATCTATTTTTTTCTTATTATATCGATATTCTAACAATACGTTCAAAATGAGAATTTTAGATGAAATAATAAAATAAAATATTATTTTAAATAAATTAAATAGAATGATAAGATAATCATTATTCTAGTTTTTATACAAATATTTATTTAATAAAATAGTAAACCAGAGCTTTCGGCATCTCAAATGTCATCATCAGTAGTAGTGCAATACAATAAAAATTAAAAATAATAAAAATTAGAAATATGGAAAATTCTAATTTATTTTGAATAATTATTGAGTAGATGAAGTTACTAATAATTGATTCAATATAATATTTATTGTATTGCACTACTATTGATGATGGCATTTGAGATGCTGAAAGCTCTAGTTTATTATTTTATTGAATAAATACTAATATAAAAACAAGAATATTGACTATTTTATCATTCTATTTAATTTATTTTTTAAATAAATTATATACAAGACCTATTATTCATTTATATTATTATTATTATTATTATTATTATTATTATTATTACTATTATGAAATAAAATATGTTGAATAATTAAAGAATGTAATGATCATATGGCTGATCGAATATTGATCCTAAAAACAGCAAATTATTTACGGTATAAAGAAAACAAAACAATTATTCTTATTTCAAATACTATAAAAACATTTACATATTTTTCAAACTTTGATAGTGGCTTTGTTCTGGTGACCGTCGTTTTATGAATAACAGTTTATTAAATATTATTTTATTATAATTAACAAGACTTTGATTCCAATAAGATTATAATAGTATGTTTTCGATACGTATCATTTTTTTTATCACTTTCATATTCGACTTAACTGTCTATTGTCATTTCATCCTTTTTTATTCACCGTTTTTTTCTCTCATTATAATAGAAACAACGATATTGATTTAATAAATCGATTATATTAGATAAGAAAATGTTCTCTTTTAATATGATAATCAATTACAAATTCAATTGTTAATATTCGAAGAATAGGTCTTTCATTAGACTATATATAAGACATATCTTTTTGTAATTATTTATTTGACTTTATGTCAAATGAAAATATCAATTGAAGTATAGAATATATCAAAAATCATCAAGGAAGATTAGTGGATATATTTCTTATACAATTCAACCGATTTCAGTTCAGATATATGTGCTTGATGTAGAACAATTCGGACAGTTGTGCCAAGTATGCTGGAAGTAAATGCGTAGTCAAACATTTATTTCAAATGTTTGTTAGATATTTTTTATCAATAGAATTTTCATTAAGGTTTACAAAAATATGTCGATCATCATCAACGGATTATGCTGATACTATCGAGATTTATGGTCAATCATATAGCAATTAAAATTGAACGAATATTTCTAATTAACATTATAAATAACGAAAGAAAATTTTAATATAAATCATCATCTATTCATATTTTAGTTTTGTTTATTTCGTTTCGTCATTGTTTCTATCTCATTTTCTCTCATTATTTAACTATAAATACTGAGAATAACATGACGAAGAACGAAAAAAAAAAGAGAGAGAGACAAAGAATAGGAAAGCAAAAGAAACATTATGTTTAACCACTATAGAAGAGAATAATTTTCCATCTTCAACTAACATTAACTTTCGTTTTAGATCTAAATAATTAATTATGGGAGACGACTTATTTCAAGCCATAGTGCATGCAAAGGATGATGTATATTAAAAATTGGATTTTTCTTCGAATATTTTCCGTTTTTATTCTTATTTAGGTTGAAGCATTAGATGCACTTGAACAACAACAACACCAACAATTAGCAAATGCACCACGTAAGACACGACAACATTAATGACTTAATATTTTCTTTATTTATCATTCAGGTTCAACTGCTGAAAATGAAGAATTTAACTTTGCATTAACTACTTATGTTACAGAAGAAGCAGCAAAAAAACGAGATAAAAAACAAAAAGAACATCTTGGTAAGTTTTATTAGTGTTTAAAAGTAATTAATCTATTTTGTTTTAATATGAACTTTTTTGCTTTAGAACGTGAAAAAAAAAAAATTCGACCAACTGATATATGTGAATATTTATCTCCAACTGAAGTTGGTGAAAAAAAAGGTATAATAATAAAATATTCATTATATTTTATTCATACTTTTTTTTTCAGATATTTATTGTAAATTACCATTAAGTTATAGTTCACAATATATTGAAGCAGCTTGGTATAATTGGTGGGAAAAACAAGGTTTTTTTCGTCCTGAATATTATGATGAACATCCATCAGTTAATGCTTCAATATCACGAAAAAAAATTATTATGGTTATTCCACCACCAAATATAACTGATTATCTTCATTTAGGTAATGCAATAACGTATATATTTGGAGATATACTTTCTCGATGGCATCGTATGTGTGGTGATACAGTTGTTTGGATACCTGGTTGTGATCACGCTAGTATAGCAACAGAAGTTATTGTTGAAAAAACATTAATTAATGAACAAAAATTATCAAGACATGATTTGGGTAGAGAAAAATTTTTAGAAGAAATTTGGAAATGGAAAAATGATAAAGGTTTTATTAGAAAATTAATTTATTAAAAAAGAAAAATCTTTTTTTTTATTTTTATATAAATAGTTAATTGTATTTATGAACAAATGAAAATATTAGGTATATCATGTGATTGGTCACGACAAATATTTACAATGGATAAAAATATATTATATGCTGTTGAAGAAGCATTTATTCGTATGCATGAAAAAAAATTAATTTATCGTTCAAAACAGCTAGTTAATTGGTCATGTACATTGAAATCAACTATTTCAGATATTGAAGTAAAATAATTAATTAATATAAAATTAATAATAAATAATTGTGATAATTTTCTAGATCAAAAAAATTAAAATTAAAGGTCGAACATTAATTCATGTTCCAGGTTATGAACAACCAATTGAATTTGGTATCTTAATTTATTTTGCATATCCAGTTGAAAATTTAAGTAATAATATTTAGGAAAAAAAAAAGAAAAAAATTATCTTTCTATTATAACAGATGAAAAAATAATTGTTGGAACAACTCGTCTCGAAACAATATTTGGAGATGCTGCTATTATTGTTCATCCTGATGATCAACGTTATAAACATTTACATAATAAATATGTTCAACATCCATTTGTTTCACGTCGTTTACCAATATTAACTGATACAATGGTTGATCCAACATTTGGTTTTGGCGCTATTAAAGTAACACCAGCACATGATCAAAATGATTTTGAATATGGACAACGCTTATCATTACAATTTATAACATGTATTAATGATGATGGTTTAATGTCATCTGAATGTGGTCTATATAGTGGTAAACCACGTTTTGAAGTTCGACAACAATTATTAAATGATTTAAAACAACGTGGTCTTTATTATGATTCAAAAGAAAATGAAATGATATTATCAATATGTAGTTATAGTAAAGATATAATTGAACCATTAATTAAGCCACAATGGTATGTTAATTGTAAAACAATGGCACAACGTTCAATTGATGTTGTACGATCTGGTGAATTAAAAATTTTACCAACTATATTTGAATCTATTTGGTATAAATGGTTAGATGATATACATGATTGGTGTATATCAAGACAATTAGGGTGGGACCATCGTATACCAGCATATTTTATTAGTTCAAATGATATTTCAGCTGGTAATGAAGTTAATAATGATTATTGGGTTAGTGCACATTCATATGATGAAGCACTTGATAAAGCTTCAAAAAGATTTAATATATCAAAAGATAAAATACAATTAACACAAGATGAAGATGTGCTTGATACATACTTTTCATCAAGTCTTGTTCCATTTTCATCATTTGGTTGGCCAACACAAGCAGAGGATTTTAAAAAAGATTTTCCAACAACATTACTTGAAACAGGCCATGATATACTTTTATTGTCGGCTGCACGTATGGCAATGATATCATTAGAGTTAACTGATCGTTTACCATTTACACAAATTTATTTACATCCAGTGATTCAGGGTGCAAGTGAACATCAAATGTCACAAAGTTTAGGAAATGATATTCGTTCACTTAATCTTATTCATGATATGTTATTAGAAAAACTTCAAACAAAATTCAAAATTTCAAAAGAAGGTTATCCATATAATATTCCAGGATGTGGAATTGATATATTACGTTTTGCTTGTTGTGCTAATGCTATTCAAGGTTATTTAAATTAATTAAATATTTTATATATATTTCTTTTATTTGATTTAGATCAATATATTAATTTGGATGAATTTGATCTTGACAATGCTCAAAATTTTTGTGCTGATCTTTGGAATATGATACGATCTACAATGTCAAAAAATTTAGATATAAATGATTTAAATTGTTTTCAACCACCAGCACAATTTACAGTAAAAAAGAAGATATTTAAAATGAAAAAATAAAAATAAAATTTTTTATTTTAGCTTACTGGTATAGAAAAACCAGGCGATTTATGGATATTAAGTCGATTAAGTTATACTATTGAACAATGTGAAATTGGTTTTAATAAATATCAATTTAAGCAAATAACAACAGCTATTCATAATTTTTGGATTTGTGATTTTTTGGAATTTTATATGGAATATATTAAAAGAGATTTTTATTCATCAGAGCCAAATTTACAACGACAAAATACAATTAAATTTATTTTATATACAATTTTAAATAATGGTTTAAGATTAATGTCACCTATTATGCCATTTCTTTCTGAAGAACTATATCAACGTTTACCAAAAGCAAATAATGAAAAAAATACCACACCAAGTGTTTGTGTCGCACCATATCCACAATCAAAAGATGTAAAAATTTCTTTTTTAAAATTATTTATTCTTTTTTTTTTCGTTTTTAGTTTAGAAATTATCGTAATTTTCAAGTTGAAAATAATATAAAAATTATTGGTAGTGCTATTCGATCAATCGTCAAGTATTATGAAGAAAATAATATTGCTTCTGATGAACTTGTTGATAGTAAGTTTAATAAGATTATATTGAGTAAGACCTCAGATGGTGGGGTATTATTCTTAGTTTGTTTATATTTTTTGTCTCTCGAATAAAAAAGCTAAAATACCGGAAACATTTTATAATTCTTGTTATTCTTTCTCGTAGAGAAGAGTCTTAGAAACATAGATTGTTTGCTTGCTTGTATGTCCGCACAAAGGCAAAAAAGCATTTTATTAATATTATCCTATAAAACTTAATCATAGGGTAATGGGGGTCAAGGAATTCGAATCTGATGTTGGTTTTTTAAAATTTTTTTTCGATTCACTGTTTTTACACGAAGGACCACATTTTTTGCAAAAAAATTTTTTATAAGGGTTAGTTGAAGGGTAATCGAGGACGAGTAATTCAAATCTGAAGCCTGTTTTCTAAAGGTTTTTTCAAGTTCAATTTTTTAAATAAACGACAAATTTTTAAGAAAAAATATTTGTTTTTATGAAGTCTGGTCAAAGGCAGTTGATGTCCAGGAACTTGAATCAGACTTCGGTTTTTTTAATTTTATAAATAAAAGCTTAACAGTAGTTTAGAAACACGATTTCTACGAGATAGAGCTGAGCGAATCTTTAGACGAGCGCTACTTATTTTTACTAGGACAAACTTTGCAAAAGCTGCAAAAAAAAACACAAGAGCAATATTTTTTAAAATGAAAAATTAAATAAATAACCGCGTCAAACAGTGTTTAATATAGGTGAAAAAAATTTTAGCTCGGTACCACTTCTAATGCCGAAGATATGGAGGGGCGAAACAGTACTTTTTTCTTGGTAAAGAAATTGCGTTTGAGAAAAACTCAAAATTGAATTTTGAGTTTTTCTTAAATACTCATCGTTTGTGTTTTGCGATCAAAACATTATGTGGAAAGAAAATCTTTTTTGGTAGATCAATAGAGAACGCTTTCAAATTTATTTATCACTGAAAAAAAAGAAAATCGGAAAAATTTTGATTTTCATGTTGGGAAAGATAAAAAATACCTTTAATAAACAATTATTCACAGAATTGTTCTGGAAAAGGTATTTACTGTAGTAGATCCAACTATAAGAAGAGCAAACATCCCTTTCAAGTGGAACTTTTGAGTCGAAAACCGTCCTATGACCTTCCTCTAGACCTAAGGAAGTATTGTGGAAAATTTGGTGACACTATCTTTTATCGAGATTGAGTTATAAGCGGACAGACAAACAAACAAACTTTCTTCTTTATATATATAGATATTAAATATGTCATTATAATAATGCACTAATACCGGTATTGGTAATGATCAGATTCCACAGCTTAGGAGTCTGAGAAAATCAAATCCTTCTAGGATGTTTAATAACTCACCAAAGATCTATTGTTTGAGCCTATAGCTGTTCCGAAAGTGATTTGATAGTTGGAGATGTTTCCTCCTCAGTAGTATTGATAATTAAAAATTTCTTTCTTTTTTTGTTTTTTAGTGTTCATATACTCATCAACACCAACAACAACAGCAGTCTTCATCGAATACAACGACGTTATAAGTTCGTTCACCAACATCATCAGTATTCAAAACCTGATCGAAGAACCACCCGATCAAAAAAAATATTTAAATATACTATGTACATCAAGATATAAACTATATCTTAAAATTAAATAAACTTTTTTTTTTTTTTTTTTTTTTGACTAGCTTATATTTTGTTTTTCTTGTTTTGTTTTTTTGGTTTATAATAAATCTTTATATAAAAAATTTCAAAGTTTTTATCTTAATTATAAAAATTTGATTTGATTTTTTTTACTAATGAATTATTTTTTTATTTATAGATAAAGAAAAATGATTTTTAGATCTGAACAAGGAAAAAAAATTGAATCGTATTCAACAAATAAATGAATAAAAAGAAGGAATTGATATTTTATGAAATAACAAATTCGAATGGTATTGATGGTTAATTATTCTTTTTTATTTATTATTTATTTCGATTTTTTTATTGCTCAAATAAATACTAACAACATTTTCTAATATATCTTGATGATTATCTAATTCATAACTAAATTATTCTTTATTTAAAGAAATAAACATTAATTTCTCTTTTTCTAATCAATAATTCGTATCAAACATATTTAATGTTGTATTATTGATTTTGTTATTAGAAAAATTCAATTTCGGTATAAATGAAAATCTTCAAAGTAGAATTTAATTTACATCTGATCAAATAACTTCATGTTTAATACCAATTAATTGAATGATAAATTTTGGAATTTGCCATAATTAATTTTGTTCAATAGATAAAAATAAATAGTTTGCTAATATTATTAGTATAATTTATATCAAAAATCTCAATCAATTATAATTGAATTAAACTTATTTTCCATAGTTTGATGATCAAGAATATTATACAAACAGATCTAAACATTAAAAAAAAATCTTTTATATGAAAACAATTGTTTATTTACCATTATTTCTATAATATCTGATCGATGTGATTGAAATATATCTTTATCTTCACTATAGTAAATGCATTCTCATTATCAGATAAATATTCTTTTTATATTAATACTTCAATTAAATATTCAAAATAAGGATGAAAAAAATTCTAAAGGAGCTCCTTCATTCATTGAAATTACTTCTTTCTATAAACAACAACATATCTTCAGATACATGAAGAGAAAAAAAAACCAATAAATTACTTTTAATGCATGCCAAAAACTAAATATTAATTGTGATGATGCTTCATCAATTGGATATTGTCCTTTCATATCGATAAATATCTAAATCAATAGAAATCAATAAAAGTTATTAGTAGAATTTTTGTGATACTAAAATGTGAAATATGATGAAATTCTTCATTTTATTAATGATGCCAATGCTGATGAGAGAGAAAGAGATTATAGCTATAAAATAGGCTTTCTCGACATCATTAAAGGTTATTAAAGCTCATTTTTAAGAAAAAATTTATTAGGACAATTCCTATGGGATTTAAATGTGAAACACAATGGAATTGCTAACATTATAAAAGTTTCTGTTACAGTCTTTGATGATTCCTTTCAAAAGCATCTGTCACAATCTCTGATATTTGTCCTTATGGTATCTATATCACAGTTTGTGATGATTAGTTGCTAAGAATTCTACTATAGTCAGTGGTGCATAATTACTGAGTTGCTTGTTACGATATGTGAAGAGGAAGAATGAAAATTTTTACTCCTGTACCCTTCAACAGTCCTTTTGAATAGTATTTCACAAAATTTTTTTTTAAAATAACACTGATATTATACGTCGTGCTTCCTAAAATACGAACCATGACAAGATGATAAAATTGATGTGAATATATGTGTAATTGAACATCGAATAATATTCCTATGTCAACAATTAATTGAGCAAGATTTTCTTCATATTATACAATCAACTTTATCAAATACTTTGCTTTTTCTTTTGATTTAAATCTTGATTAATAATAAGAAAAATGTTATTCTATTAATTTATTTCCTATTATTAAACATCGATCAAATATTGTTTCAAGTTGTAAAATATAAGTTAAAAGACAAATAAATACAATTGGATATTTCAGAGCATCTAATAATGTAAATATAATAATTAAACAATCCAAAACATCAGAAAATATTATTTCATTTGTCATTGAATCAAATAAACAATCAAAAAATATTTCGATTTGTCGAATTAATATATCAATCAAATTCAAACCATTTTGATAAATAATAATATATTTTACCAAGTATATCAGTTTGATTATATGTTGAAATTATAAATTAAAGATAATTAACAATTAAATAAAGAAAAATAATGAGAAAATATATTTGAATTTATTATTACCAATTAGAAATTCTTTTACAAGTTCAATTTCAATTAATGATTATTAAGATTTTAATACAAAAATTCGAGAAAACTAAAATAAAACTTCGTATATAATTTTTTTTTAAAGAAAATATTTATTTACTTCTTCTGGAAGCATATTTAAAATATTTAATATAAATAAATGTCCATTTTCAAGCTAAAAATATAACAAATAATTATATATTTATAAAAGTATATAGTAAACAAACATGTTTGAATTAAATATTCATTTTGTGATTGAATAAATAATGTAATAATTGATGTTAGACTATTATTCCATTTATTTTATATACTATTTAATATTAAATGATCTAACTAAATAGAATATATTTTAATATAAAAGTTCTTTTTTTTTTTTTTTATTAATATTTAACTAACAATCATAGTTAATTTAGCAATTATTTGTTTTGAATTAATTGATGAAATAATTCTCATATATAATTATCATCTAATTCTGATCTAAACAATTTGAAAAATATAAAAATCAATAATTTTAGATAATAAACAACGTACAAATATTTAGAAATTTTATTAGAAAGAAAAACAGTAGCACTAAAAGAATTAAATACTTGAAGGTTTACTCATATTTAAAAATTTTCATGAAAATTCCTATACTAATTTAGAATATTGTAAAATTTTTAAGAATAATATTCAATTGTTAATGTTGTTCAGTTAATAATTGAGATGTTGACGAATAAAAATCATTATGATTATTTGTCTTATTTCAAATAGAAACGTATTTTATTTTTACAAATAATAAAAATATAAAAACTAACCAATATCTTCGAATTGCTGTAAAAAGATCGAAAAAAATAAGATCGAAAGAAAATTGGCAGAAACAAAAAAAAATCTCGAAATGTACTATGTCGAAAATAAAAATATCGAAAGTAAAAATGACACAATTATTCGAGGAAAAAGCCTTAAAAATATTTCATGTTTCTGAAAATAGAGATCTTTTCCACCCTCACTCACCTTTTCACCATCCACATATTCTCATCTACACATTTCCATTTGCATACACATTATTAAATCTGTTTTTGACACTTTTATTTTTGACATTTTATAACTTGGTCATTTTCTACTTTCGATTACAACAAAATATGCTTCCTTCACTCTCATATCAACATTTTGAATAATATAAATTTTTCGATATATTAATCTTTCGAGATTTTGTCTTTTTGATATTTTACTTTTCAAAATTCTATATTTTCGAGTTTTCAATTTTTCTACTTTTTGTCTTTTTCGAAATTATTTTTTTCGACTTTTTTTCTTTGACAAGTTATTTTCGAGATTTTGTTTTTTTGATCTTTTTACATTATATCATATCTTCAGCAGAATAATTTGTTATTACTTTTATATTAGTTGATATTAGAGTTGTTATTAGAACAATAATTAAATAAAAAAAAAAAAAGACAAAATTATATTTAAATATTTCTTATCGTATCGTATATTCGGAGAGTGTTGCTATACGTAGAGAATTTTATGCAATCATGGATGATACATGTATGATGTCACTAGTGCACAATATTATGAACATTGTCCATCATATATTAAATTGTGTTAATTGATTCGAAATATTAGAAGAAATATTGATTACGTACTTTGCATAGAGATAGGAAATTGAAAAGATAATCTTTTTTTATTTCTAGCTGATTAATAGATTCTATTCTTAGTTTATGTTGATAGAAGTGAAATTAATGAACTTAAAAGGTCTGTTTGATTGATCGGATAATGTCATACAGTAAAGACCTATATATCTATCTATGTTGCTACTATCTTTTTATCTTAAAATATGTCTAGAATAATTTGTTTTATATCATACGTTCAATGCAATTTCATCTTATTTATTTTTAATGAAAATCAATGGTTCAAGCAAGTTAACTACATTAAATTACTTTTTGATTGATTTTTATATGAAATAAACATTATCTATCCTAAAAAAGTCAGTTTTTTTCGAAAACCCCTCGATTTACTATGTTATCAAATATTATATTAGATGAAGTTAGAATTTTTTTTATTAGTTAAGCCTTGAGAAAGACATATTAAATACTGTCGGATTAATTGAATATCTCCCTTTTGTCTTTCTTTTGTTTTAGTTTTTATTACTTTATTTTTGTTATTTATTTAAAAAAAGCCTTTAAGGTCAAAATATTACTTGTGTATTATCAAAATTTATATAAAACATGACAAATATTGCGACAAAAGAATGATCAGTCAACGAATGATTCGTCAATAAAAAAAAAAGAGAATGTTCCACATAAAGAAAAATAACATCATTTGTTCATCATTGACCATTATTGTGCGACACGAATATTTATCCTTCATTGTTTTCTCCGACGGCAATGAGAAAAATGGATATGTATGTATATATAAATTAATACTCTGTAAATCAATGAATTAGATATGAATATTTCAAATAAGAAACGTCTCAATATACTTGATTTACCCAATGAAATTTTATTGATAATTTTTAAAAAACTACATATGGTCGATGTTCTCTATTCATTTGTGCACGTTACTCAACGTTTTGATCAATTAATATTTGATTCATTTTATATTCATAATCTTGATTTGACTTCTATGATGATGAAATCATATTATAATCGTATCTATTCAATAGAAAATAATGTTCTTGATAAAATATGTAAAAATATCTTACCTCAAATTCATCATCAAGTAACTGAACTTATTGTTGAACAAAATTCAATCGAACGTGTTCTTCATACTATCAATTATCCTCAACTTTACTCTTTAAGACTTGTAGATTGTACAGACGAAGTACTTTTCAAATACCTAACAGGTAAACTATTTAATTATATTTACTTCAATTAACACAATAATGAAATTATTTTAATAATGTTTTTCTTTCTTTTTTTTTATTTCTCAATCGAAGATAATACAACACTTCGAAGATTTCTTAGTGAACAAATTACATGTCTTAAAATTGATTTTAAATGTAACAGAACACTATCAATTTCTAGAAATTCTGCTTATATATTTGCTTCGATTTTATCTTTATGTAAACGGTTAATCAAGTTAAATTTTCATGAATTCTATGATCGATCAAAAATTATTCCTTTTTGGATATCATCAATGAATTGTACATCATCAACTTTAACTGAATTGATAATTGATATAAACACTTTCGATGATTGTCTTTATTTACTTGATGGACGTCTTAACTGTTTAACAAAATTGATTTTGTATGTTCAAGAAATTGAATATACAGCAAGAACTATAGATAATACAGTGAGTATAATTATTAATTATTGTTGTTCGAGAAAAAAAACTAGTGAATTCAATAAATATAAGTATGTATTATATCCTTTTTCTTTCATAGAAAAAGCTTCCCAAATTAAAACACTTTTCATTAACCTCATATCGACGTGTACAGTGTTATGATAATCTGATTATTCCATTACTTCAACGAATGATAAATCTTGAAGAACTGGTGTTATTTCTATCAATATTTAGATTTGGAGAACATTATATTGATGGAATTGAATTATATGATTCAATTCTTATTTATATGTCACGATTAAAAAAATTTATTTTCAATATAGACACATATGTATTCGAAGGTAGCATTGATTTTGCTCTTTTATCGAATGGAGATATTCAACGTACTTTCATTGGAGAAGAATATGGACCAGTTTATTCACAAGTTGAAACATTTTCAATAAAAAACAGGAGATATCGCCAAAAAAATCCATTTCCATATGAATTCGAAAGCAGATGTCACATCTATTCACTTCCATATCAATTCAAAATTCTTTTTAATTTAACTAATTCTTTTCAAGGTGGTTTATTTAATAATGTTATAACGTTGAAAATGATTGACTTTCGTTCTTTTCAACATAATTTCTTTGAAATCATCTCTCAAAGCTTTCCTTTATTGAAAAAGTTGTATATATCTAATTATGAACCACAAAATGGCAAGCAACAATTGAAAAAATGTATAATATTTTCTAATCTTGTTTTCTTGTGCCTTCATCATGCTCATGTAGATTATGCTAAACAATTTCTTTCCAATAAATCCTGCTATTTACCTCGTTTATTGGATCTTCGTATTTGTTATGAATCTCTCATACTGGCTACTAATAACTTCACCAATGATGAAACACGTATCACTTGTAGTAAATTGTCCGCTCTTCATATGGAAGGACTGTTTGTGCCTTCAAGAAATTTTCATCAATATTTTCCTTTATTGTAAATATTTTGTCTTTTTTTTTTTGTTAAAATTTTTGTCAATAAAATCAAATAATACGAGATGATGAATTGTACTTTGATTATACTAATCAAATCAAGTAAAATGAATATAATATGAAGGCTGGTGTTTTTTTTCTATAGTTCGATAAACAAGAGTTCGATTATTATTTATCTATTGGTTTAAAAATAAGTCCATTGATAAATAATATTTTAGATCAAGAAAATGAGAATAATATTTTATCTATTTCAAATAAAAGTATACTTCAACTCAGTGATCTATTTATTGGGTGGATCGGATGGGCGCCGCCCACCCGAGAGTATACATATTGATTTATCCATTGAGTGGCCTGAATAGGCACTCTCCATCCGAAATTTTTCTTTGCCTACCCAAAAAATAAAAACTAGATAAAACATTGCGCCAACGCATATAAAATATAAACATTGGAAATGAATCATTTTATTCATTATTTCGACAGAGTCTATGAGAGTATCAACAGTTGTTTCTTTATAAGAAGTCCTAGTCAAAATTTTTAGTTTTGATTTTTTATATACAGTTGAGTAGTCATGGTCTAAAACTACCTAACCCAAATTTTTAGTTCATTTGGATGTTCTATAGTAAAATTATCTTGGATAGATTTTTGAAAATTATCTACCTACTATTAAATAAATAGTCATAAATAGTTGCAAAAATGCTTACTAGAATTATATTTCTACACATCACAGCATTTTTTCAACCTAATATATTAAAAGATAAAGTATCGACAACTGAAAAACAATGAGCTATTTAAAATATTGTATACTATCTATTTAGTAGAGTTATGGAGTCTAATATCAGTTGAAATTATTAGAATTTATGAGTGCAGAAAAGTCAATTTGTTGCGCTATTTCTGATGTCATTTTTTGAAATCAAAGTAGCTCGAGGCAAGAAGGAAAAGTAGATCTTGGATTCTTAGATCTTATGGATTCTAGAGCCGGTACATTCGACGACACCGAAATTCATCAAAAGTTATGATAATTCGTAAAAATACATTAAGATCTATTAACATTGTATACGGTACATCCATATCCACAGTAGTTTATCAAACTACATTGCTTTTTAATAAAAGAAAATAATGCAGATTTCAATAAATCCTGGTGGATCCTGATGAACCCTAATAAATTGTAAAACAGATTTATTGAAATTTACAAAAATCTATCAGAAATTATTGCAATCTAATAAATCTATCGGAATGGATGAGATAATACGTAACAAAAGTATCTTCTCCTTAGATCTCAGTTATTATAGCAGCTATAGATGTGAAAATTTGTATGTACATAACTTCCGATAAATGTAGATCAGCAGCACAATCTACGCTCCAATTCCATACGGTAGAAGCAAGTTACAGTGCATGCTGTTGAGCTAAAACCATTTAGTTATATATGTATATATATATATATGTCGGAGTTGACTCTAAAATTCAGTTGTCTTTAAAATCGAAATGTCAACTAGGATAGAGCTCGTTGAATTTATAATTTAAGAGTCAACTAGTTGATTTTAAAACCAACTAGGATGGATTTAGTTGACTATTTTATTTTAAAGTGACTTAGGTAACTTTAAAATATATAATCATAAAGTTGTTATGCACTAATTGATATTGAATGATTTTTAACTAATGAAATCTTTTCAACATGAATTTAACAAAATATTATTTACTTAATTATTGAACCATAATCAAATTCAATAATGAAGGCGGCTTTCTACTCAAAGCTAGATGCTAATTTAAATGAGTAGGACTCAATGGCGGCGCGAAGAGGTAAAAGCAGGGGGGGGGCACTTAAGAAATGGGTGAAAATTTTTGAAAATGGGAGAATGTAGAAAAAAAGTTTAACGTTTCAGATTGTAAATGATTAACATATTACTAAATAAGTAAGCGAATTTATTATATAATTAGTTCGTTAATACATTTATTAAATTTTCTTAAAAATTTAAAACAAGAAGAAAGTCCTTACTGGCTGAATCTAAATTCGACGGCCAGTTTTGTTATTTAACCATTTTTGAAGAATTTCTGTAATTCATCCAAATTTAATGTTTCTAATGTCGGTCATAACAATGAATATAATCGTTCATCATTCATCGTCGTTTGCAATCTGTTTTTTATAATTTTCATTATGCTAAAGGATCTTTCTACATATGTGACCGTGACAGACATTGCCAAAAGATAATCAAATGCTCTTGATAGTAATGGGAGACATTTTTTTCGATTATGAACAACCAAATCTTTGGTAATTTTAATCGGAGTCTTTGCTGACAATTTTAGGAAATTTTAGATGAATTTTCTCCCAATTTCAAAAATTTTAGACATATTTCTCTGGATTTTTGAGAGTTTCAGACAGATTTTCTCCCAATTTTGGAGAATGTTAGATGAATTTTCTTTTGAAATGAGAGAAAACCTTCGTCGTAGTTTCTCTTAAAATCGGAGAAAGTTATAACCAAAAGCAGAGGGGGGGGGGGGTATCCTCCCCCCTCCCCATTCGCGCCGCCGCTGAGTACAACACATGCAAGATCTATACATCAATTTTTTTATTATAGTTGAATAATTTATTTACAATCAGTTTACGCAAAGCAAAAGAGAAGTGAAATAGTTTCATTTTAATGAGCATAAAATCAAGAAACACCCTCAAATTTTTCGAAAATACAAAAATCTTAAAATATTATTTTTCAAAAAAACGGAGAAAAGTCGATCCAATATTCCTCAGAAATGGGAGAAAGTTGTCCTTGTTTTTTGAAAGCAGGGGGGGTACCCCCCCTAACCCCCCCCCCCCCCCCCGCTCGCGCCGCCACTGAATACGATATAGATATAATAAATAGATATAATAAATATGTATATGAGCAGATACCAGTAAAAATCATAGCATATATAATAAAACTTTTATTAGACGATTAAATAATTTTTTAATATTCAATTGTTCATGTGAGATTAAGAATAAAATATGGTAGAAAATGGAATATTGATAGAATGAAGTAGTTCAAATGATGCAAATATATATACTCAGATTATGAATGAGCAGACTTGACGTCTATACCTAGTGAATGGGCAACAAAGAAAATAAGACAATAGAATAATGTATGCGGATGATGATCATCATCATCATGTTCACATATGTATATATATATATTTTTCCGTTCTGTGACCAATCAGATAAAAGTTCCTGAACTGAAATTTACTCTATTGTAATATAGATTTATTATTTTTTCCTCAGTGATAATCGAGAAAAATTTTAGGTTTTTCGTCAAACTGATTGGAAAATACACTGTGAAGATTTGAAGAATATTTTCTAAATTAACTTGAAGGAAAAAAATTTTATATTATTTAATCTACAGTTGTTTTTATTTCGAGAATATATTTTTCATCGCGAAAATATTTTGGTAATGTCCAATAGGTTTTGCATCAATTGATGACAATTTTTCTTCATAAAATTTCCATTCTAATCCATTTAATGATATAATCAACCTGGTAAATAAAAGACTAATCATATGTTGTTTTTTGATTATCAACCAACAATTAATAAATCGTTTAAAAAAATAATGACTGTACAACGATATGGAGACTAATTGTATAGCCTAAAAAAAATATTGGTCAGCTGATAAGAATTGTCTATTCATTTGATGTGTGTCTCTACTGATTATCAACATGATAGTCAAAAAGAGTTTCTGAATTCTGTTATATTCTTTCTTTTTAGTATTAAAGAGATTTTAATAAATGAAAAAACAAAATTTTATGAATTTAACTATAAATAAAAATCTGTTTTTTATTCATCTTTTTTTCTGTAATAAATATCCACTAGATCATACTGTTATTTTATTGTTTCCAACAAATCGAATAATTTATCAGATGCAATGTTGTTTCGACGAGAAAATTTGTTAAATCAATTCAGTTCGATTGTAAACTTTGTTTCTTACGCTTAACGTATTGAAAATTTGTTCTCAGTTTTGAATAAATAAATAAAATAATTGTTGCTGAAATCCGTCGATAAGGAGAAATGTATTTTTTATTTTTGATTCATTTATAACCAAAAGAAAATTTCAAGTTCGTCATGAAATTTTATTTTAGATTTTGAATAGTTTGGAAACGTTTTTTTTTATTTTATCAATTTGATTGCAATGATTTTGCAGATAATACTTATAAATATTTTCTATAGATAAATTCTCTAATCATTGTTTATTTTGTTTTGATGAAATAAATTATTCTAAAAGATGAATTTTTTGTTTAAAACGAATGATTTGTATTTCATCTGTTTATAATTGTCTTTCTATTGTTATTTCAGTATCTGATAGAACAAAATGTGCTTTGTTCAATTACTAGTAAAAGATCATCAACATATATTGACAAATATTTCTGATGAAAACATTTCTTTTTTAAAAAATTAATATTCAAAAGAAATAAAAGAAAAGAAAAGAAAAGAAAAACTTATTTTACTTTTTCATATTATTCCATTAGAATTTAAAATTATTTTTCAATTTGTTGAAATTCTTCGATTAATTGTTTATTTTCGATTTTTTACGAACGTTTTTTTTCTCTTTATCAACATCTTCAGTTAAAATTTTAATAAATTGTAAAAGATTTTCTTTGCTAAATCTACATCAAAAATATTTGCTAATGATGTTGAGATTGTTACATAAGGAATTGATTAGTCATAAGAAAGCAATGACCGAATACAACCAACAAATTTAAAGGAGAGGGGAAGGCAGGATATAAAGAGGCAATATCAGCCCCCTCTCAGAATTTGACTTTAGTTCTGCACTTTTATCAGTTTCAATGCCAAAAGTTTATTTCAATTGGAATTAGACAATCTAATGCATTTCCCATTATACGCAACTCGATTTACTTCTCATTCTTTCGTCTATGTTATATGGTATAAAGAACAATAAGGTAGGACTTGCTTTTGTGATCTGATTTCACTCATTCATCCTTATGCTTAGTCAATTTATATATGAAATTAAAGCTCGTTTATGTCTCTTTACAATGGCATATAAATAAATGAGAAGAAATAGCTCAATTGTTGTTTTTTTTCGATCACATTATCATTATCGATGTTTAAATAGTAGATATATATGTTATACTGATGGTAGAGAATTTTTGATCATGTGAAATATGCAGGTCCAAGTTAGATTATATTTTAAACGATAGATCTGATGAAACGAGATTTATCAAATGATGATAGAATATCTAGAGAAAAAGGTGGAAAATAGAGATCTGAATGTTAAGGTATTTTGATAACCTGTAAACTGCTCTACTGGTATTTTGGCAACCTGTAACCTGCCCTGTTTTGTCTGACACTTTACAAAGATCGAAAACTTTATGTTAATTTTATATGCAATTTCATTCACTTTATTTCAAAGACAAAAAAGCAATGCTACATAACTCGAAAACTTCTAATCATCAAAATATCAATAACACCATCTGGAGTTAATGAATATCTTTTTCTTTCGTTCAACATGTTCTTTTGAATATGACATAGATAATATTTTAGAAGCATAAAAATCAGACTAATATTGTTGATGATATTTGAGAGATTAGTTTATAATGAAAATGTAGAAAAATATAAGATAGAACTCAAAATTAGAAAAATAACCATAGATTTAAGTAGCTATATGTATAAAGAACAGTTTTTCGAATCTAAGACTAGAAAAAACAAGAAACATATAAGAATTATGGAACGAACAGAAAAATCGATATTTTTCATATTCATTGATTGAAAATGAAATTTTCATCAATATAATTTCGTACCTCATGTGATACAAACCGGAGTTAACCGATACTGATATACCGGGTGTTCCAAAAGTTTTGCGACATTTTGTATTTTGCATATATCTCGACATAGGTAAATGATAGAACCTTGATTTTTTTTAAAAAGATGCGCCTTGAAAAGCTCTATAAGAATAGTAATAACAAATTCTAATTTACTCGTATCAATGATCTTCTCTATACTCCAAAAGGTAGACCTATATGACAGTGGTTTGTCCCACTGCTTACGGGTGACCCATAATAAATGGGTGCATTTTGCATTGCATATTTTAATTTCAAAATACGTATTATTAAAAGAACAAAATATACCACGAGATGCAGCGTGAACAACTCTACAATCTGTAAAGTAAAACTTATTTTAATTGTGTAGTTTTTGTTTTCAAAAAACGCAAAATTCTGTGTGACCAATTTTGACCGTTGCAAAAAAAATCATTTTTTTCCACAAGAACGGGCACCTTTTTCTTATTTCATCTTTTTATCACCCAATATACTTTGGTAAAAAAAACAAAATATATCAAAAGATGCAGCGTGAAAAGCTCTACAGTCTAGGAAGTGGAGTTTATTTTAATTGTGTACTTTTTCTTTTCAAAACTATGTATCATTAACTTTCGCCATTGTGAAAGCATCACTTTTTTCAACACGAAGGAGAAATTCCTTTTTTCTTATTTCATGTATAAAATAAACTGCCCTGTGCAAATTGTAGAGCTTTTCACGCTGCATCTTTTGATATATTTTGTTTTTTTAATAATACGTATTTTGAAATTAAAATATGCAATGCAAAATGCACCCATTTATTATGGGTCACCCGTAAGCAGTGGGACAAACCACTGTCATATAGGTCTACCTTTTGGAGTATAGAAAAGATCATTGATACGAGTAAATTAGAATTTGTTATTACTATTCTTGTAGAGCTTTTCAAGGCACATCTTTTTAAAAAAATCAAGGTTCTATCATTTACATATGCCGAGATATATGCAAAATACAAAATGTCGCAAAACTTTTGGAACACCCGGTATACAACTACCCAATACCATTTGCTTCTATTTTTTGAATGTTTGTATAGGAAAAATTAAGAGATATTTTTAGATTCATATGATCTTTATTTCATCCAAAATAAAAATACAAAAAATAAACAAAAAAAAAATAATGAGAAATAAATCTAGAAAAATAAATTTAAAAAAATTAATACAAAAATTAATAAAATCAATAAAAAAAAAATTTAAAGAAAATAAATCTAAAAATAACAAATAAGAAAAAAATCGATCTGTAAAGGTATAGAATTAAAAAAATTAATTTAAGAAATTTCGAAATAATTAATATAAAAAGTGAATAGTAACAAAATTAAATATAAAAAAACAAATTAATGCTTACTTGAACTTTATCGTCGTTAAGATGTATTCGTGTCTTTCAGCAAGTAAAAAAGCAAAATAAATAGTGCAGCACATGTACACATATATATCTTTTTTTTCCGTTCTATATAACTGTTCTCTTTCTATTATATATAGTTCATCGGAAGATTATCGATGAACCACGGTTTTGGCGGTTCGATCGGTTTACCGCTACAAGTGATCAGATATTCATGACATGAGACTTTTCTTTAAAAATCAAATTCATTACATTTGCTTTCCTATAATGTTTCTTTTAATCAACGGACCTCAAATACATCAATTTTCATGTCTATTCCACCAAATAAACTACCTCTTTTTTCTTGTTTTTCATGTAAAATTCACAAAAGTTATGAAATTTTTAGCTTTGTGCATCCATGAGGACATTTTAGTTTGTGTTAGATATCTTGCTAAATACTTTAATTTGATTATTAGCTTCCTTCTATACTTTTCTTTATGTATAACTTTAGAACAGATATTGACAATATTTGATATGCGAAATTTATCGCAGGTTAACAGTTTACAACGGTATGTATGCTCTTTGCCTAAGAGCACTTCATCCGAAGTATTTTTTTGGCTACGGAGGGCACTTCAACGCTGAGGGTGAGGACAAAATGAGTTGGCCTGTCCATGTTTAATAAGTCTGTATAGAAATTAAAGGGTTTACAACAGTCTAAGGGAGCCAAAAGTCTTTCGATGAAACGCTTTTCGACAAAAAACATTACATTCATTACAACATGCATAACTTGCAACTTGGTCTGTAAAAATTTTCGTAATCTTGCTCTCTTCTACCTTACCCTGCCCTGACCGGGCTGGGCAGCTTATCTATAACTTCCAGGGCTCTAGTGGAGAAACGGGTCTACTACAATAGATCCTCTTCTCCACCTTTTTCTCTAGATATTCTATCATCATTTGATAAATCTCGTTTCATCAGATCTATCGTTTAAAATATAATCTAACTTGGACCTGCATATTTCACATGATCAAAAATTCTCTACCATCAGTATAACATATATATCTACTATTTAAACATCGATAATGATAATGTGATCGAAAAAAAACAACAATTGAGCTATTTCTTCTCATTTATTTATATGCCATTGTAAAGAGACATAAACGAGCTTTAATTTCATATATAAATTGACTAAGCATAAGGATGAATGAGTGAAATCAGATCACAAAAGCAAGTCCTACCTTATTGTTCTTTATACCATATAACATAGACGAAAGAATGAGAAGTAAATCGAGTTGCGTATAATGGGAAATGCATTAGATTGTCTAATTCCAATTGAAATAAACTTTTGACATTGAAACTGATAAAAGTGCAAAGCTAAAGTCAAATTCTGAGAGGGGACCGATATTGCCTCTTAATGACTTTCCCTCTCTTATTTGATTTAGATAAGAAAAGAAAATGTTCATTGGATTTCGATGATTGTAAACAAATAAAAATTAATTCTTAAAACAACAATATCAACAAGTAACGTTCATCGAAATTCGATTCACTTGGCCCTAGACTGTCACAGTTTACATGTGGATACAATTGTAATTAGATATGAACAATAGTTCATTAATATTTACTTATAAATAAAATACACATCACAATGATTGTTGTATCGAATTATTTCATCTTTAATATAATAGATCATTTTCTTTTGCATAAAAATATGGTTGATGGTATAATATATTTTCGTTCATTAAAAGAATATCACATATATAGCTTTGCTCATTATTGCAGAGACAATATATCAAATGTTGTATTCGTTCTACTATTTGTCAATATGTGGCCTTTTTTATTATTTAAGCTAACTTACAAGACAATCAGACTGACAGATTTAGTAAAAATATTTTACAATGATACAACTCCTAAACTTTAAAATTGTCAAATTACAAATGCACACTTTTTGAAGCTTCTAATCCTTGTTATTGCTTTTCTGAACCGTCGTATAAGACATTTGGACATATCGTTGTTCTTTTCATACATGTATTAATAATCTTTCTTGATGATAAAGAACGACATCCTATTTAAAAATACATCAATATTTCCTTTAAAGTGTTAATAAGATTCTGTGTATACAAACATTCGATTTTTTTATTGTTATTAATATTATTTTCATCTTGTTCTATATCAAGAGGAAAATTGACATTATATTCTGATTTATATTTATCCAATAAAATAATAATATAGATATTAGTAAGAAATATTTCAAATATTTAATTTAGCGCCTTTTTAATACAAATAAATTAATATTATATTATTTAAATAATACGATATTAACGAAGAAAAAATATATTGTCGCAAATATTCTGTACCCATTAATAAGTATATACGATTCAAATACAAGTAGCGCTCGTCTAAAGACTCGCTCAGCTCTTTCTCGTAGAAAACATGTTTCTAAACCACCAACAAGCTATTTATTTATAAAATTAAAAAAAAATCGAACTCAGATATAACTTCCTCGACCGCAACTGCTTTTGATCAAACCTTATAAAACCAAATGTTTTTTGTAAAAAAAGTGGTCCATTCTGTAAAAAAAATCGATCCTTAAAAAAATCTTAAAAAACTAACATCAGATTCGAGTTCCTCGACCTTGATTACCCTTCGGTCAACCCTTATAAAAAAGGATTTTTTTGCAAAAAAAGTGATCCTTTGTGTAAAAAAATGATTCTCAAAAAAATTTTGAAAAACTAGCATCAGATTCGGGTTCCTCGACCTCGATTACCCTTTGGTTAAGTTTTTGAGAAAATATTAATAAAATGTTTTTTTGACCTTCTGCGGACATACAATCAATCAAGCAAACAAACAATTTAAGGTTGTAAGACTCTTCTCTACGAGAAAGAGAATAATGCGTAGATAAATAATCGGTCCATTGTAAAATATACACCTTCATAAAAATACTTATTAAACCCTAAAAACTTTTACTCGTTTCCTAATTCAAATATTAATATCTATGTATCAATTCTTTTTTTATGTAACTTACGCATCTTCAAAATAATCAGCTGTATCAAAATCATATGTTTCATTTACTGTACTTATCTGCTGATTGTTGCCGTACTTTTATTATCATTTTTTAAAAGTGAAATTACGTGGTCATTCGTACCATAGCTATGTGGTCATTTGCACCATAGTTACGTGGTCATTTGCACCACAGTTACGTGGTCATTTGTCTCAAAATAGTGGTCGTTTGTGCCATAAAAAAGGTCATTTGTGCCTTGTTATCGACAAAATTGATACGCGCAGTAAGATGAATTCCCGTTTCTAGACCCTATACTTACAGTCTATGAAATATGTAATAGGACGATTGTATCGAGTTATTTTAATTTTAATAAAATATCTTAATTAACTTTGTATAGATTTGTTTGTCATTTAACAATAACAACTAAATATTATTGATTATTATTTGTTTGTATAACTTCTATTTGTTCAATTTTATTATTAAAATATTTCATGTTCATGATTTTGTTGTAAATAATTGATAAAAAAAATAACATACATCATTGCCCATGTAATATAAACCGGATAAAAACCGCCGGTTAACCGCAGTTTTACCGGTCCGGTTACCGGCTCCCAAAACCGCGGTAAACCGGCGGTTTTATCCGGTAAACCGCGGTTAACCGGCGGTTTTGTCCGGTAAACCGCGGTATACCGCCGGTTTTTTTCGGTAAACCGGAGTTAACCAATAGTGGT
Organism: Macrotrachela quadricornifera; assembly: GCA_022393335.1. NCBI lineage: Eukaryota > Metazoa > Rotifera > Eurotatoria > Philodinida > Philodinidae > Macrotrachela > Macrotrachela quadricornifera. The sequence continues at coordinate 1,622 of JAJEKB010021738.1, read as the reverse complement.
ACGTACAACTAGCCAATGGTCAAAAAAAGTGAGCTCGACACGTAAACTCGAAATTTCGAGCTCACTTACGTATCCACATTTTACAGATCAAATTCATTCCATGTTTTATGTATTACAGCTAGGTATGTGAAAGCTCTAGTCACTAATTAATTATTAATTAATTACTCATTGACTATCATGAGTATTTATGAGTACTTTTGGGTAATTATTGAGTAATTACTCATTGATTCTCAATCAGTACTCATTGATCGTCATGAGTACTTGTGAGTAGTTACTCAAAAATACTCACAAGTACTCATAAGTACTCATGATGATCAATGAGTACTGATTGAGGATCAATGAGTAATTACTCAAAAGAACTCACAGTTACTCACAAATACTCATGATGATCAATGAGTAATTAATTAATAATTAAGTAGTGGCTAGAGCTATAGGAATACCTTTTAAATAGCTTTTTTGAGATGGGAGCTGTCACACACCTAAGTATACTATTTACTATGAATTATAAAACATGGACTGATTTCAGTGGTAAACTATGGACTGGCGTGAAGTGAGCTCGAAATTTCGAGGTTACGTCGTTTCGAGCTCACTTTTTTTGACCCTAGCCAATGCCGTTTGTTCTATTTTTTGAATGTTTGAATAGCAAAATTTAACAGAAATTTTTAGATTTATAGGATTTTTATTTCACACAAAACAAAAATACAATAAAATGTAAGAATACAAAAAATAAACAAAAAATTGTGAGAAATAAATTCAAAAAAATTAGTATAAAAATTAATAAAATCAATAAAAAAAATTAAAGAAAATAAATCTAAAATTAACAAAATATTAAAAGAATGAATCTGAAAGGATATAGAATAAAAAAAATAATTTAATAAATTTCAAAAAAATTAATATAAAAAGTGATTATTAAAAACTTAAATATAAAGAAAAATAATGCTTATTTAAATTTTGTCGTCGTTAAGATATATTCGTGTCTTTCAGCAAGTAAAAAAATAAAATAAATAATACAGCACATGTATATGTATATATATATATACATATATCTTTTTTTCCGTTCTGTATAGTCGTTCTCTTTCTATTATATATAGTTCATCGGAATATTATCGGTTTACCGCCGGTTTGTCCGGTTTTACCGGTTAACCGCTGCTTTTCTCCGGTAAATCGCGGTTAACCATCGGTTCGCCCGGTTTTATCGGTTTACCGCCGGTTTTCTCCGGTAAACCGTCGGTTTTGCCGGTTCCACCGGTTTACCGCTAAAAGTGATCCGGTATTCATGACATGGGTGGTGTTGTCGTGTTTAATCAATTGTATATGATAAAATTTTTTGTTTGATAGTGCTTGTTTTTGTTCAAGTTAATCTAATATCTTCCATCTAAATTAGAATAAAAACGAAAAAATCTTCAAAGCAAAATCAGATTTTTAATATACATGATGTTTTGAAGCAAATAGCACCACAGAAATCTCATCGTCATGGTAATTCATAATCGTTGTTAGATTTGATTAATTTATAAAATTTCAATTCAATAAACATTACTAATTCAATTTGATATAAAATATTTATTTCAATAAAATGAATATTGAATAATTAATATTAAAATTGATTCATTTTGATTTATTGG